>CM044432.1:84208310-84224241 GCA_024363595.1 Xenopus borealis | reverse complement strand
GTCCCTTCAGCCCTACTGTCCCTCAATCCTAGAGTCTCCTCAACTCTTCTGTCTTCTGACGTCTGCGCTTCTTATCCACCTTTTATCTGGGAAAATCAGTCCTCCAGAAAAGGTGGCCTTGATGTTTTACAACCTTTGTTTACGCATAAACAATAGCATGCAACCCCCTGGCAATGCAAGTTAGTTATTTACCATACCACTGCCCAACTTGTTTATACAGTTGTCATGTACTTGTGTTACTCCACTCCATATATTATAAATATAATTTAGTACAGTTATAAAGTGAATATATAAACTCAATACACTCCCTACACAGAGGATCTCTTGTATTTGACACTCTGGTTTAGGTAGGGGCAGCCAAACACAAATGCATGTAGAGTTTTTTTGGTTAGATGATATATCAATAGTTTCTTGAACCTTCGCTTCAGACATGCACACCCAATTAACAGAGGTGACAGAAAATATTTACTAGTAGCGTTAGATGATTTTTGTTAGCATTTATCCTTTTTCAGTGATTAGTAAAACCAGCAAGAATAAGTTGGCATGTTTCTTCTTTCCTTTGACGTAGTCCACAAAAGTATGATCTCCAACAAAACCTGGCAAGACTTCTCATTATTACACTTAACATATGGTAACCTATTTGAAGTCTCAACTATCAACTCTATGCTCCAACCCCCAACACTGATAACATCAATCATGTTTATTTTTAGTTTATGTGAATATTCCAGGAGTTTATAATTTAGAACTCTAGTATCTGGAGAGAAGCAGGAAAATGGAAGGACAGAATATGTAGCCACTCAAAGCTACATACTTGCTATATTGCATTTACATATAATTACACCTTTATTTTGCTCGTCCAAAATGCACAAGGGGCATGGAAGGAGAAGTAAACATTATTATATAATATTTTTTTACTGTGTAGTGCATCTCCCTACTTGTGACAAGCAGTGGTACATTAATATCTACCTTAATAACGTGCTGCATTCTAGGCATTTACAGACAGTGTTATTATGACAAACAACTTATGGTTGCAAGGTTGATATGCAATGGAGAATTGGGCAGCTACAGTTAAACTTGACCAACTGCCTCTAAATTGTTATTTTAAAATAGATGTCATACAGGCAATGGATGAAAGCACCAACTCCATACATACAAATCAGATAGGGTTCATTGCTTGGCAAAGTATGAAGAAATGCAAATAGGATTTGTGTATTTATGAATAAATGGAAGTTAATGTATGTTGCAGAGGTGTCTTTATCAGAATTATTTCTTGATGGAACACTGCCCTGTCAGTGTAAGTGTCATAGATCATTCTTCTGTGATCAAGGTGGAATGTGACATTGTAAATTGTAAAATTGTAAAATTGTAAAATTCTGCACTACACTAACAAAAATATTTGCTTGTGTCAGCTCTTTCTTTTTGTCCTCTACAGGTATGTAACTTTAGAAGAAGTAGAATAAGAAAATTACTTAAATGTGCTTGTTTAACGTTTGTAGGGTAGAACGTTTGTACTATAGATTAATGCCAAAAAGATCTTGGTTGGCAATTCCATCTTGCATGCAACTGTTTTTTTATTTCACAGTCAAAAAATGGCAGAAAGCCCAAGGAAAGTTTAACCCCTCCAAATGAAGTCTAAAGTCCATCAAGTTCAATCTCTCCAATTGAAACCCAGTATCTATACATAGACTAATCCCTCCATACACTGACATAAACTATATATACACATATCAATACTAAATATAGATTTTAGTATCACAATAGTCTTTGCTATTATGTTTGTCCAAGATGCCATCTAAGCCACTCTTGTGTCTTGTAAGTGGAATCTTCTCCCCTCACAAGTGTCCTTTTTCCAGAGAAAACAAGCCCAATCCTCATTATTTAAGTCTTACATTCATCTAATCAGTTTAGCTGCACCTCTCTGCACTTTATCCAGCTTATTTATATGCCTCGTAAAGGCTGGAGCCCAAAACTGCATTGCATACTCCAGGTGAGGCCTTACCGGGAACCTATAAAGAGGCAAAATTAAATAAATGTTGAACAGATCTTGGGTATTTGTAGAATTCACCGGTTTGGAAGGGAGGTCCAGGTGAGCAGTCCTGAAACCTCAGCTTAGGGAGCGGACCACCATATAAAGAAGTAGGGCAGGCACTAACAGAGACCAGACTTCCAGGCAGGCTTGTCAAAGCAAAGTAGTTTATTGTAGAACTCAAGGATACAACCTCACGCCTTACATTTATCTCTCAGATACTTAATCATAGGCTAGATATTCACACTTCTCATGGCTTATTTAAAACACAGCTCAACCAATAAGAATCAAGTATAGTACAGCTGAGTAAATGAGGTAACATAGAGAATTATGATTAGAACTTCTTGATTTGACATAATTGAATGAAAGATAATTGGCGCGGTTTATATTGGTGCTCTATAGCGAGGTTAGTGCAAATGAACAAAAAATTTATCAACAAAAGCTTTATAGAGACATGGTGTGCCATTTTTGCCCTTCTAGTAGTGAGACCACATGAGAGCTATCATTTAAATAACTGGGTAGTCTCAGAACCAATGGTTGAAGATGAAAGTCAATTAATTCTGAGAGGGGTTCCCCTAGCAAATGTATCCCTTATTATAGCAAATTATTTGTCTCACTACTAGAAGGGCAAAAATGGCACACCACTTACAATTGGATCACTATTGATGTAGCATCACTTTATTCCTGTATACCCCACTCTATGGGGGGAATTCACAAAAGTGTCGGGAAGGAAAAAATGTCTTTAAAATGTCTTTAAAATGTCGTAGCAACCGACGACAAATTCACAGAGCATTTCCTCGACAATTTTCCGATATATACGACACTTTTGAAATAGTGTAGTGAAAAGTGGGCGTGGTTTTTTCAGCGCCACTTTCCCCGACATTTTTATGAATTACTCGTAAATTCATTTTTTTTTTTTGCCGACAACTTTTCCGACACATTAGGCTCTCCAAAATGAAAATGTCTGTCAATTTGTCTTTTAAAATGTGGTGTAAAATGTCGTCTGTACGATGAAAAGATATACGACATTTTAGAAAATTGTCGGACTTACGATTCAGAGATGGCAACATCTGCCTTTGTGAATTTGCTGTTTGTACGACATTTTACAAATTTGTCGACCGCCACTTGTGAATTCCCCTTATGAGTCTCAGAGCAATAGCATATCACTTAGACACACATAGCACTTGCTCACAAACTCTGAAAAGATTTATTTTGGATGCCATTGAAGATGGTAACAGAGATGGTAACATCTGCCTTTGTGAATTTGCTGTTTGTACAACATTTTACAAATTTGTCGACCGCCACTTCTGCGTTACTTATTTTACCGACACTTTTGTGAATTCCTTCCTATGAGTCTCAGAGCAATAGCATATCACTTAGATACACATAGCACTTTCTCACAAACTCTGAAAAGATTTATTTTGGATGCCATTGAATATCTACTGACTCACTTCTTCCTTTCGACAACAAATTCTTTTTGCAGAAATGTGGGACTAAAATGGGGGCTAAATTTGTGGAATCCTTCCTTAATACATATATGGGATGGTGGGAGGAGACTATGACATATCATGAGTCTAACCCCTTTCAACCTACATTGATGACCTCATTCTTATGGCACAAATGGTCCAGTTGTGAAAAAAATAAAAAAAATAAAGCAGAAATATTTACCAGCAGGGATCATACTGTTTGTGAGCAACACAGGAAACATTTCAGAAATTAAGGGGGTTATTTACTAAACTCCAAATGCAAAAATCCTGAAAAAGAAATGTGTGATTTTTTTGTATAAAATTGGACTTTAAAAAAAAAAATCACAAATTTTTTGGAATTTATTATTACCCAAAGACTTACCGTCTTTCTGAATTAGAAAATCTGGCATCTTAGACTCGTCAAGGTAGCATATAAGTAAATAGGAGAAGTGCCAAAGCTTTTCTGATGTGCGCTGCGTTTCGTGCAATACCACAATAAGTTTTTGGAGTTTTTGCGGCAAAAAGCATAAGAAATCAGAGTTTGGCTGCGAAAATCAGATTTTTCCCACAAAGCAAATTTTCAGGAAAATCTAATAATATGCTGAAATACTCTGTGCGGATGTGTTCAGAGTTTTTGCCAGTTTCCTCTTGACCCTCTTTAACCAATTGGTTATTACTATCCTCTTATACAAATTGACCTATTTTAGGGGGCTAAGAATATAAGTGTGGGATCCCTCGTCCATGTGCAGCGCTATTTGTTTTTAACTGTTATTTTAATTTGGTACATGGCATGGTGAAAATAAATATTGCCTTTTATTCATATACTTTGTAAAATTTGGAATATTTATATTAATAATTTTGTTGTATCTCATTAGGTGCATGATAATGGAAGTATACGTCCCAATTGAAGGTGTAAAAGTTTGTGTTAATATGATGATAAGCCACTGTACAGTTTTTTTTGTGGGGTGGTTCAGGGTAAAGAGTAATTTCTTTACAGGTGTATGTAAGTAAAATAGATTGTGGGTGATTTAAAAGGGCAATCAAAATTATTAAAAGGGTTGTTCACCTTCCAAAAACTTTTTTCCAGTTGAGTTGTTTTCAGATTGTTCACCATAATCAAATACTTTTTTCAATTACTTTCCATCTTTTATTTTTAACAGTTTAAAGTTTAACTTTCCTTAGTCTAGTGCAGTGGTTCTCAACCTGGGGGTTGGGACCCCTTTGGGGGTCGAACGACCCTTTCACAGGGGTCACTTAAGGGGTTCCAGGAGCAGCTTCATCTCTCTCCCCACTAGCCCTGGTCCAAGGTTGCAGCTCTCCGGGTTTTGGTGCTGGGAGTTGTAGTTCAGTAACCTGTGTAGGGAAGCCAGTTGCACTACAACTTTCTATATCCCCTTAATAGGGACTGCCATAGAGCTCTGCCCACTTAAAATTTGTAAAATTAACATGGTAATTGGGGTGTGGCAAAAAAAGTTTGCCGTACAACACACGGAAAACAAACCTTAATGCAGCCACACTGTCTCCTATACTTTCCTAACAATCCACTCTGGGCTGGCAACAAATTTTTTTTTATATTTTATGGTTGGGGGTCACCACAACATGAGGAACTGTATTAAAGGGTCGCAGCATTAGGAAGGTTGAGAACCACTGGTCTAGTGCCTCAGTCTGGCAGCTCTGTGATCAGGAGCATTATGAACTGTTACAATTTGCTACAGCTAGTTGATACATTTCTGGGCAATATTAGCAACTACAGGTATATTACCAATTCTTGCAGTAGTCTTTAATGAAACCCTGGGATTCTGCTCAGCAGGGACAACGATAACAAATGTAGCAACTAAATATATCAATTTATAACAGTTAAATAGCTGCTTTACAAGGAGAAAAATGAAACTTTACACTTAAGTATTAGAAAAATGGTCAAAAATAGAAAATAGAAAGTAAAAAGTAGACTGGGGAGCAAACTGAAAACAACTGAAAAAGAAAAAAGGGTTTGAAAATTTTAAGTCCTTTATAAGTCTGTAAATAATAATTAGGGATGCACCGAATCCAGGATTCGGTTCGGGATTCGGCCTTTATCAGCAGGATTCGGATTAGGCCGAATCCTTCTGCCTGGCCAAACCGAATCTGAATCCTAATTTACATATGCAAATTAGGGCCAGGGAGCTAAATCACGTGACTTTTTGGCACAAAACAAGGAAGTAAAAAATGTTTTCCCCTTCCCACCCATAATTTGCATATGCAAATTAGGGTTCGGATTCGGTTCGGTATTCGGCCAAATCTTTTGGGAAGGATTCGGGGGTTCGGCCGAATCCAAAATAGTGGATTCGGTGCATCCCTAATAATAATAATCAGCAAATTGAAATAGTACATATGCTATTCATGTATATCCCAACATATTAGCATATTATGTATCAGAAAGTCATAAAAAGATAAGTACAGAATGTGGACTTCAGTATATTAATGATAATGTTAAACAGGAATGCACGGGTTATCTTCCAGCAGTTGCTGGCAACTTATAAACAAGGGCAAAACAAGAAAAATGTAGGAACATATGCTCTTCTGATTCTGAGCTCACATAAGGGCAATGCAAAGCAAATCAGTTTCATGCTCAGAATGAAATCTGAAAGCCTGCTTAATTTGCAAATTTGCAATATTTGTGGATTAAATGAGTCAGCATTAATGAACAATGCATACCATTAAGAGGCATTTTATCTTCCCAAACATCTGCCTTCCTCTTATTTTTCCATTTGTATGATGACTGAGAATCAATTCACTGAACATCTGCAAATCCGCTTCTAATCTAAAATTGGAGCCGTTCATTTACGTAATGGTATTGAGGAATCTGGAACTGCAAAGATCCATTAATACTGATTATTGTATTGTATTGTTCGGTGCTGTCCATAAAAGCAGAAGTAAATCATTGGCAGTTATTGATGTACTCTCTCTTTTGCCGTAACAACACAGACATGTAGGCAGAGTAAAAGACAAATGAGTCAGCTGTTATGAACATGCAGGGATGTACATAATATTGAGAATGATATGATTATTGGTGTAATATTTACTAATATTATTAATAAAATGGTGATGTCAGTATTATGAAAAGAAATGTGTAGCTTACAACAAAAAACTGCACTTCCTAAAATGAATAGACTTGCACATTTAATTAGAATGCATATAATGGTGTTGAAAACAATCTCCCAACTCTATAATCTGGGATAATGTTGCTACGATTACTCACATTATGAGTTTGATTACTCATTACTTACAACAAACCCTACTGCATATATGCTGTTATCAGAATACATCTACATTAGATTCCTAACCACTAGCAAACCTTTTGGAGCTCATTTCTACAGGTGAAGGTTTTCACCAAAAGATGCATATCTTCTGGTAACCATAAAGGACCACACAATAAGAACAAAATATTTCCTTAAACTGGACCATTATAAAAAAAAATGGTAACAAAATAAATAAATAGCCAAAAAAATAAATAAAAAGTTGGTCTGAGGGTACAAGTGAACCCCATTATATGCTTTAAATTGCCCCTAACCTTTTATGGGAAACCATGGACTAGGGAGCTCCACTTAGCAGGGCCTTCCATAGTTTAACTTTTGCCCACCAATCAATTACCTTCAGTAAGGGCCACATTTCACCACATGCCAAGTGTCAGGGGGGCCTATCGACACCCCAGGAAGGTAGGGACCAAGGAGGAAGCTTAGGGGTTAAAGTCCAAAAGCAGAAGTACAGGCAAGGATCAGGCAGAAGCAAGGTCAAAGTCCAGGTAAAGTTTTATATAGGCAGGCAGCAATCTTCAATAAAAAGTACAGGCAGGGTCAAAACACAGATAACAGGAGCAAAAACAACATCAAGGAACATGGCAAACAATTTCCTATAATCGGCCCATAATGGTGTCCAATGCACCTTTAAATATTCAAATTTGGAGCCAAAACCGGCGCTGTGACGTAACCGCGTCAGTCGCGATGCGATGATGTCACTGCCCAGCGCTGCTACCCACGTGGCGGCTATGGGCGCCGCTATTGTGGGAGCAACACCGGAAGAAGGAGGACGCACAGCCTGGAGCTGAAGGTAAGCCAAGATGGAGAATTAAACTCTTAGAATGATTTGTATACTAGATTCCTGTGGGTTGCAGGTAGGAATTTCTAATGCAGGTATTTATGGCAGGTTTGCAGGTCAGGTTGTGTGTCTTATCTATGGCAAGTTATACTTCTTTAAACATCTTTTTAAAACATGTTTTAAGACTTTCATACTATACTACTTTTCATACTATCCCACTTTTAATGGTGTCACGTTCGGTTAGCAGAAAGAACTTCAGGTAGCAGGCTGGGTTGCGGATAAGGCATTAGATGGAGTGGGAGAGATATTCTACAGATTGGAGTCATAAAACCATGAAGTATACATTTGCTCAGGTTTGGCACAGTCTATTTTCTTATGGGTAGTGCTTTTCTACTAGAATAGTTTTTGTTACATATTCTATTGTCCATTATTGGCACAGATCCCTTTTCATTAATGGCTTACTCATTTCAGTCCTTCTTAAACAATATTTCTTATTGGCAGATATAGTCACTATATTTAACAAATCTCTTCCATCACATACAATGCTTTTACATATGAAAAATGAACTATGTACAGCAATTACCGATATTTTATTTACAGTGTTTTCCTTTCAAAAGTATGTATTTCAACATCATTTGGTTTCATATGCAAATATATGGATTGTGAATTCTTTCAAAGAATAGTCCTTGCACTGTGTTTTATCACATCACTGCCAGTGAAATGTAAGTCATCAGGTTGTGTCATACTTTATCTCATTAGAAATAATGAACAGGCTTGAGTAAAGCATATTTTTACTCATCTTAGCTGGGATGCACAGCTAACATTTGGTGAATTTGTGATACTTTATCTGTCCACTGTTGTACACTAGACTAACATGACTTTTCTAATGACCCTGAAAATGCTCACAGATGCAGCATGGGCAAATGTACCCAGTGTTGCAGTTCTTTCCCGGAGGGATTTCAGTTTTTCAGTGTGAGTGAGATCTTGCTTTTTGTATAGTCTATGAAATGAGGTCTTAAACAACACAATGTTCATGCAGAATGCAGAACAAAGGCAAAAGTGTGCCTGGATAAAGTGAGTTAAAGGGCAACTCAGATCAAGAAAGAGAAATAAATACTTCAGGGGGGGTCACGTGGAAAACTGGGGTACAACAAGGTGAAGAGCAAATTTTTTTTCAGTTTTTTCTGTTTACATCAAGTGACTTGAATAAATGCAGGGGTTTCCCCAAATCACTTGCCGAAGGAGTTGGCAATTTTCTTGCACTGGTATCAGATCAGAACATGATAAGGAATGTGCTGGACTGGTTGTAGACAAGTGTCGGGGATTTGACATAAGCATGTGATACATAAATATGTATAATACATATACGACATATAGCACTGGTGTTCATGTTTTACTGTACATGGGTTTCCTCCAGATACATCTGTTTCCTTACTGCAAAAACACAGGTAGCGAACTGGCTCCTAATAAAATTTCCTAGTGTGTGAATGTGATAGGGACTTTAGAATGTAGGCTCCAACAGGGCAAGTATCCCAAGTACAGTAAATATGTGTAGATGTAGACATAGGCATAGCATAGTAAAATATATTGATCACTTCCACTGAATAACAAGGCAAAAAGTACCACTGGCAGTTAGAGTTGGAGAGTGATGGATAAACTGAATTGTGAAGTAATCTTTGCAATGTGAAAAGTTACTGGCTTTGTTTTTACTATACCTCCTAATAGATATTTGTAATCTTCTTTGCAATGTGAAAAGTTCCTTACTTTGCTTTGTTTTTATTGTACCACCTAATATAAGTGTTTTAACCAAAAACCTAGAATTCTACCAACTAACAAAAAGAGGACTATTTATCCCATACATGTGCAATACAGTGGTGATAACATGCAACATTACTGCCTAACCTAAAGAATAGTTTATCGGATATGTGTATATATCATCTTTTTCTAGTACTGGGAAAATGACTGTATCTCTAAATAAATTAAAGTTTTGCTACAAACAACCACTAGCCCTGTAGAATAAATATGTGTATAAAAGGGCCTTTCACCTTTTGCTTGATATCTTTCTGCTTCTTGAATAATCTATCTTCTGTTGCACATAGTTGAGAAATGTTGACATTTCATAAATAAACAATGATAAAAAATATTAATCTTTCATGTTTACCTGCTTTGTGAATGGTTTTTTCAACAACAAACTGCTCTGCTTAAGGTTTCCAATGGAATCTGGACCAAGCATAAGAAATCTGTTCCAGCATTTTTGTACTTCTGGAATAGACACTGTAAATAAAATCAAATGAAAAATGTATATTTTAGTTTGAACTAAAGCTATTCATTGTAATGTCACATATTATACCTTTACACAAATAAATTCATCCTTGACATAGTGTATGTGCGCCCTTTGGTAATTACAGTATGGAACCTTTCTTTCTTGATAATGTTTGGGAATACTGGAGTAGTAATACTAACCTAGCCCTCAAATTTTAAGCAACTCCTATTGTAAAATTTAAAAAAAAGCCTCATTGAAAATTGGTACTTGAGGTGGGAGACCTGACAGACTAGTAATGAGTTCATCTATCCCAAAAATGTGTGAAATGCATTAAGTCACTGGGTTTTCTAATTGTTCAACAATAAGAAACACATGAGCAGGTTGTATGTCTTCATATGGCATCAAAAGCATAACAGGTTCACACAGATGATATTGTAGTCCTCCTGAGGTCAGTACCCTGTCACTCATAGACAGGGCCAGAACTAGGGGTAGGCAGAAGAGGGCAAAAAGTCAGAGGGGCACCAGACACATACCACTTCTGACGCCGGACCGGTTTGTCCGGAAGCGGTGGCAGCAGTTCATGCAAGTGAGTGCTCTTCGGCACATGCGCTATTCTATGCATACATACTGGCATGTCCTTGCCGCTCTTCCACAAATGTGCGAGTGGAATGTCAATATCTCAGACACTTTCTTAGGCTCCATGTGCCCCTTTGTTCCCTCTCAGGCTTGCTCTCACTCAACAGGAACAACCAAAACTTTCCAGTCTCACACACTGGAAACAGCCAGAACTTTATCTCTCTTTCAGACACACAAGAAAGACATGTATCCCCCAGACACCATAGGCAGGCCCGGATTTGTGGAGAGGCCACCTAGGCCGGGCCTAGGGTGGCAGGATTTTAGGGGGCGGCATACTGCACAACCACACCCACATTGGTCCAGAATTTTAAATTTCCTGTGTGCCAATTCCCATTGCTCTGTCCTGATGATGAAAATTTGAGCAAATAAAAGGGAGGGGTCAGGGGCGACAAACGACAGCGGGCTTGACCACAGGAACAGCCCATCCCCTTTACCTGTAGTAACAACTCTATTCCCAGCTGCCATCTAATTACCTCATTGACAGGGAATATTAACCATAACTGCACTTAGCATTCCCCTTCAGCCCATATTATGCAGCTTCAAGTAGAACTAACCCCAATAATAAAACCCCCCACAAACTACGCTCCCTGCTTCCGCCAGTGAAAGTGTCCCTAATTCATCACTATTATTGGACTGGGGTGCCTGGGGACTACATGTTGCTCACATCCCCTGACGCAAAGCACCCTCTGCACCCCCCCCCCCGAGCTGCAACCCACTACCTTATTTTTCTTACAGCAGCACTGGGGGCCAGGGAGGGATGATGGAGGCCACTTCCGGCTTCCGCCAAGGACTGCGTATGGGCTGGTGGGGCCCACAATTTTTCCCCCACAGTCCCACTGGCCCAGTTTGACACTGTTCATCACTCATGTAAAGGTGTAGAGTAAGCGCAGTGGAGCTCATGGGTGCTATCTTCCGACTCTTAATCTTTGGGTCCTCTTCCTTCCCTTCTGTCATTTTTGGCACATGCTCAACACTGCTCCAATTGCACATGTACTGCACATGTAGTCTTCGGTATATTTTCATGTGTTTTCTAAACACAGTATGTATGTATTTGTATATACTCTATATATTTGCACACAGTTTTTTTTACCATATTGTTTAATTCTCCTTTAGAATTCCAACATATTATCAGACACCCACTATAGCAGCATCCACAAAATGTGTACATGATGTGCCAATATAAATGCAAATTAGTGCATCCTTTGGTAAATGACTGAGGTTAAACTTATTGTCAAAGATACGCAGAAGAATTCAGGGAGGCCGTTAATTTTATTGAGAAATAAGGGCACATTTATCAGGAATTTATTTGTTGCAAATGGGATTTTTCGCACAACCATATAGTTGAGGTTGGAGATGTTCCACCTGTACACTGTCTGTATCCTTTGCATTGTTCTGTTTCTATTGTACTGCTCTTGTACAGCTTGAATGCTGCCCGCTCCTGAGTGCTTATCATTTCTTTACAGAAGTGGGTCCAAGGGGGCGTTTTTGTAATACAAAGAGCACAATTGTGCTCTCTGCACTAGAGGAACCAAGTTTTCCAGTTTAATTACCAGAATATTGTCTCTTAAAGTTACCAAGAAAGGGGTTTAGGGCTTTGGTGCCCTTGATGTCAGATTCTCTGGTAGACCCTTGATTCCAAGTCCAAAACTTTGCTAGTTAATCAGACAAGGCTGAAGCTTTATATGAGAACAATATGTATGAGCATATATGAGAACAATTACCTTTGTTAGTGGTGTCAATGCTTGCTGAGTTTTGCATTCATTTAAGCACTTTCCATCTGCTTTTGCATTCAGAAATTATCCCTGTCATAGATCACACTGCCCCTCTATAGGTTCAATTCTCTTACAAGTTTGCAATTAATCAGTGCAACCTCTTACCACTAGCACTCGACTGCACACTTGCTTTTCATTACCTGTTCATAGTAACCCTGTCAGACTTCCAAGTATTATTGTAGTGGTACATTATTTAGCACAGTTACAAATCAAAGAGATTTTTTATATTAATAAGGCTTGCACACTGCACATACTGTATAAAACAATTTATTGCAGTGGGAAATTGTATTATTGTGTGCACCAGATGTTTAAACACTATTGTTCTATATACAAATCAATCAATAGCCATAGCTTTCTTGTTTACAGGGACATGAGCAATTATTTTTTTTGAAAGAATAAGGGTATATGTAGTGGTATAAACAAAATGACAACTGATGTAAGCAAAACACTTGTTATAGGATCGCCTGGAGTTCATTTGATAGGATCAAAGCAGCAAAAAAACCTATAACCTATAATAAATAGGTTTTCTCTTTATAAAAAAAAATATAACAACAACAGTGTTTTGCTTTGAATTAAACTTTTAGCAGCTGGCAGGAAGGAGACGTTCCCTAGCAATGATATTGTTATATAAGTTATAGTCAGATAAATATAGGGTACATAAAATCCTACACATAAATATACATAATATAATTGCACAAATCTCTACTTGACTTACTCCATAAGACTTATGTGATAATGCTTTCCAAACACAATAGTTAACCACTGAAACATGTGCAACAAGGATATAGTAATAAAAAAACAAAATTTCCAAAACTGGAAAGATCATTCATAATTTCTTGGGATAGGTTATTTTGGATCTGATCCATCCACAGCTGTTTCAATTGTTACAACTGTAGTTTTTTTAGCTGATATTTAATGACTCCCTGAAGAATGTGCAGATGTAAGATTCAAGAAACTTAACAGACTTTTCCCCTTCAGGAATATATGCAAGTGTGCGGTTATTGAGTGTCCTGGACAATGGCCCAGCAGTAAGAATGATGTCATACAGAATGTTAATGTTTAAAAAGACCTAAAAACTGTTTCTAGAAAAAGCCTTTAAAGAATGCTTTAGCATTATATCTGGCTTGTTTGTACATTTTTAAGGTTTATAAAATGAATATATTATTAACTCTGAAAATCACTGTGACTTCAGAAATGTCATCTTGATTTAAGTATCAGTAGACCTTGCCAGCTTCATCCCTAATCCCACAAGGTTCATGCATAGATTTAATTAGGTAGTAAAAGCCACCAAGAACATAAAACACAAACACAAAATTTTTATTGAATGTTTGTTTTGCAATCAACTTGAATATTTCTACCCAAGGTGTAATAGCTGGCCTCAACTTCAAGGTTAAAGTGACAGTTTTCATTAGTTTCATTGTACTTCAAAATAAAGCGAAACATTTTTCCAAGCCAGAGCTCAGCATCTATTGAGAGTCTTGGGCTGTGGACAATGAAACAAAATAACTTAAGCGTGAAAAGCCAATATCTCTGAATAATGACTTTTTGCAAAGCTTTAGTTATTGAAAGAATGATAACAAATTCTATTCTCTAAGTTGCAATAAGATGCATAATGAAAATCAAGATATGTATTTTTTATTGAAAGTAGTAAAACTAAACCTATAAATGCTTTGTTATTATTATGGAAACATAACCTATCTTTATATTTTACAGCCAGGCCTATTGATTACGTAATGCTCTCATGTCTTCAGCGAATCTGGCTTTAATTAATTTCCAAAACTTTGTAAACTTGTCTGTCAGCCCTACAAGGTAAAATAAAACTTACACATTTTTATAATCAAGTCTTTATTAAAGAAATCTTTCACCAAACAAAGGAAATAATAAAAAAAAACCCTTGCTGATACTCACAATCACTTTAATAAAACATCTTGGAGGGTTTTCATATTTTAGAATCCATGGTTTTTCAAGAGGAGTTAATTTTTGTAGTAGAATTAAGCCGCTTAAGTGCTGTCTGTATGCTAGGCATTATTGTATGGTGCCTTATCCCTCAGCATCCAGTTGTGTTGGGCCCTGCTTCATTTCTCACAGGCTACAATTTAGAAATCTAAGACCATAGAGCGCATGTGCATGTCCACAAGTGCAGTAGCAGCCCATTTACCTTCCCTGCAGTCAGTTGTGTATAACACCACTTTATTAAAGGGGTTGTTCACCTTTGAGTTAACTTTTAGTATAATGTAGAGAGTGATATTCTGAGACAATTTGTATCGGGGCTGTACATTCCATTTCAAACAGATGGTGAGATACGAGACGGAGAGAGCCTGTAGGAAAGACTCTGGAGATCCCCCGTGCGCACAGTCCGTGTGCTAAATCAGAGGTTCCTGTGAAGGAGGATGAGTTCGACCCCTGCTGTTCACATCAGTTGGTGAGACAACACTTACTGGGGATGCCCCACAATTTATGCTTGTCTCTATTATTCTTAGGGATGCACCAAATCCCCTATTTTTGATTTGGCCAAACCCCCGAATCCTTCCTGAAAGATTCGGCCGCATATGGAACTGAATCCGAATCCTAATTTGCATATGCAAATAAGGGATGGGAAGTGGAAAACATTTATACTTCCTTGAAAACATACAGAAATAGCTCACAAGGATTTGGGTGAGTATGTCACAATATAAAGTAAAATGCCCAGGTTAGGTGAGCAGGAATGCCCACATTGTGCAAAACTGAAAAAACCAAATGTAGTGAAGGGCTAATTTGCCAACTCACATAACTCTGGGAAAAGTACTACGATATGCAAATGTATGTAAAAGGCAATTTTTATTAACCACCATGCCAAATAAGTTGGATTAAAAAGACTGCTCAAACGAGAAAGGGATCCCTTATAACATATACACAATGCCACATTTATATAATGCTGGTAAATAATGTGTGTTCAAAAGGAAAACTCAGATGAAAAAACTCCAATATGTCCCAACTGTGAAAGGCCTTAACGGCAGAACCACAGGTAACTCCGGTTGTGAGAATCAAAAATTGCTGAAAAGCATTAATAATAAAATCGTGCCGAGTCCCAGGTTGGGCCTAAAAGAGGCTATTATTGGTTGCTCCGTTTTGAATAAGTGTATAGTATGAAAGGAGGGCAGGTAATGCAATGAGAAAATAGTCAAGACAAAGCCGCGTTAGCAGCGAAACAGGCTGTTGAGGTAGTGGTGCAGCGCTGCGCAGACCTGGACGGGATCCCTTTTGGTGAAGTAACCGGAATGTGAGAACTTCCAATCTACAAGGTGCCAAGAAAAGTAAGGTGATTTCCCTCCCTTTCCCTAATTTGCATATTAGGATTTGAATTCAGTTCAGCCAGGCAGAAGGATGTGGCCGAATCCGAATCCTGAGCCTCCATATGACCTTTATATAGGCGCCATATTTAAATCTATGTAAGCCTTTGTATGTCAACCCCAGAGTTCATTTGCTGACACAAATTGTCGCATTTTGATGAATAAGCTTATAGGCTGGTATAAATATGTGTTGTGGTAGAGTACTCAAGAAAAAGTGTAAAAAGGTGTGTTTTACCTTTAATTTCTCCACAATAGGAGATGAAAGCTGCAAGACAGATGTTACTAATCAGGGCATAGTCTCCATGTTTAATAGGGATGGCGCGAACTGTTCGCCGGCGAACTAGTTCGCGCGAACTTCCGGTGTT
>CM044432.1:84191409-84205187 GCA_024363595.1 Xenopus borealis | reverse complement strand
TCCGGAAGTTCGCGAACATGTTCGCGAACTTTTTTTCGGCGGTTCGCGCCATCACTAATGTTTAATGGATATTGCTATCTGGCCCTGGAAGCTATAGTGTTCTGGAAGGAAAAGGTAGTCCATTTCAGTGGTGGTCCAGTTCTCATTTTGGAGCTTGCCATCCACAGGAAGGCTATCCGGTGGAAAGGGTATTTAAACTTAATTGGAAGTTTAGAGAGTGTCTCTCAGCAGGGCACAGCAGGTAGGAGACCTGGCTGTGTTAGGAACTCCCAGGGGAGACAGGAGGTTGAGAAGTTCCCTCAAAGACTGTGAGTACAGGGGTGACCCCAAGATATGTTTTGACTGGTAATCCACAAGGGGCCCAGTATAGTGAGGGAACACTTCAAAGTGAAGGATTTAATTTTATGGTTTGTTGTAAATGCTGAAATGGTCACCCCTGTATGTGAATGACTTGCTGTTTGGTAAAAAATAAACCAATACAGTTTCTCTGATGAACCTGTGTGTCCCTGTCTAACTGCTCTTTTTCCTATGCTGCCTGCACTACCATTTGCTAGTTTCCCCCCAAAGTTATGTGTTCAAGCTGCCAGCTTGCCACAGTGTATGCATGTGGCACTGGTTGATAGTTCATTACTGATAATAATTATAAAATAATGTTATGATGAATATATAAATATATATTACAGGCAGGTGAGGGTGGTGTGATTCATGTTAATATACTTTTAAGTTGGTCTTACTCATCTTAACACAAGTTTCACATTCCTTTGGGTACAGTTTTCACAATTATTTTTGCTCAAACATACAAAGGGGTAAATTAGATGACAATCAACATATAAATTAAAACATCCCCTGTCGGTTCATTGCATCATTATTCAGAATTCTGATGGTATTTGCTTTGGCTATTCTCTTTATAGAATAGAATAAAAGTTAAGCTGGGCAAGCAGTTTTATTCTCATTTGGTAGAAAAGCACACTTCTCTGGATGTGCACAGCACTTTTTATTTTTTGTGGGAATTCTTTGATTTACAGATATTTCATTCTTTTGTACTGCTACTAAGGATTTTGATAATAAAAGCATTTGATAAAGTGTTGACATTATCCCTTATGTTACAGTAGTTCATTTAGGTACAGTATGAGGGACCTTATTTCTCCTTCACAGCTTATTGGTTTAGATATGTCTAATTTGATTTCAATGAAGTGTATCACCAGAAAGTTCAGTGTTTTGTCTATAAAACCATTAGTTTATCGCTTAGTGGATGTACATTGTATGCAAAATGCAAGCTTTCCTTTAGAGCTTTTGTTAAAGGATAGTTAACCAGAGAAGTACATTTATCACTTTTTTAATGGGCTCTTGTTACTTGGTAATTAAACATCTAATTAGTCATTCAGCTCTATAAATATGCAGCTCTCTAAATGATAAATGACTGTCTTAAAAAACTCCTGTACCAAATGCATCTTCATTCACATTGACATCATTATTATTTTGCCAGATTTTTTGCTTCTGTCAGATAACACAGAGGGACAAATTCACTAAGCACCGAAAATGCGCTAGCGACAGCTTCGCCGGCGTTTACGTGCACTTCGCCAGGCGAATTTCTGTGAATTCACTAAAATGCGAATTTGCGCACAGGGCAGTGAACGTTAGTGAAGTTGCGATACCGTTACTTTGCCAGGGAAAGCGCATTTACGCTAGCTATGCCTAATTTGCATATGGCGCAAAGTTAAACATATAATAGAAGTATATGTTACAGCTAAAACATTATAGTACACAAGCCCAGGAAACCTTTAATAAATAAAATAAAGTTGTCCTATTGCCCTAAACATGTGCCCACTGTATAGTTGAGTTGTCATATGTTAGGAGATGTATGGGGGTAAAAAAATTTCTATTTTTCAGACTATCACCCTACAAAAGGTAAAAGATGCCAGCGTTTTTTTGGGACTTTGGGAATTTAAGTTTTTTTTTCAAACTCCTATCTATTGTATTAAACTTCAACCAGGTATGAAGGTAAAGTCTGGCACAAGAGGTAAAGTTCAGTAAAATGTTCATCTTAGTGAATTAGTGTAGTTATGTCCCTTTGTCAGTGCTCAACTTTGCCTGGCATAAGGGTGGGAAGTTGCGCTAGTCTATCTACTTCACTGGTGAATTTTCGCCAGAGTCTGACGTCACGCTATAGAATTAGAGCTAGCATTAGACGCTTCACGCTTTAGTGAATTTTCCCCAGAGGGTCATCTGTCTAAAGCCAAAACTCTGCTCTACATCATGGTCACAAACATGCACGCAAACATGTTGCCTTAAATTGTAATGTTTTTTGCTTACATGGTTGTAGAAATAATAATATATGTTAATTTGTTCTAACAGACAGTGGTGAAATTTGTGTGCACTGCTGCCCCCTGGGAAAAAAAATCTTTGCAGGGCCCATCATACAGCCCGCTCACTCCTTTCCCCAGTGTCGGACTGGCCCACTGGGATACCAGAGAAATTTCCGGTGGGGCCAGGTGTCATTGGGACTCTTGCTTCTAAATATTTAGCCTATTTCATTGTCATTCCCTATATCTTTTTGGAAACAAAGAGGCATTATAATGGACAAATATAGAATAATATGTAGAGAAAAGAGACTAGGACAATAGAGAGGATGAGTGAGGAGAGGAGCAATAAAAGTTGGAAAATGGGCTATCAGCCTAAGGTCTTCTGGTGGGCCCTGGCATGCCAGTCTGATTGCTGGCCAGGAGCACATGGAATGGGCCAGATCAATGTCTATTGAGCACCCTACTGCTCATTGATCAACATTTTTTAAATTTCAAAACTGACTTTTTGCTAGGTACACTTTGACATCTTAAGGGTGAATGCACACTGTAAAATCTGTCACCCATGGCGAAATCTGTGCTACCATGGGCGACAACTCTTGATGCAAGAAAAAAGGAAAATTGGTTTCAAACTTACCATAATTTTCCTTTCCTAGCCACTAAATATGTCAACATAAACACTGGGTAGGTTCCCTGCCCCCAATCAGATCAGAAGTCCCTCCTCCAAGTTAATAAAAAAAACCCTTCTCTTGGGGCCAGCAGTCTAATGATTTAGTCAAGAAGGTAGGGTATCTTGATATATTTAGTGGCTAGTAAAGGAAAATTACGGTAAGTATGAAAACTATTTTCCTTATTCCGAGCCACAATATGTCAACTTAAACACTGGGATATACCCAGCAATATGAGAAGTGCAGAAGGGTGGGCATAAACTCAGCCATTGCAATAAGAAAAATGGTTTATTAAGAGTTATAGGACCGGAGAACTTCTGTAGCAAAATCCATACTTCCGTAGCGCACATTCAAGCGATAATGATTCATAAACGTCCTAGCCGAGTTCCAGGATGCAGTCTGACAATTACGATCAATGGGAAACTTCGTCACTGCTGCCCAGGAGGGGGCCACTGCCCTAGTTGAATGAGCTCTTATCCCTTTAGGAGCTAGTTTGCCTTGTAATTGATAAGCCTTTGATATAAGAATCGCTACCCATCTTGAAATAGTGGAAGATGAAGCTGCCAAATCCTTCCTGGCACCTGCCAGAATGATGAAGAGACAATCCGAATTTCTAAATGATTCTGTAGCAGACAAATATGTTTTAATTGCTCTGACTGGATCCATTTTAAGAGCACTGGATCGTCTTAGGCTTAAACACTGGCCAATAAGGCCAGAAGAATAATTTCAGTATTCAAGTGAAAGGTAAAAACCACCTTAGGCAAGAAGGACACGTCTGGCTTGAGGATCCTTTTATCCGGCAAGACAATCATATTTTCCTGTCTTATGGACAAGGCTTGTAATAGGCTGACTCTAGCAGCGGAAGCAATCGCCACTAAGAATAATGTCTTCAAGGTAATGTTCCAAACTGAAGCTTGACAAAAAGGCTCAAAAGGAGAAGAGGCAAAGGTTCTCATAACAAAGGGCAGGTCCCAAACAGAAGAAGAAGAAGACCTCCTCGGAGGACAAATCTTCAGTGCCGCCATAAAAAAATCTCTTGATCACTGGGTCCTCTGCGCAGTGAACGCCAGTCATGGCTGACAAGGCTGAGACATGGACTTTAAGTGTTCTGTATTGCAGGCCTTTGCTCAAACCTTCTTGAAAGAAGTCCAAAATATGTGGCAATGAAGGTATGGCTCAAGCTAGCTGGTTCTGATTTTGCCAGACCAGGAATCTCTCCCATAACTTTAATAAACCCTTGATGTAGAAGACTTACTGGCCTGTAATAAGGTTCCTATCACCTTCTCAGAAAGTCCTAAGTTCTGCAATCTTTTCCACTCAAGCTCCAATCCACCAATGAAAGGGATACTGGGTCTGGCTGAACAAAAGGCCCCTGGAGAAGAAGGTCCCTCCTGACTGGCAGATGCCAAGGTATCTCCTTTTGAAGCTTCAGGAGTAACGGGGACCAACGCCTTTGAGGCCAAAATGGGGCAATCAGAATCGCCAGAATCGTATGATTAGCTCCCTCCTTTAGTGCACTATCCAGGCTTTCAATCCATAGAGAAATGGCTTTGGCTACTGATATCATAGCTACTTCATGTCTGCATGCAGCCGTACCTTGCCTTGTGGTCTTCTTCAGCCTTTACCTGTTCCTATGCAGCCTTGGTCTGATGTTTCCATGGACTATTGTTGATTTGCCTAAATCTGCTGACAGTTCCACCATCCTGGTATTATTCCATTGAAGAGTCTTCCCTCCGCTGCCCTCCTTGCCAAGATCTTCATTAAGGAAATCTGGCTCCATGGGATCCCTTCCTCCATTATCTCTGATGGAGGGGTGCAATTTGTGTCCCGGTTCTGGCGTGCTTTTTGCAAGTTACTTGGCATCTCTCTCAATTTTTCATCTGCCTCTTCATCATCCTCAAAGCAACGGTCAGACTGAATGAACCAATCAGATCTTGGAACAGTTTCTTTGGTGCTTCATTTCTGTGAATCATGATAATTGAGTTGACCTCCTTCCATGGGCTGAGTTTGCCCACAACAATCTTCGTCATGAAGCGTTAACCTGTTCTCCTTTTTTCTGTGGTTCTACAGACGGAGGTTCTTGCGGCTGACACTACTGTTCAGGATTTCAGGTCCACTTGGTCCTCAGCTCGTCAGGCTCTGCTCAATGCCTCCACTGCTCTAAAGAAGGCATCTGATAAGCGGCGTAGACCTGCTCCTTCCTTTTCTCCTGGGGACCTTGTTTGGCTTTCCTCTAAGAACATCAGACTTCATGTTCCTTCCCCCAAGTTGAGACCTTGCTTCATTGGTCCTTTTAAGATTCTTCAGGTCGTCAATCCTGTGTGACTATAAACAATATAATAAATGTTGTAAATCGGCAATCCGGAAGGCAAAGAAAGCAAATGAAGAGTTAATTGTGGTGGAGGTGAAAGTTAATCCTAAAAAGTTTTTAAAATATATTAATAGTAAAAAGATGTTGATGGAGAGTGTTTCTCCATTAAATAATGGTAACAGTATGGTTGTAACAGATACAGGGCAAATGTGCTAAATCAGTTCTTTTCTTCAGTGTATACAATAGAGGAGCCTGAGTTCCCAGGCTCACTTCATATCTGCACTGATAGCTCAGCTCAATCTAGTCATTGACTGACTCAGGATATGATTCAAAAAGCTTTAATAAAAATGAATGTAAACAAGGCTCCAGGGCCTGATGGCATACACCCCCGGCTTATAAGAGAGCTTGGTTCAGTTTTAGACCAGCCCCTATTCACTTTCATCTGGTATGGTGCCTATAGACTGGAGTAAACATGATGTCATTCCAATATTTAAAAAGGGATTACGATCTCAGCCTGGCAATTATAGGCCAGTAAGTTTGACATCTGTGGTGGGCAAATTATTTGAAGGCTTGTTAAGAGATCACATTCAAAATTTTGTCCTAGGGAATAGCATTATTAGCAGCAATCAGCATGGCTTTATGAAGGATAAGTCATGTCATACAAATAAGATTGCTTTTTGTGATGAGGTAAGTAAGAAGTTGGACTGGGGGGGGCGGCAGTAGATGTGATCTATTTGGATTTTGCCAAAGCATTTGATACCATGCCCCACAAACGCGTAAGGTCTGTTGGGCTTAATGAAGTTGTTTGCATATAGATAGGAAACTAAGGTTCTTATTGGGGTCCCTCAGGGCTCAGTATTAGGTCCCCTTTTATTTAACTTGTTCATTAATGACTTAAAGGAGGGTATTGTAAGTACTGTATCAGTGTTTGCAGATGACACAAAACAAGTCACGGGAGGAGTGGGTCATTTTTCCTTTTTATAGAGCACTTGTAAGGCCCCATCTAGAACATGCCATGCAGTTTTGGCCTCCATCACTCAAACAGGACATTATTGTATTAGAGAGGGTACAGAGAAGGGCAACTAGCTGGTAAAGAGTATGGAAAATCTTAGCTATGAGGAAAGACTGACCAAATTAGGGATGTTCACGCTGGAAAAGAGGTGCTTTAGGAGTGATATTATAATAATGTATAAATAAAAAGGGGCTCAAAAAATCTCGCTAATGCTTTATTTACCAGTAGGTCTTTCCAGCTGACAAGAGGTAACCCATTCAGATTAGAAGAAAAGAGGTTACACGTAAATATTCGGAAGGGTTTTTTACAGTGAGAGCTGTGAAGATGTGGAATTCTCTCCCTGAATCAGGTGTACAGGCTGATACATTAGATAACTTTAAGAAGGCGTTGAATTGCTTTTTGGCAAGTAAGGGAATACAGGTTATGGGAGATAGCTCATAGTACAAGTTGGTCCAGGGACTCGTCAGATTGCCATCTTGGAGTCAGGAAGGAAATTTTCCCCCTCTGAAGCAAATTGAAGAGTCTTCCTCTGGATCAACTACTAGGCAGATTAAAAAAAAGTACTTTATGGTTCTGCTTATATCAGTGAGAGGTTTCCTTTATGCAACATTGTGCTAGATTATGTCAAGGATGCAGTCAACATGGACATATAGTAATGTACTGTATACTACGTGAGTGGGAGTGAGTCTGAGGGTATGTTTTGTGGAGTGGATGAGTGGATGGTGTAATTTCAGTTCAAGCAAATAGTTCAATGATCCCCTATCCGGAAACCCATTATCCAGAAAGTTCAGAATTAAGGAATGGCCGTCTCCCATAGACCTTATTATAATGAAATAATCAAAAAAATTTTAAATTATTTTCCTTTTCTCTATAGTAATAAAACAGTACATTGTACTTGATCCCAGCTAAAATATACAGTAATTAATCCTTACTTGAAGCAAAACCAGCCTATTGAGGTTGTTTATTGTGAGATTTATTTATCTGTAAAACCCCAGGTCCCCAGCAGTCTGGAAAATAGGTCCCATACCTGTATACAATATCTCTTTAATTGGTACATTTCCAAAAGTATGAACTTCCTAATTTTTAGCTACTCATTTGAGATAACTTATTTGAGGTCACTTTTTACTCAAATTCATTTTAGTATTTTATGGCTTGAAACCCTAGGGATGTTTTCCTTTTTATCCTAACCATCATATTTCTGCTTTAGCTGGAGGCACAGAAACTTTCAATCTTATTGACCATGTAGCTTTCAGCTGTTTACCCAGGAGAAGGTGAAAACATGTGTTTCAAGGGTTTGAGAACAATTTCCCTTTTCCATTGGCATATAAATTACCAAAATTAGTACAGTTCTCTTAACATTTATGACTGTCTATCATTTATGTTTTGTGGCATCCCGCCACTTCCTCAGAAGCATCTGCTTGCTTCTGAGGAAGTGGCTGGATGCCACTAAACGCGTCAAGTATGGGGTAATGACACACTCATGTATGGATAATTTTAATTGAGTTACAATAAAAGAAGATTTTATTATTCCAGTCACCATGTGCTCCATGCAATTGTTGCAGTTTGTATTCCCATAAGCTTGCCTGGATCCTGGGGCTTGAGTATGTGCATCACTGGTGATCACTGGACCCGTGGACACAGTGTGGGTGAGTGCTCACTTACAAGTGCTTTCTATAGATAATATGGGTACATTTCTAAGTTGCCTGAGTATCTTTTGATAAAGTACCTGATTTGTCTTGAATTAGTACGCCACAGGGCCCTTCTGGCTTGTTAATGCTAATTTACTGACTATCCTGATTAAAAATGTGTACCCATTCTAGTGGTGTGCTGATAAATATTTTACATTCACAAGGACAATAGCAATATACATATACTTTTCATTGGATGCCTGGGATTGCATCCCTGATGAATGAATGCTGACGAAGGGTGTAGCAAATTGATGCAATCCCAGGCTTCTCACCTAAAAATATTCTGGTATGAACAGTAAGAAGTTGAGACAGGCCTCAATAGGTAGTGGTTATTGTGATCACTGCAAAATACCCACATGCCATAGTTGTAATGGTGGATGGTGACAAAAATAGTTGAAAACATAAAACACAATAAACACATTTAAGGTAAAGCATACCTAAAATATAACATATATATTCCTTTGAAGAATAATAATCTATTTACGATTCTGGTTGTTAGCAATCGCATTCATCCTTTTAGATAAAGTAATGAAAATGAATTTCACTGCAGAAATAGCTGTGCATTTTACTTCATTTGGAAAGTCACTGTTGATTTCCCATACAGCACATAATAAGAGCTTAATTTTGAAGCAATTTGATGCTGACATTGAACTTGCTAGGAAAGCAAGTCCATGCTCTTGTATAATCACTTATTCTAGGCAAAGAAAACCTTTATGAAAGCAAAACACTGCACCAGTGGACATAAAACAGGTAGCTGGGAAACACATTTTTTTCCTAAATAATTCATCGACATGCTATATTCCTTTGCCAGACACAAGATATTCATGAACATTAAAAAGGCATAAAACATAAATAGAATGGTTATGGTATGTAGAAAGCTTCTGTATTTCCAACTGCACAACAGAAACAAGCAGCAGGTAGTGTAAAAGACTGGCTTAATAATCTAAAACGACTAGAAGGGTCATTGACATCATGAAAGGCAGGATGCAAAGTGCAAAAAACTCATATAATTAAAATTTTTGATTTTTTTTTTTTGTACTCTCTGCCCTGCCTTTGTCACATCTTACGGCCTGAATGTTTCAATTGTTGACCTGCAACCAGCCCTATGAAAGCAATGCTGGCTGTAAAATTCCAAATAGAATCAGAAATTGTGGGTTAGCCCAAAGTGAACCCCATGCATAATTAACATGCATAAGTATTACCAAATTTTTCCACAATTGAATGTTATCATGATTTTCACATATATAATCTCAAATGAGTTAATTGAGATCAAGTTTTTTGTGGCAACAAAATATAATCGCAAAAAAAACCCCTTAACACTTGCTTGAATGTTGAAAATATGCTTCCTGTTGACTTTTGTGGCATCTTGATGGGTTTTAAGTGTGGAGAATCTATTTTTTAATTTGTTGCAATGTGATATTTCTAGAAAAGTCATGGCATCAAAACTATACAGTGTTTTCCATATTCACATTTTTCTTCATTTTTGCTGTGTTATTTTAAAGTTCTCTGGGTCCATTGCAAACACCAGCCCCAAGAGTATATCTTAAAATAGGCTATTGCTGAAAGGCTTTAAATGACCGGTAACACTAGAAAAAATAAAATGCTATAAAAGCATGCAAACATAATGTTTACTTTAAAAATTCTTGCCAGTTTTATTGGCAGAGCTTTTAGGGGCAGGAATAAACATTTTTACTTTTAACCTAATGCTCACGTGGACACAAATGATGGGTCTGTGTGTAGGCAACATAAATAAAATGGCTAAAAATAGCAGAGCTAATATCAAACATGCTAATATATTCTAAGCCATTCACTAAGGAATATGTGTGAACCAAGAGTAAATCAGTTATCTGTAGAGTCAGTGATTGGGTTGTCAGGTGATGCAGCTTCTAAAAATGAAGAAAGTGGCAGTGACACTAGAAACAGTAGAAACTGTCACCAGAGGAACTTAAATTAAAAGAAGCAAATATATGAATAATGCTTGTGAATTCTGTCTTATATGTGCGGCATAATGGACATTTTCTGACTTCTTTTTGATGCTAATTGTTTATCCAGGAAACATATACATACAGTATCTGCATGTACATGTCAGCAAAGGTGTAGCTTTTTGTGAATATCAGTGCAGCTGTACCCAGAAGTCCCTTATTCTTATTTCAGACAACTTAAGCATAATAAAAAAAAGAACGCAGAGGCCTTTTAGCTAAACATGATTGTTACAGAACAAAATGACATTCATAATTAGTACAAAAGAAAATTGTTTCCTAAAGTGTTTTCTTTGTTATTAGCTTACTTTCAGTTTTTCTGTTGACTGAGATTGTTTTGCTCAAAAAACCATTGACTCATCCCAAGAGGAGATGAACAGGATGTGAACAACTCTTAAATTCCCTAGACAGTTGATTAGGTTTAACATTCTACAAGCCGTTTCTGTTTAGGAGTGAAAGTGCACTTAGCATTATTTATATATCTCTATATGAAATGTTACATAACAGAGCAATGTTGCTGTTTGGTGACAGAACATAAGTAACACATACAAAGTCAAATCAGTATTATTGAGAGAAAATGAATGAATGGTATGGGCTTGGCTGGACTGACTGCGATGTCGCCAAACAATCGGATCTCTCCCCGATATGGCCACCTTGAGGTGGGCGATATCAGGCTGATCCGATCGTGGGCCCTAGGGCCCAACGATCGGATCAGAATGACTGGGATATGGGAGTTCGGATCGGGGGACCGCATCAACGAACAGATGCGGCCGCGATCCAACAGGATTTTTAATCCTGATATCGGCCAGATATCGATCGGGGAAGGCCACACACAAGGCACCACACACAGGCCGATAAGCTGCCGTCTGACAGCAGCTTTTATCGGCCCGTGTATGGCCACCTTTAGAGTACATATAGAATATAAATGCAACAGTGTAAGGCTGATTAGTAATTAATATGGATAATTACTACATGGCAGCACAGACACCAGTGCAACTAGCATCACAATTTAATAATCAGCTTATATAACAAGCCAACCTCATTTTCTGCTTGATAATTTGTGGCAACCCCTAAGTTTAGCTTCACAACAGCTGCTCAGAGCCCACTGAGCATGTGGGTGTTGCAGACACTTTCCAAGAAGGTGACCCACTGTGACAAGTTTGAAATCCTGGATCATTGCTGCTTTTGTGAAGCTGAAACTTAGATTTACAAAAAAAAACCCTCAAATTCGACTAACAAATTTTTATTGAATTTTAACCCTTCTAATTCAATATTCGAATTCGAAGGGTTTTAACGCAATTCGATAAATCGAACGATCGAATAAAAAATATTTGATTGATCGGTAAAATCGTTTGAATCAATTCATTCGAATTTTTTTATTTGATCTAAAAAAGCTGAAAAAACCGTATGGGAGCTTCCTATAGGGTTTTACAGCAATTCAGTAGGTTTAATCTGGCGAACTAGGCATTCTAATAAAAATTTTAAGTGCAAGTAATTAGACCATCGAATAGTCGAATAATCGAATAGATTTTTATCTGATCTATTTGAATCATTCGATTCGATCGAATTTTTAAAATTCGATGGTCGAAGTGCCCAGAAAATCTATTAGAGAATTCAAATTCAAATCTTTTTTAAAATTCGATGGAATTTCAATTATTCACATAAATTTAGTAAATCTGCCCCTAGGGTGGTGCAATAAGTTCAGTATATAAAACATAGCTCTATTTGTTTTTAGGATTTAGTTCTCCTTTAATGGCAGTGGTACTCCAAAGCTATGTATTTAGTTGTTGCACTGTAACAGTGCCCAGGACCTAAATGCAGTGTTTTAGTGTATTCATGTAAATTATGCTTATGTCATATTTGTATATGCTTATATATTTTTATTAGGCCTTTCATTTTGCTAAAGCTCAAAACCGTCATGCGAACCACTCTGCATCATTTAGGTATAGAAGCAATTAAAATAATTTTTTAAAAGCTGATATAAATGAGCATACAGTAGAATACAATAATCTGGACTGTGTCTGGGTGATTTGTCGCTGTCTCTAGGAAAAACAATTTCCTGTTTTAGTATTGGACTAAGGCTGCTAGTACTGAAAGGAGTAATGTTTAAACAAATATCAAGCCCCATCAACTTTGTTTGCAGAAGACCAGGCTCATTAAGAAAAGCTTAGGATCAAATAACAGGCAATTGATTTGTTTTTCTTAATATGTTGCTGTACACTTTCTTGTAGTACAGAGCAGAGGTATACATATATGGATATATAGGTTTTATTAAAAATTAACCGAGCATATAATGGAAATAACTTGTTGCACACAAGATGTCAACAAAGATGTCTAATTGTAGACCATGACTGCAAATAAAAGTGACATATACAGTATATATAGTTTAGATCAAGCATTAGTGTCTTTTGTGAATTTTAGGCAGTACTGTATATTACAACATTGTAACCAAACAATTACACTACAACTACAAATCTAAAATTTTTTTTGACATCATATGATTGTCACAAGACCTATGTTCACTAACACAGCGCTGCAAAATATGTTGGCGCTATATAAATTCATGTTAATAATAATAATAAACATATTTATATTGCTAATAAAATGTAAGCATTTATGAATGCAAGCCCAGTGTGTGAAGCACAATTTCAATAGCAAATCGCCATATTTTCAAAACTTCCACGTAGAGCTTCCACGTATTTTAATCATAAATGCAGTCATGCATGCAAATGTAGCAAATGCAATTTTTAGAAATAGGTCAAAGGTTAAGGTAACAATTGGGAATTGGGATTGCATTATTTCTAGTGCTTGGTGTTAAACTGACATATGCATGTGATTCAGGCCCCTATTGATGCAACCTGCTGTGGTAACCCTGGAATTTCCACCACATTTAGGGGCAGATTTACTATTATTCCCCAAAAATATTTAGTTTCTATTCGATATTCGATTAGCATTCGATTTTCGAATGTTAATCAAATAGTTCTAGGCTACCTTTTATTCGATATTCGATCATTCGACGATCGAATACAAACCTATTCGATCACATAAATCATTCGATCATTCGAATGATTCGTACGATTGGAACCATCAAACACTGCGATCGTAGGAATCCAATTCGATCAGGACTTAGTCTCAGAAGCCTATGGGAGTGCTCCCATAGGCTTTTATTGCAATTCGGCAGGTCCAATCTGCTGAAGTAGGCAATCAAAGAAACTTAAAAAATAAAATCCTTCGCTGATCGAATGATTGAATGATTGAATATTCGTTCATTCGATATTTGAATATTTCGATATTGTATTCGATATTTCGACCATTCCCTATTCGATGATCGAATATGCCAAAATTCACATATTCGACCAAAAGAAGAAATCATACGTTCGAACTTCGATCGAACTCCGAATCCATCACGTGAATTTAGTACATCTGCCCCTTAGTTTCAAGTCTGTTTTGATTAATTGAGCCCTAAAGTGATAATGGCTGGCTTACAAAAATGTAAAGTATACATTAAGAATTAACAGAAAATGGAAACTATGGTGCAACAGTTAGATGGCATGAACAATCAACATAAAACTTTGACTAATAAAAGAAATGTATTTTATTCTGAAATTTTTCTTGTTTTTATAAGTTATGTTAAACATTTTTATACTAGAAGCAGTGTATATGTTCATTGCTATTCTCTGCACGGCTGGCTATTGAAAAACTGTAGCAGAAGATTGCGGATTAACACATTCAGATCTGCTGCTTGGGTAACAATTCTCAAACATCCAAAACATTTTTTGGATAGTTACATAGTTACATATAGTTACATAGTTAAATTGGG
>CM044432.1:84175002-84191399 GCA_024363595.1 Xenopus borealis | reverse complement strand
CCTGTTTCGACTTTGCTTCTGTTTCATTCCTTGATGGTACCTCGATCTCGGCTATTCCCTGCTCCTTTGCCTTCACCGCCGCAGAAAGCCCGGGGCCCCAAAAGGGCGTCGGTGAAGACCGGAGCCGTAAAGGAGTATCCGTGTCCACCTGTCTTCCTTGCACCAGTGGCTCTTCTTCGGGATCCAAGCTATCCATAGGATTCAAGGTAACAGATTGTTACACCCCTTTTGAAAACATCAACAAAATCAGCCATCACAACATCAACCGGCAGTGCATTCCACAACCTCACTGTCCTCACTGTGAAGAACCACCTACGTTGCTTCAAATGAAAGTCATTTTCTTCTAGTCTGAAGGGATGGCCTCTGGTGCAGTGATCCTCTTTATGGGTAAAATGGTCCCCTGATATTTATCAATAATGTCCTCTAATGTATTTGTAAAATGCAATCATGTCCCCTCGCCTTTTTTTCCAGAGAAAACAACCCTAACCTGCACAAGTCTAACCTCATAATTTAAGACTTCCATCCCTCTAACCAGTTTAGCTGCACCTCTCTGCACTCTCTCCAGCTCATTTAAATCCCTACTAAGTACTGGAGTCCAAAACTGCACTGCATATTCCAGATGAGGTCTTACTATAAAGAGCTATAATTATGTTTCCATCCCTTGAGTTTATTCCCTTTTTATGCAGGACAGAACCCTATTTGGTTTAGTAGCTACAGAATGACACTGCCCAGAATTAGACTTGTTTTCTATAAAAACCCCAAGATCCTTCTCACTTAAGGAAACTCCCAACACACTGCCATTTAGTGTATACCTTGCATTTATATTATTTTTGCCAAAGTGCATAACCTTGCATTTATCAACATTGAACCTCATTTTCCAGTTTGCTGCCCAGTTTCCCAACTTAGACAAATCACTCTGCAAAGTGGGAGCATCCTGCATGGAATAGTTCTGCACAATTTAGTATCATCTGCAAAAATAGAAACCGTACTCTCAATGCCCACATCCAGGTCATTAATAAACAAGTTGAAAAGCAAGGGACCCAGTACAGAACCCTGCGGTACCCCACTTACAACACCGGTCCAATTAGAAAATGTTCCATTTACCACCACTTTTTGTAGTCTATCTTTTAGCCAGTTCTCTATCCAGTTACAAATACTATGTTCCAGGCCAACACTCCTTAATTTAACGAGTAACCTTCTGTGTAGCGCTGTATCAAATGCTTTAGCGAAGTCTAAGTAAATCACATCCACAGCCATCCCAGAATCAAGGTCCCTGCTTACCTTCTCATAAAAATAAAATAAGTTAGTCTGGCAAGATCTATTACGCATAAAATCATGCTGGCACAAACTCATAGTATTGTTATTTGCTATGAAGTTCGGTATCCTATCCTTTATTAATCCTTCAAAAAGCTTTCCTACCACTGACGTCAGACTAAATTGCCGATTTAGAGAATGGGATCCCTTTTTGAATAGTGGCACCACATTAGCAATTTGCCAGTCTCTCTGCACCATGCCAGACCTCAATGAATCCTGAAAAATTAAGTAGAGAGGTTTGGCAATCACAGAGCTAAGCTCATTAATTACCCTGGGATGAATCCCATCTGGCCCTGGACCTTTTTAAAGTTGCTTTGTATTACTTTTAATTTTGTTAGGCATAATATTTTTTTGGGTTTATATTCCCTTTAAATCTATGGGTTTATTTAACATTTAAATCTAGAAATAAACTATTGCTTAAAAAATGTGCCCAACTTGTCAGTTATTTATCATTGTTTAGATAATTAAAAGAACAGTTCCTAGCAGTAAGAATTTCTTTTTTAATGTATTTGCATATTAATTTTACTATTAAAAGATTAGAAGTATGACCCTAGGTGGCTCATTTACAAATAGCTATGTACAAGTGCTAGAATACTAAGGCCTCTAGACTTTTTCTCCCATTGGGTTTCTATGCAGACAGAGAAAAGGCCATTCTGCTCCAACTCACATAGACAGTCTGAAAGTGCATACTTTCGTTTTTCCATGCTGAATTTTATTTTTAGTGTATGCACTGACAGGATGATGTCTTCAACGGAACAGATCAGCCTAGTTTACTACTGACTGAAATGCAAGGAATCCTCGCTTCCCCTGCCATCATTATTTAGGCTGTCTGAATGACAACTAAGATCAGTGCAGTTATGTTTCCCAGAGCTGCCATATTGATCCACTTATACTACCTAGAGTACCTGCCTTTATTTGGGCTACTGGACAAAACAAACTAAACAATGGTATTTGCCATCTTGCAGTTGGATACTAGGTAGGAAGGCTTACAAATGGAGCCTGTGACAGCTACAGTAGGACAGTGTAGGACAGTACTTTATACTGCTTGTTATATCAGGATCTTCCTCTCCCTAGCAGGAAGCTGAGAAATGTAACTATAGTCTTTAAAACATATATATAGTGTTACATTCAATAGCATTTAAGGAGATGTTTATGTGGTTGCAAATATATGGTTGCTAATGCTACCAGCACTAACAATGGACAGTCCAGATGTTGCACAGATTGCAATAATTAATATTCATATTTTGTGGCTTTTAATTGCATTGAATGAAACTGTATGTTTGTAATATCCAAAATCTACCAAAATAATTGCAAACATTTTGCCAACCACCCCCCAAGTTGGAAATCATGCATACTGCAAAATGATATCTACTGCTCATTGTACCTATACCCGGAAGGATGACTCTTATGAAGTCGAGTGTATGAAAATATACAGCTTCCTAAAATATTTTGATGAAGTAATTTTTTTTAACATTTTGCATATTCCAACCCAATGACCCATGTAGGCTGGATCTAGACACTTGGCCTACCTTACCCTACCACTTTTTCACTGGAACAGTGAATTTTACAAAATACAAATCAGTTGCCCCATTTACCCTTCTGATTGGCAGTGCTATGTACTTGGCTTCTCCATCATCTCCCCTTAGTTCAGCGGTGTAAGGGGTTATTAAAGCACATATCCGGGGGATGTTACACAGGAGCAGGGACTTAATATCAAGTCCATGGGTTCAGACAGTTCTAGCCCTGGTTACTGTTGAGAACTTGGAAAGGATGCATTAATACCTAGTATAGTGATGTAAAACATGGTTTGGCTGAATATGCAATTAGTATTCTATAAAGCTGGAATATCATGTTTGCCATGAAACAGCTGGTGCAGATTATGAATCCTATACAATTCTTAGCCAACCCAATGCGGGAGCTTGTTGTTTGCAACAGCTGGAGGACCACAAATTAGACATTCGTGCTTTAAAGCATATGGCAACAATAACATTTTTTACATCAGTATACCAGTGCAATAAACACTTTGCTTCAGATAGTAATAAAACTGTTAAAACAACTGTTAAAAAGGAACGAATGACATGCAAAACAGCTGCAAGCAATAGGAAAGCATGTTTCAAATGAAATTTCCCAGCATCTCATTCTGAAATACATAACTTTAAACAACAAATGGGAATACCTAATTAATTATAGGGAGAAAAAAGCATTCTCCTATTACTTTTGTTGAACAAATCTTGAAAGAGTGTATAAGTACAACTGAATTATACTTCTCATCAGATTCTAAATGGTGCAATCCCTGCTTGAAGCTCTGTTCTACTATAAAAAAAAGCCTTTAAACAAAAGGCACACTGTTTGCTTTAAATGAAGTTTCAATAGTTAAGCCATATTGATGTAAGCCAACTTCATTCTAATACTTGGTTTCAAACCTTTGCGGCTTGGCAGGAAGTTGAAAACCTAAACCTAAGAAAAGTTATCCAAACAAATGAATTCAAATAAACCATGGCCAAGATGCTGTGCATAGGCCTATCTGTTGAAGTCTTTTGGAACACAGATGGAAATTAAAAATGAACACAATAAATGCAAAACCTCTGAAAGTCAAATAGGTCAATGGATATATTATTTTTTGTTTGCTACTTCCTGGGGATAAGGTTTATTAAAATTATAGTAGCAGAAATGTAGAATTGGGTGTTTAACACTTTGAGTTCATATACTTGAACTAGAACAAGGGTGTAACATGAAGGGGGTTAACTAAAACAGTTTTTTGCTCATATTTTACCAGAAACAAACTCAACCTAACTACCATCCACAAATTTGGCACAAAAAACCCAAAAAATTTTATTATTTAAATATATTATAATATATATATAATTATATTATTTAGTTTCAATTCAAATTGTACGAATTGCCACTCGAAAAACTCAAATTTATTGAGTGGGAAACCAGTTTCAAACACCCCAAAACTCCTAAAATTTGTGAAGGTTAAAAACATCTTCAAATGGTTACCTCAGTGCATCCTGGGAAGAGATGGTGTGCCAGACTGTGAAGCTGCATGTTTTGGCCTTGGAACTGTCATTTGCAGACCAGGTGTTAGGGTTGAACACGGGTTGTGGAATAAAGATCCAACCGGAGCCAAGACCTGTAAAAGCTGTTCGAGCTGTGAGATGTGCAGGAGTGCAGAAAGAGGTTTCCTGTTCCTTGCCATGCTGCTAAAGCTTCAGAAGGAGAAAAGTGCCATTGGTGGGAGTGATTCTGCAGCAGAGTTACTTGTGATTCCAGTGTGATCTGCCTTTGAGTGAATCCCTTAAAGAAAGGATTTGGATTTGATACAGTATTGAGACAGGCGTTGTGTAATTTTGCCTGGTACGTGGGAAGCTGCTACTTTCCAAGGGACAAGGTACTATGGGGAAAGATAGCGCTAACGGGGAATAAGAGTTCTGGGGAAAGGGACATTGCATTTTGAACTGTGTGCTTTTTAACCCTTCCAGAGAAGTGGGACTGTGATATCCAAGGACTGTGTTGAACTAACAGTTAGAACCTACTAGGGATTTAGGTAGTGTCCCATATATTCCCATACAGGTGTGACTTGTGTATTAGTTGTTATATTACTGTTTATATAAAGTTAATTTTTGTTCATTGGCAAACTGTGTGTTTTATTTTTCCTAGGGATACCCCTGAGGTAAGTTCCTCACTGCTCCCTAGGTAGAGGCACTGCGCTATAATTCCCAGTTCCCAGTACTTTTCATAGACAAAATGGACTTAGGGCCCCTGAATTGCAAGGAAGATTATATTTAAAGAGACAGTAGCCCAAATTAGCATTACAGAAGTTATGCTCATTAATATACGTAAGTTTAACATGCAGCCATAAAATTCTGGCTAACTGATCCTCAAGCATGAAGGGGACCAAACTGGTTGACTTTCAGCAGTTGATGACAAGGTTATTTATTTGTTGGCCCTTTGCAGACTAATCTGCCAGTTAGTACTTATAATACTTATAAGCGTAAGAGAGAAGATTCTCCAGCCTGTCTATAGACATCCTTTTATTCAGAAGCTCAGTCATTTTAACGTCCCACTTAGAATGATAATTGACCAATTCAGTGAAAATTTACCCCCTTATATTAACATTATCTGAGCATCCATCTATTTTCTTAAAGAAAATGTCTTTATTTCACAAGGTAAGCAATTTATAATGCAAACATTCTATTTATTATATGTTTGCAATTACACTTTCATTGCATACAGTAACTTCTGAAATGATGTGATGGAACAGTAACTGTGGTAATACTTGACAGGGTTTCCTTCTCCTTTAAGTCAACCAGAAAATCATGTAAACATTGAATAAATCCAATAGGCTGGGTTTGCTTCCAATAAGGATTAAGTATATCTTAGTTTGGATCAAGTACAAGGTACTGCTTTATTATTACAGAGAAAAAGGAAATAATTAAAAAAAAATTGGATTATTTGGATAAAATGGAGCCTTTCTTTAATTCTGAACTTTCTGGATAATGGGTTTCTGGATAACAGGTCTCTTACCTGTACTATAACCCATGACTGAAACAATAGCTTTGGCAATCCCAGGCACATGTAACCATGTAAACTGTGGTAATACTGCTGGGCTGGGGGTGAATATTTCTAAAGAAAGAGTACACTTCCTAGTCAATTAATTAGTACAAACACATTCCTGGATTTTCATAGGAGCATGTCAATATCACTATAATTAATGATGGGGGAATTTATTTGCCTGGCGCGAATTCGCGACAAATTCCCACAATTTGCCGCCAGGGAATAAATTAGCAAAATGCCTGAAAAAATTTGCCTGCGTCAAAAAAGTACATTGCAAATTAGTTTCTTTTTATGCAAATTGTGCAACATAAAAGTAATGAACAAACAGTAACTAGGCATATATTGAGGGGTTATATGCTAAAACTCAAATTCTTCTGGTTGGGGTTTTAAAGGCGAAAACAAATTTTGGTGGGAACATTTTTATTTTTGAGATTTAGTAAAGCCTGAGGTTGCAAAAATACTTCATCTCAAACCTGCTGATGTCATGTAGAATTCCAGCCATCCAGCCATCTGCGCACCATATGAGGCCACCTCTTCCCAAAAAGTTTGTATTAGACGGCATGACCAAAGGTATTAAGTCGCTTTAGGAGATTGGCATGTATATGGTGTGAATGGAATTTTTTCTGCAAGTTTTGTTTGGGACAGGACTGAATATTTATCATCTAATATCTTGTATGTTATGTAGTCCATTTATCGTCCATAGATGAAAAGTTGGTGGGAAATTTTTGTTGTATAACCATGTTAGGTAATGGGGAAATGTATTATGATATCTTTTGTTTCTTCCTGACTGATTGCCTTGCTTTATATGTATCTAGGAATATAAGGATTTTCCTTACGTTTAATGGAATGTTTTGTTTAGGTGTACTGTATGTAATAAATAATTTAGAAATAGAGTATTAGTGAGGTATTGTTCAAGGTTTATTGTGATGTATAAATCTCTATTGAGGAGCCAGTACCCTGCATATCTAAGTACTGTAGTGCTGCTTCATAATACGCCATAATATTGGGGAAATTGAGTCCATCTAAAAGTTTTGGTTGTTGTAGTTTAAAAAGACTAATATGTTGATATTTTTAGTTCCAATTAAATATTCTAGATTTATGATTTATCGTCTGATGATCTAATATAATATGGTAGCATCTGTAGAGGGTATAGAAGTTTAGGAAATAGAATCATATTTATGACTTATATTTTACCCAAGAATGATGAATCAACATGTTTCCATTGTTGTGTTTCCTGTTGTATATCATCTATTATTCTTCTTATATTCACTGTGTATATATCTTTATGATGTGAAGGTATCTGAACGCTAAGGGGCAGATTTACTAAGGGTCGTAGTGAATAAAATGAAAATTTTTTTAAATTCGAATTTCAAAGTAATTTTGGGCTACTTCAACTATCTAATAGCCCAAAATTTGATTCAAATTGAAAAAATTCAAAAATAAAAATTTTCAAATTTTGCAGTTCTTGCCCTTTAAAAATCCTTCGACTTTGACTATTCACCAGCTTAAAGCTGCCGAATTGGGGGACCTCATACAATCTGTCCTGAAAATTTTTCTTTTTTTTTTCTATTCTAGATCAAAAAAACCCTTTAAAAAAACATTGAGGGTCGAATTTCAAAGTTTTTTACTTCTAAAATCCGTCACCTAAGTAAATCTGCACCTAAGTATTTAATGTTTTGTTTTTTTGAAAGGAAATTGTTGGAGCCTGTCAGTGGATTCTGAATGATGTAATTGGAGGGCTGCTGGTTTATCTAAATTGATTTGAAATCCTGCCATTCTCCTAAATCTTTGTATGAGTTGTAGCAGAACTGGTATTTTTTTTTTGGTTAACTAACAAATATTAAGATATCATAAGCAAAGGCTGTTACTTTTAAGTTTGTTTGGCCTGTTTGTATTCCTTGTATTTGTGTATTTTTAGTATGTGTCTTAATAATGGATCAATGGCCACATTGAACAGAAGTGTCAATAATGGGCAACCTTGTGTACCTCTGTTAATTGGGAATCTCTGTGAGTTGGTGATTTTAACTGTTAGGAATGTAGTAGGTGTGGAGTACATGACGTAACATGACATAAATGTGCATGTGATATCCATCAAATGCTTTGTCTGCATCTAAATATATTAAAATTCCGTATTTTCTTTTTTCTGTGTTGCTGTGGTAGACTGCAGTTATTATTTCCGAAGTGCTTGGACTGGATGACGATGTTTTAAGAATCTTACCTAGTGTTCGGTGAGTATTGTAGGTAGTATTTGTCATCTGTCTGCCATTATTTTAGTCATTATTTTAAGATCTTGATTTAATAGTGATATCGGTCTGTATGAGGTTGGGTCTGTTAAGTCTCTACCTTCTCTGGCAATCAATATTATCCTGGCTACATTTGCCTCATACCATAATGGGTTACCTTGCATTGTATCATTTTATAAGGTAGACAAGATTGGTGTTATGTCTGGTGATAGTAGTTTATTAAAAAAAAATCTGCTGAGAGGCCATCTTGTCCTGGTGTTTTCCCATTTTTTTTATTTTGCTATTGTACATTATATTTCTTTCTCTGTTATAGGTGCATCTAGAATTTCTCGGTCTCTGACGGTTAATTTTTGGAGATCAGCCTTTTGTAAACATTTAAAGCATTCGTGTGGGTCATCTGCTGATATTTCATAAAATTTTATGAACTGTTCAGTTAATATGTTTCAAATTTGTTTTGGATCGTATGTGAAGCCATCTGTTATTTTAATCTTTTGTATGTAAGTGTTGCCAGCTTGTTTCTTAACAATTTGTGTCAATAGTTTCCCTGATTTGTTGCCATATTGATAAAATGTATTTGTTGTATGACTTATTGTTTTATGTGCTTTTTCCTTTAATAACATGTCAAAAATATTTGTATTTATTTTTATCCTCTTCTGTGTTTGTTTTTTAAAATCTGTATAATGTTGAGTTAGCTGTTTTTGTAAGAAGTTGTATTTTTCATTATATCTATAAATATAAAGTTCTGTCCTCTCAATACTGATTTCACTGCAGCCCATAATAATTGTAGGTCATCACAATTGTCAATATTGTCATCTATATATTTTGCCCAGCTTGTTTTTAAGAATGTTTGGGAATCCTCACTAGTGCTCAGATAGGCCAGAAACCTCCAATTATAGGAATTTAACTGAGGTATTGTCAGTTCTAAATTATCTGAGATTGGTGTGTGATCAGATTTATCTATGTTACCAATTTTGATCATTGTTGGTAATAGTGTCTGTGAGACAAATATGTAATCTATTGTGCAGTGTGTGTTATGTACTCACAAGTAGAATGTTTAATCATTAGTTGTAGGGTGAAAGTGTCTATATGTGTCATATAGTTGTAAGGTTTCACATAAAAATGGAGGTGTATAGCTCTGTTCCATGAGTGTGTAGTTGATTTACCTGAATTTTCCATGAAATCGTCCTAAGCCACATTGATGTATCCTTCTAGTATGACATTCGCAGCCTCCCAGTAGTTTATTTGTTGTAAAACTTCTGTAAAAAACATTTGATGTCATCATTTGGTGCATAAATATTTACTATTGTATATCTAGTTCCTGAGATATTTATGTCTGCTAATCCTTATTAATTAGTATTTACTTAGGAGGCATCTAGTACTACTTGTATCCATTTATCTTTTAGTTTCTAGTTATCTTTTAGCTTTCAATGAGTTTCCTGTAAAATAATAATTTGGGCTTTTTCTCTGTGTAATTTATCTTATACTTTTCTCCATTTTATCAGAGATTTAAAGGAACAGTTCAGTGTAAAAATACAATCTGGAAAAATAGATAGACTGTGCAAAATAAAAAATGTTTCTAATATAGCCAAAAATGTAATGCATAAAGGCTGGAGTGACTGGATGTCTAATATAACAGCCAGAATACAACTTCCTGCTTTTCAGCTCTTTAACTTGAAGCGGGACCACATGGGACATAACTGTTCACTGAATTTGCAATTGATACTCAGCATTCAGCTCAGATTCAAGCAAACAGTTATGGCCCATGTGCCCCCCCAAGTCACTGATTGGTTACTACCTGGTCACCAGGGTAACTAGTCAGTGGAAAACATTTTAATTCCTTATCTAGAGTCATTTTGAGCTGATAAAAGCAATAATTATCAATCATTTAACTTAACACAATAAAGTTTAGTATTTAAAAAAAAAAAGAAGTTAAGAAAAATAAGTTAGCAAACATTTCTCATCTTGCCATATTGTGCATTATTGAACCTAATTATGCCATTTATAATGAGAGGACAAGGATTTAGGAAGGAATTAGTAGATTCATCTGATTTCCTTAAGAATTTCGAATGTCATATTATAGGTGTGGATATATTCCACTATAGATAGTGTAGTCGTAGTGTGAATGTCCAACTAGATTTGTCCTGTATCTTTCGATCTCCTTTTGTAGTATTCCTTGGCTTCAGACAATAGCATTTTCTCAACTTTTTCTGGCGAAAATTCCTTCCTTTTTCTGATAACCGGGTCAGAAAAATCTTGAAAAATCTTAATTTGGTTGGTTTCATATTGTAAATTCCTGGTTTTCCCGTAAACTGTTAAAATGTTCATTTTGTCTTTGTAGTTTAAGAGTTTAAATATGACTTGTCTTGGCCTGTTGGTGTCTGTGGTTATTGGAAGGCCGATTCTATGGAATCTTTCGATTGTGAAGTGTGATTGTCTTTCTTGCATTTTTAGTACAAGATGTCAGTTTGGATTTTAGAAATAGTTCCAGTTCTGTTCTTTTGATCGATTATGGAATGCCTACTATCCGGAGGTTCTTCTGTCTGCTCCTGTTTTTGAGGTCATACACTTTGTCAGCCAATATAGTGATCTCTCACTAGTTGTTTTGTTTTCTCCAATTGTTCTTCCAGTGTACTTATTATGTACTTTATGTTGTCCAATTTTTTGTCCAACCAAGGTCCCAGTACTCATTAGGATTTGTTGAGGTAGTATTTGGGTATTAGTTTCTGAATCTATTGCATTGGAATCTTGTGTTGTCTTTTTGTCTTTGGACTTTTTCTTTTTTTTGTTTTTGGGATCTTGTATTGGGTTGGCCGAAGTATTTTACCATGTTTGTAGAGTAGTTGTTTATGAGGTAGGATCAGCCCGTTTGGTGATTTTTCTGTGTACGTTTATAAAGGTCACCTATATTTAATAACATAAAATAGGTTCATATATAGTTTGTCTATTCCCTTAAGGCAATTTGGAGATGTCTACTTCCATATGGTTCCTTCTTATTTATAAGTTATAGGTTGAGGTGTTTTGCTGTATTGGGCATGGTATTGTAGGTAAATATTATTTTGATGTACAATTCTTTTGTCCGCTTTTGTTGGTGTTCCGAGATTCAAAGTGGATTTTTGGGATGGGAGAATCAGTTATATTCCTTGGCAGAAGGACAGACATTACTTATGTGGTGTCTTTTAGATGGTATTTAAGTACTGATGGGTTTAGTTGAGTAGTTTGGTGTTAGTATGATATAGCTGTAGCTTTAGGTGCGACACACCTTGTTATATGGTATTGAAAAGATGGAGTTCTATTTATCCCACTTTCAATGTTTTATGTTTGTTGATTTATGCTGAGTTGGGGGTGTGAGTACATATATTAGTGGCTGGATAACAGTTGTTAGCTTCTCTTGTTAGGCTGTATGCTCTTTAATGTACTGTACCTGTTACAGAGACCTTGCGTTTGGCCTACAAGTTTCAGTTTCCAGTTTTAGAGGGGAATGGTTTTAGCAGCTGGTTTTGTAGAAAGCGGTTATGGCTTTTGATTTTGGTTCCAACAAAGGTCCAACAATGTTACTGAATACAATCCAATTTCCAAATATTTTAACTACACAACTGAAATATTTAATACATATATATATGGTAAAGTTAAATATAATAAAATTTTCATTAATTTACCAAAAAAAAAGTTTTTGAATAGATGATCACTTTAACAGAAATTGAGGCATCAAGTGTTATGAAAGAACCAGGGTTGTTAAAGGAAAACTATCTCAAAATGAATACTTAAGCAACAGATGTTATATCATTTCATCAAACTGGAATATAGATATCAGCAATTATTGTCCTTTTTCAACTTTTCCCTTGAGCGCCCATTTTATGATACTCTAGGTGCTGCCTCGGGGATCCCTTGGCCAGAAATTATACAGCTATAACTGTAACAGGAAGCAGTGTAGATACAAAAGACAGAGGCTCATCAACACTGGGCAAATTCACCCATGGGCTGTTACTGACAACAACCGATTAGGGATTATCTTTTTAAAGGAAAACTATACCCCCCAAACAATGTAGGTCTCTATAGAAAGATATTGCCTAAAACAACTTATATGTAAAACCTTGCTTCATGTAAATAAACCATTTTCATAATAATATACTTTTTTAGTAGCATGTGCCATTGGGTAATTATAAATAGAAAATTGCCATTTTAAAAAATAAGGACAGCCTCCTGGGATCCTAGGATCCAACGGTGCACACAAACATACCAAACAAACTATAAAGTTAGGTCACACCAGCCAATTAACAGACATAGTTCTGTCTTTTGCTTCAACATTTCTTGCTGTTACAGTTAGAGTTTAAATATTTCTGGTCAGGTGATCTCTGAGGCAGCACACAGACCATCACGAAATGGTGGTTCAAGGCAAGAGATGTAATAGGGCAATATTTACTTTAATATATATTCCAGTTTGGTAAGATTCTTTAATATGTCACTTAATTTGATATAAACTATCTGTTGCTCAAGTATTTATTTTGGGGGTATAGTTTTCCTTTAAAGTCAACTGCAAGTAGAACAAAGAATGTAGCAATTTGATAGGTTACCATGGTTGCCTACCCATGGACTAATTTGCCAAGTGTTGATAAATGAACTTCAGTGTCTGTTAATTGGCTCTCGTAATCTAACATTTATGTGTGCCATTAGTTTGTTTGTGGGCAACGCAAATCATAGGATCCGAGCCGGCATCCCTTACTTCTTAAAATTGCAATTTTCTTTTTATGATTACCAATGATTACCTCCAAAGCATGAGTGGCCATAAATTAAGCAAATGATTATAAAGCTGGTAAAGTATTGCATAGCTTCTGGTTGAACTGGTATATTAAACCATTAAATTACCAGTTAAGTCTGAGTTCATGTGTTGTGATAAATGAATTAAGCAAAATTGTGCAGAAGCTGTTTATTTTGTAGACTTTTCATTCCATCTCTGGGTTCACAGGTTCATCAACCAGCTTTACTCAATGCCTGTTTCTAAAAGTACATTAGTAATTAAATTCTGTACTAGTACAGTTGATGGGGGGCAAAGTATTGCATAACAACGTCTTAATTTGTAATATTTGTTTTATTTTTATTGCAGCAATGTTAATTGCAATTACTCTTTTTGTGCATTTTGAAAATTAAACCCATATGCCCTTGATTTCCCTTGGTAAAGAAATAAAGAAAATTTTATTTTATATTAAGTTGGATTCCTTTACTGGTAGAAATATCTGTCTTAATAAAGCAATGTACTATTTCTTTCTGTCTGTTTAGATTAAGTTCCACATTATCTCACTTGATATAGCAATGCTGGCAGTGGACTGTATACTGTCTCCTAATTAGTCTTGTTCTCCAGGCTGTTGGAACTTTGCCTTATGTTTCTTTCAACATTCTGCTATTTGTAGCAGGTTTTTTAAACAGTTATGTTTATATAACTGTCACAACAGAACCAGGTAGTCTGCACTCATGGAATCTGCAGGATACAATTAAATATTATTAATGATAAGAAACAAATGATTTATCCAGTAATTCCACATGGATGCATTATCCTGCTTTATTAACAGGATCATGCAGCCATTTCACTTCAACAGCAACGTCAACTCTAAGAGCACAGAAAGCACTGTGCATGCACAGCATAACGCCTGTGCACAGCGATGCCTACAGGCACTTTGCACAATCACCACATATTCCCCCTATAGTAGGAAAGCATTTGGGCAAATTTAATAAACAGCAACAATAAATAGTATGCATCTTGAAGCAATATTATGCATTTTTCACAAGACATCGTCCTTGGTCCATGCAGGTTTTTTTCTGATTCTCTCAGTACACCTTATAGGTTCACATTCTTCAGGCCTATTGCAGTTGGCACCAGGATTAGGAAAATGTCCTTCATTAAATGGAGCTTCTCCAAAGTCATATCTAGCAGGAGCAAGACAACTTGCGTTCCACTTGCCTCCATCAGATTGTTCATATGTGTATGGTCCTCTCTGTCGTCTTACTTTAAGTGGTGATGTCTGCAACATGTAACCTAGTGCACATCTGTCTGCCATGTAATAATTCAGATGCTTGGTTGGTGCATGGCATGTTGCTCAGTAGTTACATAGGAACTCTGTTGTTATTTCCCAGTAAGGTTCTTTCAGACTTCTCCATTTGCTTGTGCGTAAAAAACTGAAGATTTCCTAGACACAGTACTCCTCTCTCTCAGAAAGAATTCAGACTCAGATGAGACAAACTCTTGTCCATTGTCTGATATTAACTCCTTTGGATTACCTTCTTGGCTGAAGACTGTAGACAGAAATGTTATTACTGTAGCTGATGTTATATGAGAAACAAATGCAATTTCTGGTAATTTACTGTAATAGCCTATCAAGGTTATAGCAAATCTGCAGTCTATAAGAGCATCTGCAAAAGGACCCACAATATCAGTAGAAAGTTTTTCCCATGTTGAATCAGGATATTGTACTGGCTGAAGTGGTGGTGTATGTGTGATAGATGTTTTGTCATGATTCTGACAAGTAGTGATGGGCGAAACGGTGGCGTTTCACTTCACCAAATTTTCTCGAATTTCTAGAGTAATTCACAAAATGGCAAAAAATTTGTGAGATGGTGCCGCGTCTCATTTTGGATGTGGGCGTCCGTTTTTGGAAGCGGGCGTCCGTTTTTGGAAGCGGGCGTCCACTCCCAGCGTCCAAAACGAGACACTGGTAAATTTTCAGGAACCACGGGAATTCGCCGCAGGCGAATAAATTTGCCCATCACTACTGACAAGTAACATAAAAAGGAATAGCAGTTAACACATCTGCATCCATTGCTGGCCACCAGTATAGTCCTTGTAGTCTTTGTTTTGTATGTACAATTCCTTGATGACTCTCATCTGCAAGTTGTATCTGCTTTTTTTTTTGCAAGGTCTCTGGTACCAGAAAGTGGTGAACTCCACAGACAACATAGCCATCTACTAAGGACAGTTCATGTCTAATCCTGTAGTAAGGCTGAAGATCAGAACTGAATTTTTTAGCATTTGGCCATTTGCTTTGTAAGATGTTCTGTAGTTTTACTTGAATTGGACATGTGAGGCAAGCTTGCTTAAAATCTGCAGCTGTAAGTGTAGATGCTGGTATATCAGTCAATGCTACAACTTCTATGTACTCATCCAGTGTATCAAAAGCTGCAGGTAAAGGTAAACATGGCAATCAATCAGAAATACATTTTTTCAAACCTGGTTTGTATTGCATTTTGTAGTTGAAATTCAGTAGCCTTGCTGACCATCTAGCTATACGCATTCCAGCTCTTCCTTGTCCCTTTGTTGTTAGCAATGTAGTTAAAGGGCTATGATCCATGCATAAGGTAAATTCTCTACTACATAGGAAGGTTCTCTTTTTTTTGTTGCCCAAATACATGCTAGAGCTTCTTTTTCAACAGTTAAATACTTTCGCTCTGCCTCTGTAAGTGTTCTGGATGCAAATGCTACAGTTTTCTCTGTACGATCGGCATGGATCTGTTTGAGAACTGCACCAACCCCATAGTCTGAAACATCTGTAGTAACCATAGTGGGTAGTGCTGGATCTAATAAAGCAAGTGCTGGACTGTTCACAATTAACTGTTTCACTATTTCAAAGCTATGTTGAGCAGTCTCTGACCTATAAGTCTATGCAAACAATTTACCTGTATGATGTCTGACAAAGGGTCACGCCCCCGAATCATTACATCACGTGACTTGAATAAATCGCAGGGGAACTTCCCTGCTTCACTCACCCAAAGTGTCTGGTAAATCTTTACTACAGTATCTGACCAAACCAGACTTGAAGTTCCATGTAGTACTGCACAGTAAGTGGCTCTACAACTGAAGCATAGAATAAACTTAGAATACCATGAAGTAAGACATAAGAAAGCTCGTAAGGTCTGAAAATCAGATGGAGTAGGTGCTTGTGTAACAGGGAGCCGAGAGACTGGCGAATTGCTAATGTGGTGCCTCAAAAAAGGATCCCGTTCTCAGCCTCAAAACTTTAGGAAAGTTAGTCTGACGTTGGTGGTAGGAAAGCTTTTCGAAGGATTAATAAAGGACTGGCCTTTGTAGCAAATAACAATATTATCAGTTTGTGCCAGCGTAGTTTTATGCATAATAGATCTTGCCAGACTAACTTGATTTCTTTTTATGAGAAGGTAAGCAGGGACCTTGATTTTGGGATGGCAGTTGATGTGATTTACTTAGACTTTGCTAAAGCATTCGATAGAGTGCCACACAGAAGTGACTGGTTAAATTAAAGGGATCCTGTCATGGGAAAA
>CM044432.1:84140114-84157932 GCA_024363595.1 Xenopus borealis | reverse complement strand
ATCTCTTGTAAACGGACTTCACACTGGTGTTCGTTAGAAACAATCCTTTTTACTCTTTTAAACTGTGTCATAGGTAAAGATTTAAGCAGTGTCCGGGGATGAAAACTTGTGTTATGAAGTAAATTATTCCTGTCTGTATCTTTTTTTATAGAGATCTGTTGCCAAGCATATTCCATTTTTTTGTATGGTGACATCCAAAAAATAAATTTTTTCCATATCATAACTTAATGTAAATTTTAAAGTGGGCACTACAGAATTCAAAATCTGATAGAATTCAATAAGTGTACCCACTGGTCCTTCCCAAAACAAAATAATATCATCGATGTACCGATAATACATAGTACAGTATTGTTTATAAAGTGTATTTGTATATACAAAGATCTCCTCAAAATCTGCCATATACAGGTTGGCATATGTGGGGGCAACATTGTTCCCTGTAATTGTTTATAGAAGTTTTCACAAAACAAAAAATAACTGTCCTGAAGCACTATCTGTAACAGACCAAGGAAAAAACCTTTTTCTTTATTTGTATAGTCAGTAGCCTTATCTAACCAATTTTCAACTGCCTGTAAACCTGCTATATGAGTTATAGAAGTGTATAAGCTACTGACATCAAAAGTAACCAACACTGTTTGGGCAGTAACTGTACAATTGTCCAAAATATTAAGAAGTTGGTTAGTATCCTTTAAAAAGGATTTAGTATTTTGGACAATAGGTTGTAACACTTTGTCCAGAAAGATGGACAAAGGAGAAAAAACAGAGTCAGTATTAGCAACTATAGGACGCCCAGGTGGATAATGGAGGTCTTAATGGATTTTTGGAATCGTGTAAAACACAGGTGTAATTGGATTACTTTTATACAAATATTTCACATTGTCACCAAACGCTTGTTCCACTACTTCTTTTATGCTATCTTGTATACTGCTCAGGGGATCCCTAGACAATAAAAAATAAACTGTTTCATCTGCCAGTTGAGTATTTATCTCATTAATATAATACCCTTTATCAAGTATAACCAGAGATCCCCCTTTGTCAGCAGGTTTAAATACCACATCTTTACAATTCAAGAGCTCAGTTAGGTTCTTTCTCTCACCAACTGTCAAATTGTTTTTCATGGTGAACAATGGATTTGATTTCAACTTCAATTTTAATTTATGTATATCACGTTTAACCAATTTGATATATGTCTCAATTACTGGATCTACAACGGAAGGGGTAAAATTGCTTTTATTCCGTAACCCCACCTTCCTTAAATTCAATTTAGACTCACTCATATCGTCATAAATTATTGTTTCAAAACCCCTAGTGTTCACCTGAGAAAAATGCGACTTAAATTTTAATTTACGAAAAAACCTCTCCAAATCTATATCTAATTGAAAGGTATCACAATTATTCATTGGACAAAATGAAAGACCTTTGCTAAGTAAGCCCAATTGTTCAGAAGAAAAGTCACGTTTAGATATGTTGAATACTAACATTTTTTGTGAGTCCGTGCTTGGCGGTACGGTTGCTCCCTCAGTTCCAGGTATCCTCCGGTATCTCCTACCACCCCTCCTTCTTTTTTTCGTGAGGACTGTACTTTGCCGTATCCTAAAAAAGAAGAGGACGTGGAGGATATATCTGAAGCAGACCCGCCATGGCTCTCATCTGCTGAAAAGTTGCGATCCCCTTCTCCTCCACGAGTGCTTCGCCAAAACACCCGTTCCTCTCTTCTGCCCCGTGGATATGCTGACCGCTATTCCATCCTAATGGGTGAGCGCACCTGCCGGTAACTTCTCCGCTCGGGTGAAAATACACGCCGTTCTCTTCTCTCCGGTACATACACCTGCCTGTGGTCACTGTTGAAATTCTTCCGCTTAGGACCCTTAGGCGGCTCAGACATGCCGGAACCTTTTTGCCATCTGTAAACTCTGCCCGCCATATAATCGGCCTCGTCCCTTTGAAACTTATGTCTTTTCCGCTCCTCAATATCCAATCGATGTTTAGACAAACTTTCTTGAATGTCTTTAAAGAAATATCGTTGCCCCTCATTTAGGGATAACTTTTTAAGCTCAGTTTCAATAACTTGTAACGCTGTTTTGTCTCAATAATTTCTTTCTGCAGAAATTCGATATTTAAAAGAATAATGTCAAATGAACATTTGTTCACAATTTGCTCGTATTTCTGCACAAATTCCTCATTATCACAAAATATAGTTGGACGCAGGTTAACCCTTAAGCCTCTGGGAATGCATCCTGCTCGATAGTATTCAGTTAGTGTTATAGCATGCAAATCAAGGCCAATTAGTTTTCGGCTTTCTTTTTCATATTCCTTATTCACCTCTGAATGAGACAAAGAAAGTAGAAATTTATTACTACCTGTGTTGGATCCAATAATCCGGGCAGCCTGTTCTTTGTTATATGTGAACGTAAGTGCCTGATTTTCCAATTGCATAGGTTGAGACATGTTTGTAAATCACTTGAGCACCACCGACATTGAAAGTCCAATGTAGTTAGTTCAGGTGTGCTTCAAAAGTGAACAAAGCTCATTGCAGCCCCGGGTGCAAGCTGTACCTCCTGCCAAGGTAAAAACTCTGCATATGTTCAAATGAAAACAGCAGCACTCTGGTGATAGTGAAAAAAGTGAAAATACTTTACTAAAATGCTTTAGGCAATGTTTCGGGCAACACAAGCCCTTTCTCAAGCCATTAATTCAACAGTGTCCACATGTGTTTAAATACTTTAAAAATAGGAGGAGTCACAGCATCACACTTACATGTGACCCATGATCCATAGTGAACCCTTTAAATGACAAAAATAATCTCAGTACTACTATTCAGTAACTAATAGTTATTCAATATTAGTGAAATAGTGACAAGTGATTTAAAAGTAATTATTTGTTTATACAAGCATAACATAGTATCTTTAAAACTTCTTTTAACCAGATATGCAACAATATATCAGAAACAGGAAATGTTATCTTATATTCACTTATCTGGCTCCCATGTTGAATTAAGGGGACAGAAACCCCAGAATTACTTTCTCAGGAGCTCCCATATCTTTACTTTTTGACTGTCTCATATAAATAACATGCTGGAAAAGAGTGAATCCAGAACGATATCCTGTGCTGCTAATGTTAATTTTTTCATATTTTTTTTGTTTTTGAGAGTACAGTAAATTGTTAAAGATGTGGTGATTTTCACAGAATTTCACAGCAAAGCATGTCTGGCAAAAAATGTCACTAGCTGTACACCTGTTGTGTTTGTATCAAAGTAAAGTAAAGTATCAAAGTAAATGGCCCTTCAAAAAGTACAGACATATACTACTGTTAATAGCATTTATATTTAAAATAACTTGAAAATGTCTAATACTGTATATATTGTATTTAATATATTGGTAATTTGCTTTAAAATTATATACTGTAACTACTTTTTAAAATAATTACTTTTATTTGGGAAAATTTGAGTTTACATCCCTTTTATAAAAATAAAAGCGGGCATTTACCTTTATATTAACTTGGAACATGATGTAGTAAATTATATTAAAAAAGTATTTATTAACTCCTAGTATGGTTGGAGCATGTAGACATCCAGATATGGTCTTGATATGGGGATAAAATGAATAATGGAATAAATTGAATAATTTTTGTATTTGCATTTGTATATCACCTTCTGTTCTCAGGTTCTGAAACAATGTAGCAAAAGTTAATTTTGCTACAGGTCAGCTGGCTCTTCTGCTACATTGCTTAATGAGTCAGAACCAGCAGTGCACAGAATATACATTTGTAATTAATAAATATTGGAAAGTGACTTAGAATTGCATTTTATTTTAATATAAAAAATATATATTGGAAAACCCATGTATTTGTTACTTGCTAATTTTACATAAGCAATCAGTTTCAATTTAAAAATCCTGGTTGTGTATTGTGATTTTTGTTAATTCTTTTTGCATTTTTTATCTAAATGCTAACTCATAACTTTATACACGTACGTGAACACTGTGGTGTATTTGGTTTTGACAAAATTTTCTAACCCTATAATAGTTTATATTGACATCCCTGACAATATCAAATTTTATAGCATACTTGTGCTTCTATCAAGATATCAAAGTGAAAGGGATTTGATTCATTACGCAAAACCATTGATTCAAAAACTGCATATTGTTAACACATAAGCTTCAAGTACCACAATTTTACCAGTGCACTGTGTCTATTAGCAGGCAAGGCCAAATTTCCATCCACTCACCCCACTTTCAAAAGAATGATATCCCTGAGTTTTTTGTCTATTACTGTATTGTTCTTGAAAAAAATGTTGCATTTAACAATTGCTTTCACTGCCATGTTATTAAGCAGAATATAAAATCTCTGTGTTTTATTATGACTTTTGTTCCACAAGGAGATTAGCAGATGCTTGTCACGGTCGGCACCCAATACCAGAACAAATGCCAAGCACCCTGGTCTCAGCTCAAAACCAGGTAATCAATCAGAAGAGGATGAGGCAGAATCAGTGGTCAGATAACAGACTTGGGTCAGGATAGAGATAACAGCGTTGTCAAAAGTCAGGCAGGGTCAAACACAGAATCAGGATCAAGGAAAAGAAGCTTAACAGCACAGAAAGGCACCAGGGATTAAACCAAGTAATAAAACTACAATGCCCTCTTTAAATATTCAAAAGTTCGTGCCATTGCGTTCTGCCGTCATCACGCCAGCGCGCATGTGCGCACAAACCCCGTAAGTGCGTGCCGCACGCACACTATAGCAGCCGGCAACCTAAGAAGAGGAGCGGCGCGGCGGGCGTCCCCGCCGCACCACTAGACCACCAGGGTAGGATTTTCTGACAATGCTACTAGTAGTTGGACAAAATAGGTTGGGCGCTTTGCCAAAAAAATTACGAAACTCAAATCAATAGATGATTCATTTTTTTATGTGCAACAAATTTTTACGCATGCAACTTTTTTTTCTCTCACTTGAAATGCATTAAAGTTAATGGGTGTTTTTTCTTGTGGCGATATTTGTGTCTCTGCAACTTTTTGTCCAAATGCATTTAAGTCAGTGGGCGTTTTTCAATTCCAAAAGTCAATGGGAGTTTTTTCTTATGGTGACTTTTTTGTCTCAGCGACAATTTTGTCTTAGTGATTTACTATTGAGGTCCTCTCTTTGGTGCTTATATATATTATCAAAATATTATCAACCATTTCCTAGAGGAAAGTGCAAAATCCTTCTTTTTCCTTTTTGTTTTGATACACAGTGCAAAAATTGTGTTGACTGGTATTTGTAACATTATTGTGAAATTAACATATCTTTTTTGTGCCAGGAGCTAAGCCCACTGTAAATAATGATTTTACTAGTATACAGTCATTTTGAAACAGAAGTAATTTTCCATTGAAAACGCTACTCACATTTTCCAGTTTCAGATATTGTATGGGATTTTGATTTTGCAGCCTTGGCTACCACTTTGCCTAGGGCATTGTGCACTTATGAAACAGTAAAACACAGAAAAGGACAACTCTGCTATGAACACTGACAGAAATACAAATGATATCAGAGAAATGTACCATGTAGTTTGAGGCTGTAATCTATTTTCTAGTGCTTCTCTTGATTCAAAGTATTTATATGCTTTTGTTTATTTAGAAACATACCGCATGTGCAGTATTGCACAAGTGCAGTGACCAGTAGCAACCAATCTGACTTTTGCTTTGATTTCTAAGGTGTAGTAGACTGTTCAAAGCTGATTGGTTACCATTGACCAGGGCACTTTCACAATTTATTACCTATATTCATAAAGCAGTCCATAAACGCATAGCCAAGTTTCCAAGTTAAATGAACTCTGAGGGAACTGTACCATCATGTTGCCGCCACTTTTAGGCCCAGATTTTAAATATGTTTATTTAGAACTTTCTAGAATAAGCCAAAATATTGGTGCATTACTATATGAAATCACATATTTAAAATAAGGGGAAGATCTATCTAGAGTCTCGAAGTGAAAATTTGATTTCCAATTTTCAAAATATTTTTTGTCAAAACTCTCAAATTCGAATTAAATTATCCAAACTCAATTTAGTTTTAATTTGAATTTCGAGATTTATCATAAAATCATTACTTGCAATGTCTGCATAATTACTTATTTTACACAAGATATTTCAACATATTTTCTTAACTCTTAAAGGGGCCAATTCACTAAGATGGGCAAATTTGCTTGCGTTGGCTTCGCTATCGTTCGCAGCACTTTGCCAGGCGAATTTTCGCCAGCGGTACGCAAATTCACTAAAGTGTGAATTTATGCTCAGGTCGGCGAACGGATGGTCTGACCAGGCGAAGTAACTTCTAGCGTAAGTGCTAACGATGAGGAAAATGTTCATCTTAGTGAATTTGCGAAGTTACGATCCTGCGCAACTTTGCCTGGCGTAAGGGTGCGAAGTTGCGCAAGTCTATCTACTTCGCTAGCGAAAATTCGCCAGAGTCCGTGTTAGTGAATTTGCGAAGTTGCGAAATGACGTCACGCTGGTGAATTAGTGCTAGCGTTAGGCGCTTTGCATTTTAGTGAATCTGCCCCAAAGGACTCAAAAGGATTAAAAAAACATCAATATCAAACAAAATTTTAAGAAACACCAGGTAATGCAATGTATTCTGCAAGTTAATCAGTTGGTTTACAAATAAAACAATAGCAGTAGTTTTGTGGAAACATATTTTTTGGTAAAAACATTTCCAGGATTGATTAACTAATTTTTTCTGTGGATAAAATTGCTGTATCATGAAAACATGTGTTGGCTTAGCATCCTAAGATTCTTAGCATCCTAAGTGGCTGACACTTCTTTCGAAAGAAAAAAATCAGCATCTGTACAGGATGTTTAGGATATTTTCTTTGCATAATGTAGAGAGCATTGTAACATCCGATACATGCTAATGCTGCAGTGGCGTAACTAGACCGCTAAGAGCCCCGGTACAGAAATTTACAACTGGACTCCCCTAAAGGTATTGTTCACCTATGAGTTAACTTTTAGTATGATGTAGAGAGTGATTTTCTGAGACAATTTGCAATTGGTTTTAATTTTTTATTATTTGTGGTTTTTGAGTTACTTTTTATTCAGCAGCTCTCTGGTTTGCAATTTCAGCACTCTGGTTGCTAGGGTCCAAATAACCCTAGCAACCAAACACCGATTTGAATATGAAACTGAAATATGAATAGGAGGGGGTCAAAATACACAAATAAGGTATTATACCGTCTTGAAAAGAAGGCTTAACGCCCTCTGTACCTTCTTAGCTGTTCTGCTTCACTAACCTCTATGATTTTAATAATTGACAATCAACACATGACTGCAGCATGGCAGATAATCTGATCTGTTTCCTTGCTGACTGTGAATTCATGTAAACCGTACTACTAGGCCTTCTTACTAAACAACTGGGAGTTTTGCTGTCTTGCACAGGGTTTCAGGGCTGGGTGGGCAAAAGGTGCATGTCTTACCCTCTATCCCTGCTGCCAATCGGGGTTGGGGCAGGCTAGGAATGATGTCCTCCACTGCAAAATATTTTGTACAACGTTGGTGACCATTGTACAAATGTGTGCATAGTACTATGGATTATTATATAGTCCATCAAGTTCAAACACTCCAAATTAAAACCCAGCATACACACACCCCTCCACTCTTTCACACAAACCATTTATGCCCATAGCTATACTAACTGTAGAGTTTAGTATCAAAATAGCCTTTGATATTATGTCTGTCCAAAAAATCATCAAAGCCCCTTTCAAAAATATCAACAGAATCAGCCATCACAATATCACCTGGCAGTGCATTCTACAGCCTCACTGTTCTCACTGTGAAGAACCAACTACACTGCTTCAAATGAAAGTCCTTTTCTTCTAGTCTGAAGGGGTGGCCTCTGGTGCGGTGATCCTCTTTATGGGTAAAAAGCTCCCCTGATATTTGTCTATAATGTCCTCTAATGTATTTGTAAAGTGTAATCATGTCCCCTCGCAAGCGCCTTTTTTCCAGCGAAAACAACCCCAACCCGGACAGTCTACCATCATAATTTAAGTCTTCCATCCTTTCAATGCCCACATCCAGGTCAATAATAAACAAGTTGAAAAGCAAGGGACCCAGTACTGAGCCCTGCTGACCCCTACTAACAACACTGGTCCAATTAGAAAATGTTCCATTTACCACCATTCTTTGTAGTCTATCTTTTAGCCAGTTCTCTGTCCAGGTACAAAAACTGTGTTCCACGCCAACATTCCTTAATTTAACCAGTAACATTCTGTGTGGCATTGTATCAAATGCTTTAGCAAAGTTTAAGTAAATCACATCCACACCCATCCCAGAATCGAGGTCCCTGCATACCTTCTCATAAAAAGAAATTAAGTTAGTCTGGCAAGATCAATTACTCATAAAACCATGCTGGCACAAACTCATAGTAGTGTTATTTGCTATGAAGTCCAGTATCCTATCCTCTATTAATCCTTCGAAAAGCCTTCCTACCACTGTCGTCAGACTAACTGGCCTATAGTTTTGAGGCTGAGAACAGGATCCCTTTTTGAATAGCGGCACCACATTAGCAATTCGCCAGTCTCTCTGCACCATGCCAGACCTCAATGAATCCTGAAAAATTAAAGGAACAGTAACATCAAAAAATTTTTTAAAAAATTCATCAGTATACATATATATATGTATACGAAAAAAAAACACCAACACAAATTAAACTTAAAAATAAAAAAGTCTTTATTATTAAGAAATAACTTACAGAAGTTCCACTTCCTGTCCTCTTCAGAAAAGGGAACCGGGGCGACCATCCATCCTGCAGCACTCGATTTCTCCTCCTGGCTATTCTAGTGACAGCGAGTGACGAAGCTTCGACTGGGAAGAGCAGGACATGTTACTGAGCAGGGAAGCAGAGAGCCGGCGGGGGTGTGAGCTGTGTAGCAGAAGGCAGCCTGCTACTTCTTTGACATTGATCTACTGCTGGACCCGGGGGAGCCCCTGCAGTAGATAGAGTTGCGCGTTCCTTTTGTGCACCCGCGGGAAGCCTCTTGTACTGGCACAGGCGCACGGCAAGGATTGCTTCAATGACGGTCTGCAAACAACAATAATAAACTTTGCTCCGATCGCCGCATGTCAGACGGGAACAAAAACCAATTAGTTCGCCCAGGATTTCTGAGGATCTATCTAATCCTAGTAAAGGCAGGACTCGTCGCGAGTGCGGTTTAACTCTGTAAATGCAACAATGCTGAGATTGTGTATTCCTGTGGAGAGGTGAGAGGAGGATCTTTGCACTAGAGATTTTCCTGCTTTGTAATGCTTGGCTGAGCCCAGTCGGAGTAGCGATCTTTCCTTGGCAAGAAGAAGCGCGTGCCCCGGCACAGCAGGTGAGACCGTGGGATCATGGTGTTCTTTTTGGGTCACGGCTCCTGGCTACTCATTCTATATTGTTCCGGAACCCTATGAAAGGCGGATAGTACGTGCTACTGGAATTCAATGCTGAACATGCTAGAAGGCATCACGCAAATCTGTGGGGGAGAAAAATAAGTCTTCTTTGGGGGGGCTCCTTGGCACAGGGTTTGGTGGGGTTCTGGTATGGTTAAAGCTCTAAGGAGAAACCTTGTTTGAACTGGCCATTGGGGCTGGGCTGAAGAGAACTGGGAGAAACTAATTGCATGGGGAGAGCTCAGTGCAGTTATAGATCACATGCAAATTCCCACCCCTCCATCTTGGCATATCTTGTCCCTTTTGTCCAGATACCGGCAACATCAGGGTGTGTTTTTGAAACTATTATTGTCTTTCTTAAAATACTTGTAACTTTGACGTAACAGATGTATTCACTGTTCTGTGTAAGAATTCCACAATCCTAAAAACAGAATGACCTTTAACCTTCTACCTTCTGCAACACAGCAATTCTGTTCTAGTGTCATGTTCTATAATCTTTGTTCCTTGATTAGAAATACTTATATGTTATACACATATAAAACCCTGATATCTACAAATAGTACCCTTTTACATCTCTTTCCTTGCACTACCATTTCGTGATGGTCTGTGTGCTGCCTCAGAGATCACCTGACCAGAAATATTTAATATTCTAACAGTAAAAGGAAGAAGTGTGGAAGCAAAATAATCAATTAATACATTTTTAAAAGATTTAATGTACAATATGATCATATGTGTGTTAACAAAATCATATCTAAAGGACTGTTATACCTAAGAATTTTTTTTTATTTTGCTGTTTAATGTTAAGACAATTTTAAGTGATTGGTTGCAAAATGAACGCCCCTATTTACAAGGCAAAGCAATTATAACAAATGTACTGACAAAAGAGCACAACAGGTAAAGTTAGTCACTGCTTTGTCACTTTGGGCTATAAATGGCACTGTTACTGAGCTTGTTCAATACTGCAGACTCAAATGACTTAATTATCTCAGTGAGCACTAAAGGAGAATAACAGTTAAATGCCTTTGGAAATATGCACTGTTAGTACTGTACATGCTGTGTAGATTGTGCTTTTCGTAAGAGTGTTTCATGCCTAGACTAGGAAATAATTGCAGCAGCTGTGTTTGTAGTATTTCTTACATCTGCTCTGCAGTTCCATGTAAAATAAAGCATTGTATGGGCCAGAATGCCCTGTTATCATATAATGCTGTGCCAGAAGTAATTGAAAATATAACTAGAACTTGAGAAAAGGTGTTTTTGAAAGACTCTTAGGGACTTTTTAGATAATGGACTCATTCAAAATGTTTCCTTTTAACTTGCATTTACTACTAGATTTCACAACATTTCACAATAATATGTAAATAGAAAGTATAAAAATAAAGGCTGTAGGTTACTAATTAAGTTTAATGATCCAACTTCATATAGTCTGAATATTGTCCACAATCATTTACTTTAAGTTAAAAAATAAAGCATACAGCATAGCCTTTATGCAGTTGAGATGAAACACAGCAAATGCTATGTGTCCAGAATGAATAAGATATTAAAAGTGAGTTATATCAAATTATCTTAAACCATTACTGTTCTGAATAGTTTTCTTTAGGAAATAAATGTAAAAACATTAAGGACCAAGATAGAAAACCAGCTAAATGTTTGTGTACAGAATATAGTTGTCCCGTGTTGGAACCACCATTTGCTCGTTTAGGCTTTATAAGAAATGTATTATTGTTTGCCAATGACACAAATCTATTCATCCAATATATGTCATACTTTCAAGGGGATTTGGACAAACTGGCAATCTAGGCAGCTAAATGGCAGATGAGATTCAATGTTGATAACTGTAAGGTTAAACACTTGTTATTGAAAAATATACAAGCTACTTATAACCTAAATGGCACTAAGTTAGGACTTGACTGAGAATGACTTGGGGAAATTTGTACAACTTTAGTTATAGCAAGCAGCATAGCGTCAGCAGAAGAAAGACCAGGAAGGGTCTGAATTGAAAGATGTTAGATTCCTTGGAGAAAAGGATTATACTTCCCCTTGAAAATGTATTGTAAGGCTATATCTAGAAAGGGCTAGATACCTCCTTAGCAAATGAGAAAGCAAGCAAAACAAGGCTACTTTGCCAATTGCCTTTTTGGGGACAGTGTTTCAACTATAAAATTCTTTAGTATATGGTATTTTCATGTATACAGTATATATATGGGGTCTTTATCAAGATAACAAACACAAGAACAAAACAATAAATTTATTTATTACCAGACAGGTGATGACATCAGGTGTCCATCATCAGATCAATTAATCCCGGATTTCTTGTGAAACTATGGATAGACTCTGCCACCTAAAGGTGAGATACAAATATAACTAAATATAGCCAAAAGAATAGTCAAATAAAAATATACACAAAAAAATCTTTGAATGGTAAAAACAAATATCAACGTTCATCCAAGAAAGGTAAATATGAGCAGTATTCGTTAAGGCCCTTTGGGCATAACGTATTTAATTTTTGGATCCAAAATATTTCTCTCAGTACTAAATTGTGAGGTAGTTACCATCCTTTTTGTATCCTTTTGTTTCTGTGATCTATTTTTCTTGACATGGGCCAAGGCTTTGTTCATTGCTGTAAGTTCTTGGCACTGTAACCTCTTTCTAGAAAACGATTATACGTTTCCTGCAGCATGACTTCACAATTGTCCTTGTTTGAATTATTGCGTATAGTTTGCAAAAATTGGGAAAACGGTACACTATCCTTCGTTGAAGGAGGGTGAAAACTAGTGATGGGCGAAAAATTCGCGAATTAGCAAAAAAATTCACGAAACGAGTCGCGGCACGTTTTCCTCACGTCGTTTTCGATGCGCGACTCGGTTTTTTTTTTTGTGAATCGCCGGAATTCGCCCCTGGCGAATAAATTCGCCCATCACTAGTGAAAACTAGTGTAATGTAAAATAGTGTTCCTGTCCATAGGTTTACGGAACAGGCTGTAGCTGTGATGACCTTCCGACAGGGAAACAGTTACATCCAAGAATTGTATTTCATTAGGACCAATTGAAAGGGTAAAATGCACGGGGGTATTAAGATTGTTTAGCTCCCAAACCATTTCAAGGAGGGAGTTTTCATTACCCTGCCAAATTATGAAAATATCGTCGATGTAGCGGTAATATATAGCGATATTAGAACGATATTTTGGTATAATATACTTATTTTCATATAAGGACATATAACATGGCCACTCCCATGGTTGTACCCTCTCTCTGCAAGTAATCACTTTTTTCAAAGCGAAAATAATTGTTTTTTAGAGATAGATGTAAAAGTTCACAAATAAAATCGACAGGTGTGCCATCGTAGCTTGAGGTTGTTTCCAATATGGTTCTAACTGCTTTTATCCCTTCAGTATGGGGAATAATGGTATAAAGACTGCTTACATTAAGCATGGCCAGGATAAGATTTTTACCTGCAAGACATACATCCTGAATAAGTGACAAAAAATGTGCAGTATCTTTAAGGTAAAATGGTAATGATTGTACTGGTTTCTGTAAATAATGATGAACAAAGATGCCACAAAAATAAAATAAACTGTTTCTTGATGAAACAATAGGGCATTTGTAATGCTCTTATGGACTTTTGGCAGACAGTAAAAAAAATAGGACAAATGGGAAAATTAGGCAACAAAAAATTACGAGTGTCACAAGTTATCCAATGGGAATCCACGGCATGATCCAAAACATTGGTTAAGATGTTTTTATATTCATTCACTGGATCAGAGCGTAGCTTCTCATATGTATTTGTATCACTTAATTGGTTCATGATTTCATTATGATAGTCCTTATAATCCAACAGAACAATCCCCCCTCCCTTATCTGCAGGTCTTATAATAATACTGTGATCTTGTTTGAGGGTAGATAAGGCTGTCCATTCTTCGCGACTCAGATTATTATATATATTAGTCCTTTTACTCAAAGTCTTATCAATCTCGTATGTAATAGTCTGTAAGAAAGACTTAATGCTAGCATTGCTGGAAATAGGGTCATAGTCACTCTTCAGTTTCCAATTGTTTGGAGTGTCAGATGTATCCGAATCCCCAAACTCCTCTAATAAACGCAATTTCTGTCCCAGTTTATAATGCTCAACTGACCATTTATGTTCAACAAATTTAAGTCGGAACAAAGCTAGCGCCCTTAGATAACAAGAGGGACTCATGTATACATGAAAATAACATACACTAAAGAAGTTATCTCCCCCATACCTCTGTGAATAAGACATTTTCAATAAAACTGCTTAATTGTCGGTTGCAGGGTTTGCTTTTTTCTATAATAATGTGTCTGAGGGTACAATTTTACCTTGTTTCACATAGTTTTTCAATACAATGTCCCTTAAACTTTATTGAAAACTTTTTGAATCCACTATGTTTTCAATAAAGTTTAAATTGATATAAAGCTGCATTTAAATGATCATGTAAGCTTGCTCCAGAACAGAAATCACTTTGATTATCTTGAATGATCTCTTGTTACACTTATGAATCCATAGATATACAAATGAATAATCAAAATGGCTACCCTAATACAATAATACAATAATATATTTTTGCATTTTATTTACTCTGACCAACTTTTATGTAACTTGCCCTCTGTTTTCAGATTCTGAAAGCCACACCCACCCTCTCCCAGGGAAGACACATCTGCAAGGGCTCCCAGGGCACTGTTCAAATTTGCACCCATCCGTGCTTTACAAGTCCCCTTCTGACATCTCCCATACCAGCAGCCTAAAAGGGACATCTGCTGCCTAAAGGAGGAAAAACTATTGCGCATACACTAAGAAAATACACAGCTTCTTCCAGGAGCTTGGCCACACACGTCGCATGTGGCAGTGCATCCAGGTTATCACAAACTACAGGTCAACACCATCTGCGTGTGACAGTAATGCCTCTGTTGCAGATGCACTGAACGACTTCTATGCGCAGTTTGAAGCACAGAACATCACAGGAGTGAGGAAGACCATCACTCTGCCTAGTGACCAGGCCCTGCCTCTGACGGTGGCTGACATGAGGATGACTCTGGAAAGAGTAAACCTACGAAAGGCTGCATGACCAGACAATATCCCTGGCAGAGTGCTAAGGGAATGTGCAGATCAGCTGGCAGATGTTTTCACTGACATCTTTAACATCTCCCTGATCACCTCCACTGTCCCGAAGTGCTCAAGACCACCACCATTGTCCCCATGCCGAAGAAGTCATCAGTGTCCTGCCTCAATGACTACTGTCCTGTGGAACTCGCGTCAATCATCATGAACACACTGAGCACCAGAGCCCCTCAAGGCTGTGTGCTTAGTCCTCTACTATTCATTCTACTGCTGCATGACTGTGCAGCCACGCACAGGCCAAATCAAGTCATAAAGTTCGCTGATGACACGACCGTGGTGGGTTTCATCTTCAATAATGAGAGTCACCATACAGAAAGGAGGTGCAGTGGTTAACAGACTAGTACAGAGCCGACAACCTGTCTCTCAATGTAGACAAAACAAAGGAGATGGTTGTTGACTTTAAGAAGACTAGGAATGACCACCTGCCATTGTACATCAACAACTGTAATGTGGAGATTGTCAAAAGCACCAAATGCCTTGGTGTCCATCTGGCGCAGAAACTCACCTGGTCCCACAACACCATCTACTTAGCCAAGAAAGCCCAACAGTGCCCCTACTTCCTGCGCAAGTTGAAGAAATCCCATCTCCCACCATCCATATTCACAACCTTCTTCAGAGTGATTATCGAGAGCATCCTGAGCAGCTGTATCACTATCTGGGCTGGGAACTGCACTGTCATGGAGCGCAAGACCCTACAGAGGATAGTGAAGACAGCAGAGAAGATCATAGGTGTCTCTCTTCCTTCCACCATGGACATTTACACCACTTGCTGCATTAGTAAAGCCACCAGCATTGTGGCTGATCCAACACACCCTCATACTCACTATACCGAAGCATTAGGGCCCTCACTACCAGACTGTGTTACAGTTTTTCCCCCATGCCATAAGGCTCCTGAATACTCAGGAACCAGACAGATCTCCCACACACACACACACACACTCCATCTGACCTTATTATATAAGGTCACAGCCACTGCACACTATTGTATAAATGAATAGCCATTAGATACAATTGTTCTCTATAAGTGCACATCTGCACTATATCATGTTCTTACTACTATCATATCACAGTGATACATTCATCATGTCTGATATTTAGCATTATTTACTTTACATATTACATTTGCTGAGTGTGCACTATGCTGTCCTGTCATGCAGTAGTTGCACATGTTGCAAATAAAAATAGGAATGGATGGACGCCAAAAGCTGAACCAAAAGATAACAATTTATTTGTTATAGACAAATGACTTCAAGTTTACTCACAGATGATGAGAGGTACATGCAGATGACTCCATTCGGCATTGTAGTCAGGCAGCAACATGAATCCCTGGCAGATATACCTTTAAGTGGTCTGGATTCCACCCAGCAGAGTGGTCAGGGAGAAGGAGTCTAGCCTGACACCCTATCCACTGTGGTCCCTTCACTAAAGGCAATCAGGAAGCCTTTGGAAGCTACTTCTTGCTACAGAGCCTCGTTGGCACACAAAGCTGCTCTTTCTATATAAGCTCTCTACCTATCTGTCTACCTCTAGGCCAATAACACTGATGTTAAATAAGATACATGGCTTCTGCCTAGTAAGTAAAGAAAGTGAGGAAGGTAGGGAATTAAAGCCATAGATACATATAAAACCTATGGGTCCCTACAGTTATAACATCTGTTTATGAATGCTTTCATGTATTAATAAAAACAAATGAATGAGTTTATTCACATGTTTTTTACATAGATTCATGCAAAAATATAGTTTTCATTAAAAAAACTTAATTGAAGGCAGTTACATACAACTTCATGTTCCAACACATTTACATGTTATTTGCTTAGTTTCTTAATTAGAAATCGTTAATTTGCACATGGTGATATGTCCATCAGGCTCAACATTCCCATGTATCCCCTGCATGACTGCATTAGGGTTAGTACTGATCTATAATATACATCATTAAACTGCACCACTGAATACTGCAGGTGTCCATATAAAACAGCTCATACTAAAATGGTTTCATACAGGGGTGCCCAAAAGGTAGATCGGGATCTACAGTAGACCTTTGGCTGGTGATCAGTAGATCTCAAGACTCTGTCAACAAACAGCTTGACTAAATCACCCTTCTTGCATTCTTGCTTTTCATTCAGATATTTATAATGTTAATATTACATTAGAAATAGTTTCTTGTTAAACATAGCAATATAAATTACCTCATAAATCAATATAATATTTAAGTCATATTTTCTATGGAACAGACTGCTAATAATACTATTATGGATGTAGATCATAATGGGACATCACAACTTAAAGTAGACCTTGCATTAGTATGGGCACTCCCATACCAAGTATGGGCTCTTTCATATATGAACAGCAACTCTGAGATATTGGTGAAGTAAAAAATGTAATGAAAAATCACATGATAAGCCAACGTTACGTTTCAGCCCACACAGGGACCTTTCTCAAGGCAACCATGTTAAACCACACACTCATTTAAATACCCATAATCGTATTGAGCCCATCAACAGGAAGTGACAAAAACATCAATAGAGGTAATTACAATAGTCAGTGCAAAAAATATTATGTATATAAATAGATCTATAAATTAAGTGACCATATGTGCTTAACAATCCATAATGGTGTGTCTAAAATTCAAATAAACTGGTTAGAATATATCATATCTCATATTCGTGTGTTCTTGATACTAGTAAAATAAAACAGTGCTCTAATCACTTAGATAGTTAAACTGTGTTAAAAAGTGAATACTTAGTCAATTAAAACAGACTATATAAGTGATACCTTAAAAGCATTATGGTCATATATGTTATAAAGTGCTTGTAAGTGATATGCTAAAAACATTATAATATATTCTAGTAGGAACCGGCTGTTTGCCGCACAAGGATAATCAGTACCGATTAGCCTTGTGCGGCAAAAGGCCGGATCTTACTACAATATATTATAATGTATTTAGCATCTTACAAGCACTTTATAATATATATGACCATAATGCTTTTAAGGTATCACTTATACATTCTGTTGTAATTGACTAAGGGGCAAATTTACTATTATTCCCCATAATTAGCTCGACCAAATTCGATATTCGATTAGCATTCGATCGTCGAATGCTAATCGAATAGTTTTATGCTACCTTTTATTCGATATTCGATCATTCGATGATCGATTACAAATATTTTTCGAATAAATCATTCGGTCATTCAAATAATTCGTATGATTCGAACGATCTAAGACTTTGATCGTTCAAATCGTATTCGATCAGGGCTTAGGGGCAAATTTACTATTATTCCCCAAAAAAAAAA
>CM044432.1:84116559-84132916 GCA_024363595.1 Xenopus borealis | reverse complement strand
CCTTCAAATTCGATATTCGAATTCAAAGGATTTTACTTCCCACACTATTCCCAGCTATTCTCATAGTCGAATGCAAGGGTTTTTTTAACTCTGCCCCATAGTTTCTATGAGGGATTTCAGAAATTTCTGATTTTCTAGTTAATATTTATGACATTTCAGTGTTTAATTATAGGGACTTTGGCACTTTAAGGGGGGGTATTTACTAAAACTTGAATTTTTCTCTGTATATAAAAAAAGCGACCAAACTTCCAAACTGGAATGCCCTTAAATTATCAATAAAGCCGAATGAAAAAAGCAAATGCAAAAAAAGTTGTGATAAAATCATACATCAAATTGAATCTTGCAACAATTTCTATTTGATGCCCTAAAAGTGAGACTTTTTTGATGGCAGAAAACACATCTTTTTTGGGATTATCAAGTGAAGACCATCGCAAACAGCCCCAAACTTTTGAGAACCAGGAAGGCATAAAATATGTTACAAAGGGACCTTCTGCCACTGACTTTTACATGATTTGGACAGGTTTCAGCTGGATTTTTTCTAATTTGAATTGTTAGCAGCTTGAGGGGTTTTTTCTATATAACCCCCTAAAAGTAGAGGATTTGTTGATATGGGTTGCTCATATGTGTAAGGTAACAATTGACTATTTTTTAGGGGTATTTTAGTTTGTGTTTCACTTCCTGACTATGATCCCCTGTGGATTAAATGCGCTGCTAAACCGTGCAGTAATAATGAGTTATTGTAATTTAATTCACTGAAGAAACTTTTGAAAAAAAAAAACCTAATAAGAGATTCAATAAGAGAAGCACCCTCCCCAAAGCTTAAAAAGCTCAACCTCACCCCCAGTCCAGCATCTTTTTGTCCTTCTAACTCAGTTTTTTGCTCCGGTTGGAAGCAAGTTTTCTTTTTAGCCTTGGGAAAGCATGAGGGCTGCCTAAAAGTGTCATGGGGACTGGGGTTTTGGTCTTTGTGATCTTTTATTCCCTCATGCACACTACCTCATTTATATGGAGACCTTAGTGCTTCATCTACTGGATCAGGTAGGGCATTATGGTGTTATGGTGAATCACTTGTTTGTCCTTGATCCACATGCCTACCGGCCTGCAGATATCTTGTCCATCGGCAAGTGCTGTCCCCCTATCTGTGTGCTTTACAGGCCTACTTGTGAACTTGTCTGACCATTGCTTGTATGCGGTGTGCTTGACTAAATTTATATTTTTTGACCAAAAGTTTAGTACTGGTTGTTAGGAAAGTCCATTCATAGCATGATGGCCCATGGGCTAGTGCATTTTTATAGCAGGGGGTCTGTTCCCTACAAAATTAGGGACATGACTTTATATACCTGTACTCAGATTTTACCTTAATTTCCCAAGATGCATGTTTATGAAAAGGTGTACCTAGCAAAGGTTATCTGTTAATGTCCTGGACTGGAGCCCTAAGATAAGGAGGAACTGTATTTCCTGGTAGCTCATAGTCAGAGCATCACATTGAGCAGTAAAGAATAGAAGTAGTTCTACCTTTCAATATCAGTGTTTTTGTTTCTTTTATAGGCGTGTGTTGGAGCATGCCAGATAGATATATTGTTATAGCTCCAATCTTTGTGGATATTTCTTATACCTGGTACTTTCCAGGTCAATTTTGGGGATTGTGGACATATGACTATAAGAATTGGTTTCAGCACTTTCAGCACTGAAGCTTTGTCTAGGCTACTTTATACTTAAACTAGGATAGTTTTCAGGACACACATTATAGACTTATAACGACAGTTGGTCTGAGATAGTTCTGAACTATTATTTGATGCATAACTAGGGGAATTATCCAGCTGAGCATCCTACAGGTGTTATGTACAGGACTCGATTTGGAATTCAATGTATTTTAAATACTCAAACCAAGTCCTTTTTGACTTGGGGTTAGGTAAGTAATGTATCAGTTTTTGCAGATGACACATAACTATGCAGGCAAATTAATGCCATCCGGGATGTGGTTTTAATTAAGAGGGAGCACACCCATTTCTTGAATTAATGCTGAGGTGTAAATGCCATGGAAACTGCCCATATGAAGCAATGCCAGTCAGCAGCATCGAGGGCAAATAAGGTCTTGAGCTGTATTAAAAGGGGCATAGAGTCATGGGAGGAGGGGGTCATTCTTCCACTTTATAGAGCACTTGTAAGGCCACATCTAGAATATGCCATACAGTTTTGGTCTCCCTCACACAAACAGGACATTATTGTATTAGAGAGGGTACAGAGAAGGGCAACTAAGCTGGTAAAAGGTATGGAAAATCTTAGCTATGACTGGCCAAATTGGGGACGTTCATGGGAGGGGAGGATCCTCCTAAATATTCGGAAGGGTTTTTTTTACAGTGAGAGCTGTGAAGATGTGGAATTCTCTCCCTGAATCTGTTATACAGGCAGATACATTAGGACTTGATGGACGTGTGTCTTTTTTCAGACTAACTATGTTACTATGTTACTATGAAGCCTCCTGATGAATTAAGTACAAAGTCAAACATAACAATTGCACACTTAAACTTCAAAGACTTCTAGTTACACAAAAAAGGTTGAACTTGATAGCTATGCATTTTTTCAACTTAAAATTCTATGTTATAATGTAAAGAACTTGTAAGGCTCCATCTGGTATATCAGTGTTCAAATGGGATATTACTAAATTAGAGAGAATGTAAAGAAAGGAAGTTTAGCTGGTTATTGTTGAACAAAAAATATGTTTACAAATTTTAGCCCATTGATGGTATTTACCGCCTTGCCTGAACCATCAATATGAAATTTTAATTTTTGCCTATTTTTCCCTTTTTTGTTACTGCTTCATTTATCTTCACTCAAATATCGGTGCCATTTTAAAACTTCATCTCTCACTTCTTATCTAGATAGCAATGTGCAAATGATACTAAATGCAGGGTTGTCATTGACTTTTGGCACAGCCACGCAAACTAACTTCTTAATATTAGAGGGGGGTCAACTGGTTAATGAGAACTGAAAAAAGCTGAGATTCTGAACTCTTATTTTTTGTCTGTCTACACAAAAGAGGAGCCTGTTAATGAAGGTTTTCTTCTTAATAGTCCCAATCCTAGTAATACAACTAATGTTGCATGGTTCACATATGAGGAAATTCAAGAGACAAGAACATATTAAGATAGGCAAAGCTCCAGGACTGGATGGTATTCATCCTAGGGTATTTAAAGAGCTTAGCGTTTTTGTCTACCATCATGGGCAGTGATGGGGAATCTCTGCCATTCTTTCTGCGTTTCTGCAAAATAGCGAAAATTTTAAGAATCAGTGAATTTTGATACCTGCGTCAATTTTTGATGCCGTCGACGAAAGTTTCTTCGCTGGCCTCGAAACGCTGTAATTCGCCACAAATCCGCCCCTGGCGAATAAATTTGCACATCACTAATCGTGGGTATAGATCTGGATTTACTAGACATTTTCAAATAATAACAGAACACAATCTATGATTGATACCTGGATGCACAGCCTTAGATGAAATCATAAATTCATTTTTGGTTCATTAACCTAGACAGTGTTCTGCTGTAATTACGACTGTGCTACTGATTTAGATAATGTTAATACAATTTGGCAAATGCTAATAAAAATATAGATTTGAACAGCTTAACTATTTCAAAAGACTGCTCTGTGTTCTTTCACTGAATTGCATCTGCATTCATTTAGTAATTCAGAATGTTCTTTTGACTGTGTCACGGCAAGGAGTTTCCCTATTTAACATCTGAGTTTCTTACCAAGATGGCATGGTAAAATAAAAAGCATGCTCTGAGAGCAGGCACTGACTGAAGTAATAGTTACATGAAACACCTTAATTGGTCCATCTTTAACCTGGCAAACAAAAGAAGGCGCAACATAAAAAAAAAAGAATTGACATTGAAAAGCAGAGGCAAGCTTCATAAAACCTTCAATAGTAAAAGGCAGAGAAAAAAAAGAACCTTTCAGTTACTTTTATATCTACTTCCTAAAAAACATATGTTTGAGTATTCCAGAATTTTAGCAAAGCTTGTCATTCTAACTAGAATAGAATGACTTTGTTTCCTTTTGTTTGTTAGCAATTTTAAAGATACCTGAATAATAGTAATAGGTGAATTTATTTGCCAGGTATAGATTCGTAGCAAATTTCTGCACTTCACCAACTGCAAATGTTGTCTCAAAACTGCTGTGAAAATTTTCTGCAAAAAAAAATAGTTGCACGTCAAAATTGTCGCATGTCAAAATTATTTTGACGCCCATTGACTTCAATGTGTTTTGCAGATTTTGCATATCGGTACAGAGTAAGCACAGTGGAGTGCATATGCACCACCTTCCGAAAGTGAATGATGTATTGGCGCATGCACAGTTGAAGCAGTTTTCTGGTTCGTAGCAAATGTGTATGTGCCAAAAGTGCTGGAAATTTTAGGAAGTAATGGAAGTAAGAGGACCCAATGAAGACCGGAGATCCAGAAGATGGCAGTCATGAGCTCCAATTAGCTTACTCTACACCAACGTGAGCAAACTCTTAGGTACAATTTCAGGGGTAACTAACTATGCGGGGGGAAGCAGGGACTACCTAGGGTAGTAGATAGGGAATTTTCTTATTGGGTGGTTGAGTTCTCCTTTAAGCCATGAAATACTATACTTCTGCTCTGATGAGTTTTTCAGTGCACCAATTCCATTTTAGGGACTGATTTATCAATGCCAAATGTGGCTGTGATTTTGTGCAAAATTGTGCAATTTTTTTTCATGGTTTCTAATGACAGCCTTTTATTAGCCACACCGCTCCTGTACCTCACGCCATCACCCTCTAATTAGGAGATGTAATGAAAAATGCTTTTTTTTTTATAACTGTGTTTTTTATTTTTAAATAAAACAATACAACACAAGTGGTACAGTTCTCATTCAACACAATTCAGTTTGCTTTACAAAAGACAAGGTGTTTTTACACATCGTTTTTTTTTATGCATTATTCATACAATGTTTACAGATTATCTCCATTTGTCATTGATCTCTCATAGTTTTCCTTCTATTATATTATTTACATTTTTCTATATGGTCTTAGAGAGGGTTCCCACAGATGGTGGGGTCTTGTATCTCCTGATAATACCTGCTCCACATGAACCAATCCTCCTCGAAAAATGCTTTTTTAATATAATATGTATTTTATTAGACCACCTCTTCAAAGGGGAGTTTTGGAAGACATGGCCCTCTTGAGAAAATTCAGAAAAGCTTTGCACCATACAGTACATTTCCATAGATTTAACAATTACAGGATAGAAACCACAGACCTCTATTACAGTGGGACAGGGTGAAAAATGCAAAATATGATTACAAACTACCATTTTTTTTATAGTTTACAGGTTACCCTGAGCTTAATGCCTATATTTGCAGGCATTTGCACTTCAAATTATAGATTAGCTTCTTCTATAAATAGAGCACAATAGAGATTTGAGGGCACTACATTTGGGGGTAAGCTAGGTGCAGTATATGGACATTATGGTTGCCACCTTTTATAATATGAAATACCAGTGGGGTGATTAATGAAGCAAAAGTGTCAGGTCCATGTCATTAAATGGGTGGGTCAATGACACAAAAGTGTATACCAGATGTGAAGGATTGTGCAATGAACTTTCCCCATATTTATGTGCTCACACTACAGTGCTCTGAACTTTGCTCCAGATGCAAAGCAAATCGTTTGGGCAAAACATGCATGCAAATACATAAATAGCAGAAAGAAAAAGAAAGAAGAACGGGTGGGACCATTTTCAGAGGGGTGAGTTAGTTGATGAGAACAGAGATAAAGCAGAGATCCTGAACAGTTATTTTTCTTCTGTGCACACAACTGAGGAACCTACAAATGATTGTTAATACTACAAGCTCAACCCCTGCAAATGAAACCCAGCATCCATACATATATCCATATATATATAAGCTGATTGAAGGACTCACACTCCATTTTTCAAGTGAATAATTGTGCTATTTTATTCTTTAATGCATTTCCAACGTTTCGGCCCACATTAGGGCCTTTTTCAAGGATAATGTGCATGTGACTATGTGATTACTTAAATACCCTTTTAAAATTGGCGCCAAGTATGACATCATCAGCAGTGTCAGACTTTACAAAAAAGTCTTTAACAATGTACAAATATAGCATGCAGTACCTACATTTCACCTTGTTTGTATTTGTACATTGTTAAAAACTTTTGGAGTGCGAGTCCTTCAATCAGCTTGTATGCCAGCAAACAACTCCCAAATTGATCCCATAGTGTCTCCCATAGGCTAAAACATCAATTTGGCAGGTTTAAAGTAGGAGTAGTCTAATTTAAATTCTTAAAGGGCCAGTACATTATGAATTTCAAAAATTTAATTTTAATTTTTTAAAAACTCGAATCAAATTTTGTCCATTCCCTAGCCGAATTTCACAAAAAAAAACTTGTTTCACTTCGACCCTTGATAAATCTGCCCCTTAGTGTATAATTAACATATATATTGGATTTATGCAAGTTTATGCACTTGTATGGAGAGTTCAGTGTGAGTGTGTATCTGAATGTGCTTTGTGTTTTATTTGGAGGGGTTGAACTTGATGGATTTTGGTCTTTTTTTCAACCCATATTAACTATGTAAATATGTGTTTAGTGGATTTGTGAATGAGCCCTATATAAAAAAAACTATACATAAACATATAACCTATACTAAATATCTGTACTTAAGTGTATTGAATTAAAAGGATTCATTAACAGTATACAGGAGCATTTCAAAATCCAGTAGCATTAGCATGTTTACTTAACCCCTGCTATTTATGTATTTAGAAAATTATTTGCATTTATGCTCGTTCTGCTCGGGAAAAATTTTAAGCAATATAAAAACAAATTGAAAAGCCCCATGGGCTCCTTAACACTGTGGGGCCCCTAGGCTGTAGCCTAGGTTAGCCTAGACATTACTCCACCTCTGTTTATGTAGTAGTAATAATCTAAAACAAATTGGATTAACTAGTAAACTAGTATTCCAGTTTGTGACCTGGATTGAATGAACACCTTCCCAGAATATCTGGCATTTCAACTCTTTTTGATCAATGCCCTTTTCTTTTCAGTTTTTACTTGTCTGCTCGACTGGCCTATTTGTACTTATTTTAAGTCTCAGATTACTTTATTTTGAAATAATTGTTTTACTAATGTCAGTGCTACCTTTTCTATTAAACCTCAGAGTTTTCTCTTTACCTTGTGTTCAATTGTTTCCAAGGGGAATACATATATAGAGATGTGTGTTTAACCTTGTCCCAGTTTATGTGCTGCAGAGTTGCTCTTATCCTTCTAAAGGCTGCTTATATAAAACTTTGGGGCTTTGTTACTTCCTTATACACCTATCAATGCACCACAAAGGAGACTATGTTATGAGATTTGTTTATTAGTGGTGAACAGCAAAACAGCAAATTGGCTCTAGAATTTTGACAAGCCCATTTGTTATGTTTTGGTAGCCGAAGTTAAGGAGAGTATAACAGTGCTTTATTAACAGGTACAGAAAATCATGTGTATGCACAGTACAAGTCCTGTGCACAGTGACACCCGCAAGCCATTTGTATAAACACCACATATTCCCCCTATAGTAGGAAAGCATTTGGGCAAATGTACTACAAACAATAACAATGCATCTTAAAGCAATAATTTACATTATTCACATCATTAAGTCCTGGGTCCATGCAGGTAGTTTTCTGATTCTCTCACTATGCCTTATAGTTTCATTTTCTTCAGGCCTATTGCAGTTGGCATTAGGGGTAGGAAAATGTCCTTCATCAAATGGAATGTCTTCAAAGTCATATCTAGCAGGAGCAAGACGACTTGCATTCCATATGCGTCCATCAGACAGTTCATATGTGTATGGTCCTTGCTGTTGTCTCACTTCAAGTGGTGTAGTAAATTTAGATTGTCCTTGTTTCAGTATTCCTGGTTTCTCAATTCTGACTAAAGATCCAGGCTGAAAGTGCACTTCTCTTTTCAATCAGTATAAGCCTTGTGTTTGGCTTGGTTATGGTTGACAATGTCAGCAGTAGATGAGTTTGAAGGAACAGTGTTTTGTTGAAGTTTGATGTCTGCAACATGTAACTTATTGCGCATCTGTCTGCCATGTAACAACTCAGCTGGAGATCCATAGTTGGAGCGTAGACAATTATATCATCCAAGTAGCATTGTACACCAAGCATTCCATGGAGTATAGAAGACATCAGTCTTTGAAAACAACTTGGTGCTGAAGCCAGTCCATAAGGTACACGCTTGAACCAAAACAACCGGGTGATAAATGCAGTGAGGTCTATGCTTTCCTTATGCAGTAATACTTGAGGATAAGCACTCTGAATATCCAGAGTAGAAAAGAATTTTGCTCCTCAGAGTTCAGAAAATATTTCCTCTATGTGTGGCAAGGGATAATTATCCATAACAACTGCTTTATTAGGTTCGGCGAGATCAACACACAATCGAATACCTCCAGTTTTCTTCTTTGTTACAACAATTGGTGAAACCTATTCTCTCTCTAATGCGTGGTGAGTTTGTTTTTTCCACTATTTGGTCTCTTAGCATTTCATCGGTTAGATTCCCAAACCCACAGGTAACAAACAGCTCTCTCAAAGCTGCTACAAATTGTTCTGTGGATTTGCCATTACGTTATCCACGTTGGTGGAATTTATATCTTTCAGAAACCACATTTTCTCTTGGCACAAAAAAGTTCTTTATAGCAGTAAGAGCAGTTTCATAAGTATAATCAGGTAATGGTAATTTATGGAATATATGCTGTCCCTCTGCCCCCAGGCAGTGAATAAGTAAAGCACGCTTTCTAGTTGCAGAAATCTCCCCTTGGTCAGCAGCAATAATGTAATTATCAAGCACACGGTTCCAAGCAGTAAAAGGTATGGTAGGTTTTGGTAGAAAAGGTGCAGGCTGCTGCAGAGGTAGAAAAGACATCCTTGTTGCCATTTGTTATATTTTGGTAGCGGAGGAGAGTATAACAGTGCTTTATTAACAGGTTCATACAGCCATTACACAACGGCAGTACTTCCTACTTTCACTTTCAAGCTGTACAGAAAGTCCTGTGCACAGTGACACCCGCAGGCTATTTGTATAAACACCACACCATTGATTTCAATAGCACTTGGCATGGACAAAAGTCAACTGGTAAGAAAATCAGTGATAAAACAATGTCAACTGAGTTCAATGCAGTTACCGCAATTTTGCCATTTTTAAGTAAACTTTAACAGGACAGTTTCACTCATCTCTCTCATCAAACCACTGTTCTCAGATCCAAAACAATTTGATAATAATTTCAGTTTTATTACTGGTTCTTGAACTAGCCTGTATAAAAACATATTGTTTGGTAGAAACTTGACATATTTACCGCAATACTTGGTCAGTGTTTGAATAGCTCAGGTCACTTCTTAAGAACAACCTGACTTATTTGTGTGGTTTTCAGTGTCAGGAATCTTGATTTATTTTTATTTCCCCCTAGTTAATTTTTTGGCCTAAATTAAAAAAAAAAAAAAATATATATATATATATATATATATTTATATTAAATGACATATTTTACAATCATAATGTGTTCGCATTAGCATTGTAGTTATAATGAAGTATTAGCATACGCATTGTAAATACTTACTTTTTTATAACATTTTACAAAACTAAAAAAATATATATTTTTAATTCTTTAAAACTTGCAGATAGAAATTCACTTGTTTTGCAGTCACGCTCACAAAGGGAACGTTTGTGTTTAGGCGCAGTGAAAGCTTTATTGAACTTTAGGGACATATTAGGCGATGATAGCAGGATTATAAAAAGTCAATTAAATTCATTTTCTAGTATTTTATTACATTTAGTCCCAGATGAGGATTAACCTGAATTTCATTGTCCTTACAATAAAAGAAGTTTCACAAGTATGATACTTTTGAGATGTGACATAGAGCATATAACTTTGTAGCTATATAAGCTTTCTGCACAATTTTATTATTTTTGTTATTGGAAATATATCAAATGTTGAGGTTATATATTTGAATTGCTAGAGAGAGACTTTGGGAATAAAAGGCGTCATTTTTTAGAAGAGGGATTTATTTTTGATCCAGGATTTCAGCAATATTTGATGGAGAGATTCTTAAAAAAAACTGCCCCCCCCCCCAAAAAAAAGCAGCCTTAAAATGTCAGATGGCAAAGGATGCTGGAGTTTTAACAGAAGTTGGATGTGCTTTAAGTGAATAGTGACTATATAGGGTTGTTAGGCATTTAAGCAATTATTCCACTGGCAAGGACTCTGTAGGCCATGTTAGAAATTGGTGTCCACAATTCTATTTTCTCTGAGGCTTTGCAGTATATCAGAACCTGTCTGGGTTGAAGAAGCTAAATTCTTTATTTAGTCAACAAGAAAAGTCAGAATAAGTAAATAAACATCTTTGCAATGTTGACATGCAATGGGGGCTATGTAATAAATAGTCTAGTACCTGTAGCAACCATTAGGTAGCATTTACTGCTTGAAAATAAACATTAGATTGGTTGCTATCGGTTACTAGATGTATGCAAATGTAAACCATTTTATGATATAGCCTTCATGGTCTATTATAAGGTTTATGATAAAATAAGGGAGAAATTGTTTTCGATTATAATGCTAATACTTCTTGGAGTGATCAGAATACTGCTACCTGATGAAGACTGTATATGAATAAATGGAAAATTCACAGTTCATTTTGCACAAGGAATTATTAGCAAACAAAAAATGGACTATGGCGATTTCATTGTAAACAGAGATTTTTTTAGGGGAAACTCACTAACTCATTCTTGACCAATTTCATGAGAAAATTATGAGTGGGGTTCAGATTTAAATGATGGTCAAAGGATAGTTCTCCCTGAAAGGACTGCTCCATGATTATTTATCAAATTATTTTATTATGAAGGATAGTACAAGAATGGGATCCATTATCCTGAAAACTGTTTCTCATAAACTCCATTTTATCCAAATAATCCACAATTTTTAAAATGATTTCCTTTTTCTCTTTAAAGGAACAGTAACACCAAAAAATTATCATGTAGTGTTGCTCTGCACCGTTAAAACTGATCTCTTTGCTTCAGAAACACTTATATAGTTTATTTAAACAAGCTGCTAAGTAGCAATGGCGGAAATTGAAAAATGGCTATATGGCACAGGATAAGTAATGGATAACAGATAACATTACGTTTTACACAGCTTATCTGTTATCTGCTGTGTAACTTGAGCCTTTTCTGCTTTGAATGGCTGCCCCCATGGCTACACAACAGCTTATTTATATAAACAATAGTAGTGCTTCTGAAGCAAACACTGCTGTTTTACCGGTGCAGGGCAACACCGCATTATATTTTTATTACTTTAAAACAATTACATTTTTTGATGTTACTGGTCCTTTAATAATAAAACAATACCTTGTGCTTGATCCAAACTGAGATATAAGTAATCTGTTTTGGAAGCAAAACCAGCCTATTGGGTTTATTTAATGTTTAAATGATTTTCTAGTAGATGTAAGGTACAGATGAAGCCACTTTGGTTTGTGTGTTTGACTCAGAATAAATAAACCCAGATATCCCACTTATCCCATTTAACACAGAAAATTTAATCACAGCATCCCATCTAAATAAAGCGTTCACCATTGTGGGGGCTTTGATATGCTAATGAAAATGTTAAATGCATTAAATGAGTTAAGATAACTTTAGATAACACATTTTCTTCAGTTAGATAACACATTTTACACACAAATCCAAGTGGCTTAATCTGTATGAAGATCCAAACAAAAGAAAGATTTGTTATCCGGAAAACTTTAGGTCCCAAGCATTCACTATGACAGATCCTATATGTTTACTTACAATATACAGGAAAAAGTGATATGTTATTTTGGCTAGATACTTTTTTTATCTTCCTTTTCTGGTTTGCAGTGAAATATACCCTGACAGGGGATATGTTTCCTGTGCATACTTTCTCTCCTATTTTCTTGCTAAATAAAACAATATTGTTGCCAAGTGCGTGCCTGTGATGGCGATGGAGATCTGAACTGAAATTCCACATTTACCATTGGCAAATATTTTTGTGAAACCACTGCAAAAAAAGCTTTGACAAAATGCAGATAGACCGCCAATGTATTTTTCATTTAATAAAAGTCAGCAAAAAAACAAAAAACCCATGCACCTCACTGTATTATAAGCAGAAAAAGTCACAGAGAAAATAAAGTTGTCATGGTAAAAGCTACCACAAAAAAACATCCATACATTTTGTCAATTTTTCCCATGTTTTTTTCTAAAGTATTTGTGAAACAAAATGGTGCAGATTTGCTCATCGCTAGTGAGAACAGATAACAATTTAACCAAACAGCAACTTATCTGAAGAAATTATAATTTCACCTGTGCATCTGTCCAACTGCTTTGTGAGGGATTATGTGTTTACAGTATGCCCCCTGCATTGAAAAACTCTTGGGAAAATTCATGTCTACAAGAATATAGAATAGCAGTAGAATTGTGTAGTTCTTTCAACTGCATGTCAGCAGGTAAAATTCATTTCTGATGGACTGGTCTGGTCTTGATAGGTATACTGGAAACTGTAAGTCAGTGTATAATCAGGACATCATAGTTGACAGAACAATTACTTGACAGTAGTTAAAGGTTGCAGAGTTATGAATAGTCATGGGTGAATGTATTCGTCAGGTGCGAATTCGCAGCAAATTCCCGTGCTTCGCTGGCGGTGAATAAATCACCCGAGAAAATTCACCGCCACATTTTTCTGGGGAATTTGCCAGCGTTCCAAAAATGGAGACAGCGTCCAAAAACGGATGGAATGTCAAAAACGACAATTCGCCCATCACTAGAGATGAGTCAAAATGTGCAGGAAGAATATACGGCTCAGAGAACTGCATAGCCATGCACAACAGACTATATGAGCTTATTTTACTTGAAGAAAAAATAATTCGTTTATGAATTAAATTTTAACTGTAATCAATGTTCTTTAATCAACTTTAAAGAACCCCAGTGTTTACCAGGCAAGTTACATTATTGGGCTACTTGTATCTGGCTAAAAACTCCATATTGTATATAATGAACTTTTTACAACAGCCTAAAGTTTCAGCTTATCAATAGCAGCAATGATGTAGGATTTGAAACTTGTTGCAGGGGGTCACCATTATGGACAGTGTCTGTGGCACTCATGCTCAGTGGGCTCTGAGCAGCTGTTGAGAAGCTAAGCTTAGGGGTCTTTGCAAATTATCAAGCAGGAACTGAGTGTAATAGAACTGATGTTATAAGGCTGATGAATTCTGATGCTAGTTGCACTGGTTGTCATGTAGTAATTATCTGCCTTAGATTGTGACATTTATATTCTATGTGTACTTTGTGGTGTTTGTGCAAGGTGCCTGTAGGTGTCACTGTGCACAAGAGTATACTGTACATACACTGTACTTTCTCCTAGTCGTCTTGGGGGACACAGGGACAATAGGTATAGCTGGTATCATTAGGAGGCAGTACACAACCTTAAAAAGAAAACTGACTCCTCCCCCACTGGCTATATCCCCCAGCAGGCGGAGCTTAGGTCAGTTTGAGTTGTGTCCTCAGGAGGATATGACTTCTAGCAATTTCCTGCTCAGCTTTGCTGGCAAATTGGGGTTGTGTTTGTCTCTTTACCACCGTGTAAAAGACTCTGTAGCACCCTACAACGTGGGATCTGCCGCCGGGGTCACTGGGTGCTGTGCACAGACCACCTAGCCACTTATCTCCTTTTCTAAGGAGACCGGGCTAGCCGGTAGGCAGCGGGAGACAGAGAGACACACCGTCTGCATCAGCAGCAGGGACAGGTAAGCAGGGCTTTCCCCTGAGTTTTCTCTATTTCTATCTCTCTCTCTCTCTCCCCCTCCCCCTCACCCCATTCCACTCCTCTATGCTGACATATGAGAGGTGCTTGCACTATGCTAGTGGAACAGAGCTCTTTACTTCTTCGGAAGCATATTCTCTGGGGAGGGGAGATGTTTTAGGGTATGCCTTGTCTCCAATGGTGCCCTCAAAAAACCTACATACTGCACCCTTCTCAGTATTCCATAAGCCCTTCTCTGTCTCCCTCAGTTTTCACCACCAGTGTTCGTTGGCACACTTTTTCCCTATGGCGTATTGTCACGCGCGACCTTGTGCGGGAACCACTATTCTCACGCCTCTCGTTTTTTTGCGGGAGTGATTGTTCCCGTACTTCGTGAAGATTCGAGCGCAACCTTGCGCGGGAGCGATTCTTATCGCGTCCCGCGGGAATTCGCACGTGACTTTGCGCGGGAGCAGCTATTCTCGCGTCTCGCTGAGTTTCGCCTGCGACTTTGCGCGGGAACACAATATTCTCGCGCCTCGCGAAAATTTGCGCGCGACTTCACGGTCGTTTTTGACGTGTTTTTCAAGTCACGCGAGATCAATGGCAGCCATTTTGACTGCACCTCACTACTCTCAGTGCTAAAACGCCAGGGACACAGGGCAGACAGAGCTACATTAGCAGAATCTCCTCTCACTACTAGGGTGAGTAATCTGCAGGGCACTTCCTGAATCTCACTCTCTTCTTCCTGGTTTCACAGGTTAGTAGCAGAGTTTCACTGAGGGCATTTGCCTCCCCATTGACTCACAATATTTGCACATGTCTGAGGGGCCCAGTGACAGATTTTTTCCCAGAGCAGCACCTTCCACTGCTATAAAATACTTGGCTTGTGCCAAATGCTGCAAACGCTATTCAAGAGGCACAAGGGCTCAATAGTCCCCTATGCAGCAAGTGTGAACCGTCTAGGCCAGACTTGGAGCCTCCAGAGTCTCCTCCTCTGGTGAACCAGGCCCCTCAAGACGACCACTTAGAAGGCAGGCTTCACCTGAATGGGCATTTCAATTGGCTATAGGAATACCCAAGCTAGCACAGTCCCTAGACAAGCTGCTAGCCCGTTTGGACAATCCTAAGCCCAAACCCTTTAGGCGCAGAGCGCCCCCTCCATCTGATGATGATAGTGACTCTAGACGTTCATTTCACCCTTCTGGAGTCAAGGGATGGTCAACCTCTCTCTCTCTGAAGGAGAGTTATCCTCTGAATCAGAATATGAAGAAGACTAATCTCTTCTCCATTCTTCTGAAGTAGATACACTGATTGCTTTGGTATTGAAACCCTGCATCTATAAGAGCCTAAGGCTTCAGCTGCATTCTCTAAGCCGCTATCAAGAGGCACAGTAAAACAGCTTCTGTATTCCCCTCTCAGTCCCAGTTAGACTCTATCATACAGCAGAAATGGGACAAGCCAGAGAAACGTTTTCAGCCTATTCGCCGTTTCTCGAAGCTCTATCTGTTTCCTACAGAACACATAGAGAAATGGTCATCATCTCCCTCGGTGGGCGCACCTGTTTATAGGCTATCCAAAATCACAGCCCTGCCAGTCCCAAATGCTTCTTCGTTCAAGGACTCTATGGACAAGAAGTTAGACGGGCCACTACGTTCCACGTTTACGGCCTCAGGCTCATCCCTCAGGCCCATCCTGGCCACAGCATGGTGAGCCGTGCAATGCAATTCTGGTCAGACTCTCTCCTCTCCTGCTATTGCTAATGGAGCCCCTTGTCATGAACCTTCCCAATGGGATTCCCAAACCAGGAAGCAAATGACTACATTATGAAGCGTCTCTGGATGCAACACAGGTCGTCAGCAGAGACTCGGCACTTGCAGTAGCTGCCCGTCGCTCCCTCTGGATAAAATTATGGTCGGTCGACCTTCTTTCAAGAAATCGCTGACTTCCATACCTTAAGGGCAATCCCCTCTTTGGGCCTGACCTTGACAAGCTCATTAGTCAAGCTACCGGTGGCAAAAGCACTCTACTACTGCAAACCAAAACATGTCCCTCCTTTTCACAAAGGAAGGTCTTTTCGTTGCTCCCAGTCCAAAACCACTAGTTCAATCTCTCCACGACAGGCCTCCACAGGCAGAGGGCGCTTCGGCAGAAAACCAAGATCTTCCTGGCTAAATCAGAAGCCCTTCTCAAAGACCATTGACAAGCCTTCCACAGCATGATGCCAGGCACAATCCGACCTCATTAAGAGGAAGATTGTTGCACCTTGCTGACATTGTCACTCGAGGTTATCACATAGAATTTGCCTCAAAGCCACCACACAGATTTTTATGTTTTGACTTCCGCAAGACTCACAAAGCGAGAAGCCTTCATTCAGGTTATTTCAAATCTGTTCCAGGCAGAAGTTTTTACCCCAGTACCCTTGACCGATATCTTCCGGGGTCTTTTATTCCCATTATTTATGGTGCCAAAAAAAGACGGGTCGGTGCGCCCCATTCTAGATCTCAAAGATTTAAACAAGTTCATACGCACA
>CM044432.1:84098590-84109434 GCA_024363595.1 Xenopus borealis | reverse complement strand
TCTCCTCCCGGGCCCCCCCGCAGCTGCGGGGTCTGCTTCCTCCCTAGTTACGCCACTGTACAGAAGCCCAAAACATAACAAACAACATTTCTAGCTTACTTTTTAGTTAACCTTTAGTTCTCCTTTCAACCTACTTACAAACATGGCATTAAATGTACCCCATGTCTCCTTTTACTACTTTCAGTTTTACAAAAGGTTGAACTATTCTTAGGGCTCCTACACACGGGCGTTTTTACCTGCGCTCCCCTGCGTTGCGTTTTGCTGCGTTCAGACGCAGGGGAGCGCAGGTATAGACACACTCAATTATTTTCAATGGGGCTGTACTCACACGAACGCATGTAAGCGCCGAACGCAGGAAAAATGCAGCATGTTGCGTCTGAATCTGCGTTCGGCGCTTACACGCGTCTCGTGGGTACAACCTCATTGAACAAAATGAGGTGCGTCTCCCCTGCGGCTGAACGCAGCCAAACGCAACGCAGGGGAGCGCAGGTCAAAAACGCCCGTGTGTAGGAGCCCTTAAGGCCACTGGTACATCAAAGGAAAAGCCATCTGCTCCAGCTGGACCCTAATCATTACCAGGTGTATCTAGCTGCTTAGTAGTGAGCATTCCATTATTTCAATATTATTGGTTCAAGAAAACTTGGGCTATTCCCTATGCTAGTTTCCTTACATCTAACCAGTTAAGCACTATTCTGGGGAGCTTAACACAGGGCTTTCTGTGGCTGAAACAGAATCCCATTGCAGACCCTGAGCCTGAATTATGACTGAAAATGCTAATTGCCCTATTTAGTATTTGAATCCTGAATAAAATACAAAACCAACTCCACAACCTGTCATTTGGAGTGAACTTTTGAATGGTAAAAGTCTTCATGAATCTGTGTTATAGGCTTAGAAACATAAAATAAAAAACATAAAAATAAAAAACATAAAAAAACATAAAAATGCACAGTTATGAACTGAAACAGAAATGCAATGGCAACATAAAACAAACAGCACACGTGAACTTATTCACAGACACTATTAATATTTATCTAACATTATTACAAAACATATTTTTCTGGGTGGCTTTTAAGCAAAAGTTTACATTTTATATATTGTGTTAGAAAGAAAATTTACTAACAATAATCTTGATTCATTGTAGTGACTTTGCATGTTGATTAAAACAGTCCTCAATATCACGAATTACAGCTTCCAGCTGCTGTCAGTTGGAGGTTGCTTTTCATATTCTCCAATGAGAGAAGGTTATGAAATTTAACACCAATGTTTTATTTGTGCTATAGTCATTCAAACACTGAATAATTTTTTTTCTAAAAGCACCGTGCAACAGAGTCATCTGATTTTACATGGATTACTATAAATGAGCTGCAAAGCTTCTGTAAAGCTATAACTTACACAGTTTTTCTACATCCGAGTTTTACATTTCACAAAAACTGTTGTATCTTTTTACATAAATGCTGTAAAATTTTACTTTATTAACTCAATAACACTACAGTATATCACTATCATTGAACAGAATTGTTGTATGTGGACATTAAATGTTTAAAAATGGAAAAAAATCAGGTTCGGATTAACATGATTCTGAAAAAGGCTATCTTTTGCGCACGGATAGCACAATTTGTATTAATTTTTTTTTAAAAAAACACATACAATTAATCATTATCTGCTTAAGCTGATGAGCAGAACAGTTTTGTTTCACAAATAAATTAGGAAACATTAGGAACATTTTTCCAAAATTTCACCTAGTTCATTGTTGTCATTGAGTGTTTTTCCTTGTACCAAATACATTGGTATAAATGGGCATCTTTTATCATGCCACATACAATGGGCATTGATTCTTGTGAAATATGGCACAATTCTAACTAGAAAAATAGGAATAATATTCAGCCTTGGAAATAAATGAACTCCAAAGTAGCCCTGGAAAAATGTGAATCTGTATCAGGCGGAAAAAAATACCTTATTTCAAATCAAATCAAAGCGAAGATGCGCTAGCCTTCGATTCTGCCTAGCACAAATTCGTTAGAGGTCTGGCACTCAGGCTAATTTGCATATAGTGAGAAATTTTAAGTTGAATGTTACATGTTGCATCAAATACATTACATTGACACTGATAAGTAGACATGTCCAGGGAACCTTAAAGTGGATCCGTCACCCCAAAAAAAGTTTCAAAATCATATTTTATCACATTAGTCAAGCAAAATGAACATTAATTACACTATATAAATTATTTTAATCTTGTTTTCTTTAGTCTGGGAATTCATAATTATAGCAAGCAGACAGGAGCCATTTTGTGGACACTGTTATTAAGGCAAGCCTTGCATCATCTCAGAATCTTGTTTGTGCACCAGAATGGGGGACCCGATGTCTATCCCCATGTCCTGGCTACACAATTAAATGGTTAAGGGAACTTGGGGAATGTGTGGGGAGCAGTGGCATCTAGGAAGTGCTGAATGGAAAGTGGAAGTAATTATCTGCCCGCCTCTATGCCTAAGTCATAGAGGAGTGGCAGACAATATTTGATTGACAGCTGAGATTTTCCTCCGTGGAGTTCAGCCCTGCATGAAAGTTGCAGCATGACAACAAAGAAACACCAACCAAGGTACAGTAGGTACAGGGTGCTGGGTAGTGTACAAATTGAAAAAACTTTCATTTTGAGAGAAGCGTTAGTGTGGAGGTTGGTAAAATACAGGTAACATGCATTTAAATCATTCAGCTAAAATAAAGAATGAAAAAGGCACTGCAGTGAAGTGTGAAAGGAATCCAACACTATGTTTTGAATACGTCCTTACCCCCTTGCTTTTTAACACTTATTAATAATTTGGAGATACATTTTGACCAGTCTTTAAGTTCCATGCAGGGTAAGTTCCATGCAGGGTGCTGCCACTTTGCAGAGTGATTTGACTAGATTTAAAAATGGGCAGAAAACTGGCAAATGAGGTTCAATGCAACTGTTATGCACTTAAAATAACGTACAATATATGGGAGTTATACACTATATGGTAAAGTAAATGAAAGAAAAATTATGACTCTGTCCAGTAAGGGGTTGTTTTCTCAGGAGAAAAGGATCTTGCATGTGGACAAATTTTACTCTTTACTAGTACATTAGCAGCATTATAGACAGATAGCGGGATATCTTCTCCCTTAGAAAAGAAAGAAAGAACCAGTGTATAGATCGATTTGTTTATGTATGTGAAGAAGAATTCTGTAAATAAAGCAGATAAAATCATTCTGAGAAAGCCAGGCCAGCCATATCGTACATGGTCAAAACAGGAAGTTTGCACCATGATCACTCGAACTAAGCATATGAGGTACAGAGCAGCAGCACCAGAAACGACCAGCTCATAATAACAATGGCATACAGCGTGCTAGAGCAAACTAAGCATTTATAGTATTGAAAGCCACCAACTTCCTGAAAGAATTGTCTGTGTTTGTATCCATCTCACTTTTAGATTTTGTTAGGTTGTGAGAATAGAGTCATATTCCCCTTTCATATAAAGATTCAGAATTTGCAGCTATCAGCAAGGGTCTCTTTGGCCTGAACGTGAAAATAAATGTAATGATGTATTCAAATACAGAATTAGGTTGCTTTGTTGGAGCAAATGGTTACAACAGCATACAGAGACTAATATTACAGCTTTAGCAAAATCCCTTATTGCCAAACAAGAAAAAAAAATAAAAGGGAAAAAAAATAATCCAAATGCCCTCAGAAGAAAGTGACCAATAAGAGATGCAGACAATGGGAATAATAATAATAATAATAATAAAGCTGGAGGGAAAAACTTCTATTAAGAAATGATGATGTGTAGACTCAGTACTGCAATTTGACCACACATGGGAAACAGTCAGAGCAATAATAAGTACTAAACTAGAATAAAACATTTGATGTGCAGTCTAGAGACACTAAGGGGGTTATTTACCTAAAACCGAATATTTCTTATTATCTTATTAAAACCACTTTGACCAAACCCCCTTTCACATTTTTACTTATCACTAAAATAACTGATGATTTTTTTCAGATTCAGATTGTTATGCCAAATCCAGCACAGATCATGATATCTTCCAGTTTTAAAAGGGACATCTGCCATTGACTTCTACATTACCTCGGCAGGTTTCAGTGTTTTTTTATTCAAACTTTAAGCAGCTTCTGGGTTTAATAAATCTTGAAAAATGTAGCTTTTATATTTTTTCATTGTGTTTTCCCCTTTAACCCTTTAATCGCCAAGCACGTACACCGTACGTGCTGGCGGTTAAAAGCTTAGGCTGCCAAGAACGTACTGTGTACGTTCTTTGGCAGCAGAGCTTTCCTTCTGTTTAGGCGGCTTTTGCCGCCTCCGCAGAGGATCGGGAAGGAGGACAGTCCCCTAGGCAACATTGCTAGGGGGCTGTCAAGTCGGATCTGTGACTCGATTTTCGCAGATCCGACTTGTAAAAAAAGCAGACGCATTGCATGGAGCGTCTGCTTCTTTACTTACCTCTCCTTCCCTGCAGAGCCACACACTTACCTGCACTTACAGTCACTTACAGTACATTTACACACTTACACACACATTTTAGTAAAGATTGGTATTTTTAATTTTTTTATTTTAGCACACTTGGTCCCTTTTGTACACTTATTTACACTTATTTGCACTTATTAGCACACTCAGACAACTTTTATTAGTGCACAAACATGTATACACAAAAACTCACAAACAGCTGTTTTCTTTGTTTTTACTTATTCGTTGTACTGTTATCTTTGCCTAAAAACTTGTTATTTCAACAGCGTGAATATTGGATAATTGATTTGGGCCACTAATTACGTTGCCAGTCAGTTATTTTGTTATTTCATTGATTTACGCTATCTTTGTGGTTTTATTGCAATTTTATCCCTGCATTATTGTTCCTTATGTATATTTAGTATGGTTTTGCGGTATGGTGCTTTGGTATAGAAATGTATATTTTACTTAGTTTGATCCGTCAGAATATATCCTTTCCACAAATGTATGGTTATCTGGGGTCTTTTTACAGTTTGGGGGTCTTACAGCACATAATGCACAGTTGAGGTACTGTTTTTAGCATCTGTGTTGGTTAGCGTGAAAATTCATATGTATGTTTTTCGTTTGGGGTCCGTACATACCACATTCTTTGGTAATTCTATGCATATTGGGCATCAAACTATTCAGTAGACCTCCTACGTCCATCTTTAGGGTGATTTTTTTGAACGTAAAACATTGTATGCGATAACTGCAACACTTTAGGTGATTTTCAGAAATGTTGTAAAAACCGCTATGTTTTGAAAAAATTTGCAGTTGGGTAGTTTGGTGTAGAACAGTGGTTCTCAACCTAGGGGTCGCCACCCCTTTGGGGTCGAACGACCCTTTCACAAGGGTCCCCTAAGGGGTGTCCAAACTATATAACCATTGTCTGGACAGGGTGAGTTAAAGAATAGTGTTGAGGCTGCCATTTGTTATTAAGGGAATGCACAGTAGCTGACAATTCTGGGAGCATGCAGTGCTATCGGCTGCTTCCAGGTAGTAAGAGAGAGTACGCCAAGCCAAGCAGAGGGAGCTGAAGACTGAATGGAACATCTCCTGATGGGTTTCCTGTATATGGTTGGGGGCCACCACAACATGAGGAACTATATTAAAGGGTCGCAGCATTAGGAAGGTTGAGAACGACATCTTTATCTGTATTGGATTCATCAGAGTGTGTACTTTCCAAAAATATATGGCTCTGGGGGGGTCTTTGTGCTGTTAGGAGGGTCTTTTGACAGACAATGCTCAGTCTCACAAAAAAGGAGAAAATTCATTTGCACTATTTTTATTTGGGGTGCGCACATGCCTGCTGCTTTGGTATATCTACAACAAACTGTTCTGTAGACCCTTGGCGTCAATATTTAGGGTGTTTTAAAAAACGCTGCCTTTAGCGTAGCTTTGCAGTATAGTAGTTTGGAGTAGAAAGGCATAATTTCCTATTTTTGATTCTTCAGAGTGTGTACTTTCCAAAGATATATGGCTCTGGGGATTCTTTGTGCTGTTAGGGGTCTTTTGGCAGACAATGCTCCGTCACAGGTCTTTGTTCACAGAAGGCCAATTGGCACCAAAGAAAAGTCATTTGCACTATTTTTATTTCGGGTCCGCACGTGCCAGCTGCTTTTGTATATCTGTGCATACTGGACATCAAACTGTTCCATAGACCCTTGGCATAAATATTTAGGGTGTTTTACAATTGTATGTTAGACATTGGGTGAGATAAAGGTGGCCAATTGCAATATTTTTAGGCATTTTTCAGAAATGTAACAACAGCTGCCTTTATCGCCAAATTTAGGAAAGGTTTGCGGCTTGGTGCTTTGGAATAGAAAGACATGCACACCCAATTTGGATTCGGGGGAATGTGTACTTTCTGAAAATGTATGGTTTTTGGGGGTGAACTTACTTTTTTGTAGCTTTGACCCCTAAAAATTTTGAAAATGTGTTTATTTTGCAGTACCTGGAAATACATAACTGATAGCTCACATGGGGTGTCTACATTTTGGGGCCTCTATATGCCACATACTTAGGTACACCAATACATATTGAGCATCAAAATGTTCAGTGGACTCCTGGCAATCATATTTGGGGTGTTATACATTGGTACCTAATAATGTGTGAGAGATACAATGCTGTAGATTGGAAGCTCTGAGGTAATTTTTCAAAAAAATCACCAATTTCTATAAAAAATGATAACTTTAGAATAGAATTGCAACTTGGTAGTGTGGTGTACATAAATATATTTACCCATTTTTGATTCTGCAGGATCTGTTCTTTCTAATAATGGGTAGTTTTCTAGGGTAAACCGACTATTCATGGAATGTTTGACCTTGAAATCAGAAGTATGCCGTTTTGTGGAGCGGTGCTTTGGAAATTTGGTAGTGCTTAGAGATTTTGAAATATATAAGTGAGAAATCTCCATACAACTATATATATTTGGTATTGGCGTGTTCGGGACACATTGAACTTTCTTAATCTGTACTCTCGTTCATAAAATATGATTCTGATAGATGCGTTTGTATCATGCTAAACTGTTTTTTTTATATATATACTTAGAAGCCCATATCTTTTTACAGGAGTAGAATTACCCCAAAATGTTAGCATATTCTGAGAGCTCAGGTTGTCCCGAAAAAAAATATATATTGTTTTCCTGGGTAAACTAAAAGACCCCCCCCCCCCAGGAAAGGCCCTTAAAGCGAAAGAGTACAAAATGACTAAAAACTGCTTGGCAGTAGATGTTCGCATTTAGGACAAAATGGCTGGCGGCAAACCAGCAAAAAATCAGACTTTAATAACCCCCTTAGTGTTTTCTTTCCAACTTGTTTCTATGAAGTAATACCTAACATTGTAAAAAATATACCCATAATCAGAATGCAGGTATTCATTATGTGAATAAAAAATATCACAAGTTTTCTGAGGTTAAATGGGAATAGTGTAAACATAAGGGCAAAGTAAGGGTGAAGCCACATGAGTTCATCCAGGATATGGGTGACTAAGTGGCAGATAATATTTAATGTTGACAAATGGAAGGTTATGACTTGTGATTCAAAAATTTGCAAGCCCTTTATACCATTAACGAGATTAAGTTAGGCAAATCCTTGATGGAGAAGGACCTGAATGTACTTGTGAATAATAACTTAAAATTCAAAAATGGAATTAATGAAACAGACAAAGTTCAAGAAGATTGACTAAGTTGATAAAGGTTATAGAAGGTCTCCTTTATAAAGAAAGGCTGGCCAAGCTAGGATTGTTTACACTGGAGAAAGGCATATATATTTACAGTGTATATATATATACTGTATATACAGGTATCGGATCATTTATCCGAAAACCCATTATACAGAAAGCTCTGAATTACAGGATGGCTATCTCCCATAGACTCCATTTTAACCAAATAATCCAAATTTTTAATAATGATTTCTTTTTTCTGTAATAATAAAGCAGTACCTTGTACATGATTCAAACTAAGATATAATGAATCCTTATTGGAAGCAAAATCAGTTTATTGGGTGTATTTAATGTTTATATAACCTAGTAGACTTAAAGTTTGAAGATCCAAATTACAGAAAGATCCATTATATTGAAGACCCCAGGTCCCGAGCATTCTGGTAACAGGTCCCATACCTGTACATGCTTTCAACAGACATAAGGGCATCAATGCACATTAGAAGAAAGTATGTATGTTCCATCAATGAGAAGCTATGGAATGCTCTTTTCTAGTTGTACTGACAGATGCATTGGATGGTTTCAAGCTAGTGCTGGAATACCTTTTAGAAAGTGAAAAAGTACATTGTTACATCGATACTATTTCTGAGGGGACAACCCAACAAATATACCCCATGCTAGAGCCGTTGCATCTTTAAATACATTTTACTGCTGATATTCACAAAGTTATATAGAATTACAGGTGACTCGCTTAGAATCCCCCTATGCTATTGTAATAAAATTATTTCATACTCTCTATATTGTTTCAGCATGAATAACAGTGGGATTATTTCTGATGTGTTTTCCTTCTATTGCTGCATGTGAAAAGAAATCAGTAAAACAGATTACCTCATAACAGATGGAGAAGAACATGTAACAGAGCTGTCCAGACTTTGCATAAAATTCAGTTATCACATATTCCCCTGATAAATTCATACTTTAGTTTCTTTTTCAAACTCAACCAGACTGTGTTCAATCACATACATTGTATGTTAGAGTCCTGCAGCGGGTCGGGTACCCGCGGTACCCTGCAGGTTGCTCGTAGAATTTCTGGGTGCGGGTATAGAAGCGGGCTGGTGGTTCTGCAGGTTGGCGGGTTGAGGGTCGGGTCGCGGATCCTCGCTATAGCGATTTTTACTCCTTTTTCTCAGCATTTCTACTTCTGATGATGTCACATCCAGTTTACATTGACAGCACTTCCTGTTTTACTCCTTTTTTTCTGATCACGGTTACTTCCGATGATGTCACTTCCGGTTTACAATGACAGCACTTCTTGATTCTTGATTGTCAGCCGGTCGCGGGTCCGGGTTGCGTATATTGGGTTGCGGGTACAGGTCGGGTCGTGGGTCCAAGCGGGTAAGAATGCGGGTCGCGGGTCCGGGTTGCGGATTGCGGGTTGCTATTTCAGATCTAGTGATCTCAAATGACCCAGAACTTGCAAAACGTGCAAGTCGCTGAACCCCTGGGTAATAGTGGCCATAATGTTATTTCATTTAATGTCTGTTGCAAAAAACAAATATATACTGGGGCAACAAAAACCATGGATTTCGGAAAAGCTAATTTTAGTGCCTTGAGGGCTGTCCTTCAGAGTATTGATTGGGACATTAAGTTTCAGCTAAAAGCAAAGAACAACAATGGTTGTCACTTAAAATGATATTAAATCATTACTGTTCGCAATTTATTCCCTTAAGGAGTAAATGTAGAAGCTCTAAGAATCATCCTATGTGGCTTAATAAATAAGTAAATAGGTTAATAGGAACAAAGAGAAAGGCATTTAAAAACTACAAGTCTGTTGGGACAGAAGCTGCATTTAATGCATAGGAGTAAAATAGGGAACGAAGGAAACATTATAATAAATGTAAATCAATCCGGAAGGCAAAGAAAGTAAATGAAGAGTAAATTGTGGTGGAGCTAAAAACTAACCCTAAAAAGTGTATTAATAGTAAAAAGATGCAGGTTGACAGTGTTTCTCCATTAAAAAATGGTACCAGTATGGTTGTAACAGATTTAGAAAAGGCAAATGTGCTAAATCAGTTCTTTTCTTCAGTGTATACAATAGAGGAGTCTGGGTCCCCAGGCTCACTTCATAGCTACACTGATGGCTTAGCTTAATCTAGTCAGTGGTTGACTCAGGATATGATTAGTGATGGGCGAATCTCCCCGTTTCGCTTTGCCAAAAAATTCGCGAATTTCCAGCGAAATTCACGAATTGGCGCAAAAATTCGCGAAATGAGTTGCGTTTTTGATGTGCGTCGCATCGTTTTCGATGCGCGTCACGTTGTTTTCGTCGCGTCGTTTACGACGTGCATCGCGTCGTTTTCATCGCGTCGCGTCAAAAACGACGCAAGACTCGTTTTTTTTCGGCAAATTTTTTTTTGGCGAATTTTCACAGCCGTTTCGCGAATCGCGGGAATTCGACGCGAATTCGCCTCTGGCGAATATATTCGCCCATCACTAGATATGATTAATAAAGCTTAAATTAAAATTAATGTAAACAAGGCTCCAGGGCCTGATGGCATACACCCTGGCTTCTAAGAGAGCTTGGTTCAGTTTTAGACCAGCCCCTATTTCTGATTTTCTTAGATTTTCACTTTCATCTGGTCTGGTGCCTATGGACTGGAGAAAAGATGATGTCATTCCAATATTTAATAAGGGATTACAATCTCAGCCTGGCAATTATAGGCCAGCAAATTTGACATCTGTGATGGGCAAATTATTTGAAGGCTTGTTAAGGGATCACATTCAAAATTTTGTCCTAGAGAATGTTATAATGAGCAGCAATCAGCATGGCTTTATGAAGGATAGGTCATGTCAGACAAATTTGATTGCTTTTTATGATGAGGTAAGTAAGAAGCTGGACTGTGGAGGGGCAGTAGATGTGAACTATTTGGATTTTGCCAAAGCGTTTGATATTGTGCCCCACAAACGACTGCTTTCTAAACTTAGGTCAGTTGGGCTTAATGAAGTTGTTTGCACATGGATATGAAACTGGCTGCATGATTGAATGCAGATGGTGGTTGTTAATGGTACATTCTCTACTTGGAGTAAGGTTCTTAGTAGGATCCCTCAGGGCTTGGTATTGGATCCACTTTTATTTAACTTGTTCATTAATGACTTAGGGGAGGGTGTTGTAAG
>CM044432.1:84052454-84076042 GCA_024363595.1 Xenopus borealis | reverse complement strand
GGAAGATATGCCCAACTTATATACATGGGAGGAAAATGTAGGCTTTACATGTTCTTTAAGATGAGATATGCCTATGGTGTGGTTTAAATGTCATAACAACTCGATACATAATAGGTATTTCCTTTCTAATAAGGTTACAAACAACTAGCATAGGTCTGTTGGTAGTACAGATATAGGATCCATTATCCAAAAAGTCCTGAATTACAGAAAGGCCACCTCCCATAGACTTCATTTTAATCAAATTAGTCAAATTTTTAAAAACAATTTCCTTTTTCTCAGTAATAATAAATTTCTACATTGTACTTTATTCCAGCTAAAATAAAATGAATCAATATTGGAGGCACAACAATCCTATTTGGTTTATTTAATTTTAAAATTTAAGGTATAGTGATCCAAATTACATTAATACCGATCATTCTGGATAACAGATCTAATAGATCTAGAAAACAGTAAAAAAATTATCTGGAAAATACTTTCATCGATATTGAATATCAATATCAGGTATAGAACCGTACATACATAGATACCTCCATTTTAAAGACCCTGGGACTCATCTATAAGCAGTGCATGGTTATATTTATAAAACTGGATATGAGTGTACAAACTGAATTGCACCTTTTTTTCCATAAGAACTTTTTAAATATGGCAAAAATCACAAATTGCGAATATTTATGCGCACACTATGAAAAAATATTCACAAAACAGATTTGCAAATAGCAAATTTAAGTTACTGTCAATGCTATTTTCGTGCACAACAACCTTGCACAGTGGGTGCACAAACACCCATCTCATTTGCAAAACATTTGTGAAAATGTATGTGCAATGCGAATAAGCAAGAACGGAAAGATGGGCAAAGCAGTGCTTTCAAATTTCGAAAAGAAAATACTGCGAAATTCGACCAACCAAAATTAATTCAACTTTTTTTTCGAATGAAAACAGACCGTTTTGGATGGAACATTTCTGTTTTCATTTGAATCTTTTGAATTGAAGGATTAGCACATTTGATTAGATTTGCAGGTTTAAGGAAGTCGAAGTTTTTAAAGAGACGGTACTTCGATATTCGAATAGTCAAATTTTTTCAATTCAAATCGAATTTTTAATTCGAATTTTCACTTCGACCCTTGACAAATCTGCCCCTTAGTGTTTAGGAAAACGCATGGGCAATACAACCATTTGCTAATAAATATGTGCTGCTGAAACTTTATAATGACCCCCACTGTACAGCTGTCACTTATGTTTTCTATTCTGCATAGGAGGATTCCTGCTTCATAGAAATACAGTTATGCTGGTCCTGGCTCTGTGGTGCTGTCTTAACTCATTCTTTGTCATTTATTTGTCTCAATCCAATACCATGTTTTAGTGCTGTTCTTTTTAAGTTAGCATAAAAAACAGATCCACAGAAAAAAACACAAAACCATTGAATGCTTGCAGATTAATGGGAGAAAATACCTAGGCATTTTATTGGGTACCGTGTTCACAACCACAAAGTAGTTGTAGAAGAGGGTGGACGATGGGACCTTTTGCACCAAAGTGTTGTGGGTGTAAATATTGCTTCTAAATAAATCCTCTCCCATTTATTTAGAAGCAAACAGTGTGTTGTGTCATTTTTTACATGGATCATTTATCTATCCCTGCTTCAAATTCCTTTCAGGGTCCTCCTCAGTAATCCACACATAATTAATTTGCCTGTTGCAGTGGTGCTTTGAAGAGCGGGTGCTTTGAAGAGCATTGTTTCAATGTACAGTACTCAAAGTATAAAACAGCAAGAGTTGCCATGTTTCCAAACCAGAGCTCACCATATTACATCTTTCACAAATTTTAAAGTTACCCCATTATAAAACACATGGCATGTTAATTTGTATCATTTCAGACTGCACTGGCCTCTGTGTAATCATATGATGTGAAAGGCTGATCAATAATTCAGTTCAGATGTGCCTTTCATAGCTGTATGGGATGCAGTTCAGTTCATAGGCAGCGGAAGATGGTTTAGGCGGGGGGGGGCAAGAAAAAGAACATAGACGGCACGTGTAGCGTTCCGCAACAAAATTTTGGCCATACCTACTTTTGGCCACTCCCTTTGGACTCCACTAACTTTCCAGTGTGCTTTCACTGAATTTTCAGGAAAATCAAACCAAAGCAGTGGGGGCAAAATTTTCTTAAAGGAAATGTTCAGTATAAAAATAAAAACTGGGTAAATAGATAGGCTGTACAAAATAAAAAATGTTTCGAATATAGTTAGTTAGCCAAAAATGTAATGTTAGAATAAAATTGTTTAAAACCCTCGGCAAATAACTCTTCCGGACACACTAGGATGCAATTACTGTAGTCTAGTTAGTTAATTTTTATAGAGGAAAGAAAAAGAATTGCAAAAACCCCGGGATCCTTTAAAACATCTAATTCTTGGATCGCCTCCTTTTGTTTATTAACAAGCTAGCGTGCAGGTAGCAGAGGCTGACTTGTTAATAAACAAAAGGAGGTGATCCAAGAATTAGATGTTTTAAAGGATCCTGGGGTGTTGCAAAAATTTAAGTATTTTTCAGCTTTTCAGCTCTCTTGTTTTCCACTGACTAGTTACCCTGGTAACCAGGCAACAACCAATCTGTGACTTGAGAGAGTGCCACACGGGCCATAACTGTTACTTTTGAATCTGAGCTGAATGCTGAGGAGCAATTGCAAACTCACTGAACAGTTATGTCCCATGTGGCCCCCCTTCAAGTCGCTGACTAACTCAAAGTTAAAGAGCTGAAAAGCAGGAAGTTGGATTCTGGCTATTATATTAGACATCCAGTCACTCCAGACTTTATACATTACATTTTTGGCTAACTAACTAGATTAGAAACATTTTTTATTTTGCACAGCCCATCTATTTACCCAGTTTTTATTTTTACACTGAACTGTTCCTTTAAAGTCTGGGACTGCAGGAAGGGGGTATTAACATCACATGTACAATTTTAACGGAGAGCTATGAATGCTGACACTGCAAGCACAATATGGGAAAAGGGGGAAAAAGATTCTGGCACATAATATAGATTACATGCAGGGACTGTGAGGTACTCAAAAGAGATACAAAGGAGCAGTAGGTACTGATCTCCCAAGAACATAATAAAGAGAAGGCACCACAAGAAAAAGAACATTGTATAGAAGCAGAGGGCACTGGCACACCAAATACATACATAGACAGCAATGGACAATCGCACCATGAGCAGTAAGATATAGAGAATACTGGCAGGCCAAGCACAATATACAATAAAAGAAAGTGGGTATAAGTACTAGAATGCATTTTATAGTAAGAATCAGTGAGCACAGGCACTCCAAGCCTATTATAAATTCTAGCACCTCCCCTCCCGATGCTCTGCCAAAATGCAAGGTATGAGGAGCGGTAGGCCCGGAGCACTGTGTAACCTGTTGTAGAGACAGCCATTCAGTCACTGCATTAGTAATGTGAAAAATTCAAATATATCTCACTACATGGATCCTGTTTCTGCTAGTTAGACTGCAAAGTTATTTTACTGTATAATTCTGCAGTTGTCCAAATCCACTGCATCAGCATAACAATTATATATAAACATAGTTTAGATTGAAAAAAGACATGTCTAGCCTTTTGTAAAATCTGTCAACTTCTAGCTGATACAAAGGAACAACCCCTTCTAAAGCTTCTCCAATTTGCTTTAAAAAATCCAAGATGCAATTGGACCATTTTCTGGATTAACTTTGAACTAAGATCTTTAACCCTGTATTTTCTGTATACCCCCACCCAGAAAGCAGGATTGCACAGTAGAAATTCCATGTATAAATACCCCTAGAACTCATATTGGAATGGCTACTTAATTTATAAATACCCCAGAATTCATAGAAAAATGGCAATTCCATGTATAAATACCCCCAGAACGCATAGCAAGATGGTATGGAGGCAATTCCATGTATATATACCCCCAGAAATCATAGTAGGATGGCACAACGGCAATTAAATGTGTAACTATATGTGTGTCTAGAGTTCTTACCAGTCTTCTCCTTTTTTCCTTTAGAAGGGGTCCTGTCTTTGTGTATCACTAGCACTCTGCCCCACAAGCCCCCTTTTGAAACATACTGGCCATGAGTGAGTGGAGCATGCTGGCTGTTTTGTGTCCTGGTTTGTGGCTGCTGTCAGGGGGCCTAGCACTGTGTGGGGGTCCTGTGAATCCCTGTCTCTCTTCCTGGCATAAGGAAGACAACCGGTGTGCCTCCTCCAACAAAAAATCCACCAGCACACAAGGCAAATACAAGCAGGGTCAGGGCCCTTGCAACTTTATTTGTGAGCGCAACATTTTGGGACAAAAACCCCTTTGTCAAGCATGCACTCACAAATAAAGTTGCAAGGGCCCTGACCCTGCTTGTATTTGCCTTGTGTGCCGGTGGATTTTTTGTTTGTTACATTGGGAGGGTGCTGACCTCTCCACCATTGAGCACCGGGCTTACAATTACTGAAGGCCAGAGTGTGCGGGTTTGAACACTTTTTTGGAGTATTTCTAAGACTACCATGAGTTATAATGAAGTTCTACATCAATTGTCAAAAAGTTGGTTTCACTGGTTCATAAACTACTGGAACTACTGGTACTAAAGTTCTACATTCAATGTCAAAAAGTTGGTTTCATTGGTTCATGAACTACTGGTAGTAATGTTTCAAACCGTTGTTATGATGAAGTTCTACATCCACACAATGTCAAAAAGTTGCTGGTTTCACTAAATCAAGAACTACTGGCATTTCTGTGTCATGTTTCTGACTACAATGTGTTACAATGAAGTTCTAAGTCCACACAATGGCAAAAAGTTATCATTTTCACTTTGTCATGAAATGTTGGTGCCATCTCTCCAGTCCAACTCCATTTTTATCCCACAAGGACTTAACAATAATTTGATTTAATAACTGTGGGCTATTAATGAGATGAACATTTTTTTATAACATGGTCAAAATTTACCTAGTCCTGTTAGAGTTGTGTTTAAAGGACCAGTAACATAAAAAATGAAATTGTTTTAAAGTAATAAAAATATAATGCAGTGTTGCCCTGCACTGGTAAAACTGCAGTGTTTGCTTCAGAAACACTACTATTGTTTATATAAACAAGCTGCCGTGTAGCCAAGGGGGCAGCCATTCAAAGGAGAAAAGGCTCAGGTTTCACAGCAGATAGCAGATAAGCTCTGTAGAACATAATGTTATCTGTTATCCATTACTTATCCTGTGCCATATAGCCGTTTTTCAATTTCCGCCATTGCTACTCAGCAGCTTGTTTATTTGAACTATAGTAGTATTTCTGAAGCAAACAGATCAGTTTTAACAGCTCAGGGCAACACATGATTACTTTACTTTAAAACGCTTTCATTTTTTTGGTGTTACTGTTCCTTTAAGAGGGTTCATCACAGCCTTTGTATTGAGATTTCACAATAAACCACAATAAAAGAAGGGTACAATTGTTGCCATGGGGATATTTCTGGCAAGGGACTGTGACTGTGGGATAGCACTAGCAGGTATAGTAGGGAGAGATGGTGCCTATAGTAACAGTGGGGTAATAGTCTCAGGGAAGGGAGTGTGGCTGTGGGATATTGAAAGGATAAATGAAAATGTGCACTTTGTTTTTCAATGGGTAGGGTAAAAGTACAGTAGCTCACTCTACAATTGAGATGCAATTTGTCACCTTTTTTCTTTTACTCTTGCTGTCTTTTTCTTTGCCAGGTCATTGCCAAGACTTCTACTTTAGTTAGTTATCACACTGAATTTCTTCATCCGATTCAGAACTAATAATTATTACTAAAAAAGACAAGTATTGGTGGAAACAAAAACAGCTGCCCCAAAACTTTTTAGTGAATCAGTTTGTTTCTCCGGGACCAGTAATAGTGCCTGTTAAAGGTAAATTCAACCCCTCTGGCGCTAAACCCCTCCCCTTGGAGGGACAAGTTGCTCTCTAGTGGCCGTCTCAAGCAGCTTAGCTTGAGACTCACACAAAGTTGTTAAAGGAGAAGGAAAGGGATCTCAAAGGGCCATGTAAGACAAAGCACTTCCACCATACCTCCCAACTTTTTGGAAATAGAAAGAGGGACAAAAAGATTTGCCACTCATAGCACGGCAATATTTTTCGACCACATCCCCTAATTACCATGTCCATTTTGCAGAATTTGGCAAGTTAAGAAGGTTTGAACACATTTCTTAGTTTTTTATGTGTTCTTGCAGTTTTGCTAACAAAGGTGAATTGCCCTTTAAGATGTGAGTCTAAGTTCTCACAAGAGACCTGCTTATTTTACATTGCTACAAAAGTATCTAAGTATCTATTCTGTGCTCTCTGCCAAAAGCCAATTAAGTTAGAAACTTCTTCTGGCTGTTCAGTGCAGGAGATCAAAGAGAAAGTTGGGTCATTTCAGTAACAACCCCAGGACTGCAGGATGAACTGTCAAAATCGGGACTGTCTTGCGAAAAGTGGAACTGAGGTATGAGGTATGACTTACACTAAGGGGCCTATTTATCCTACCGGGTAATAAAGGGAATTCTAACAATCCCATAGGAATGAATAGAAGGTGGTTGAGTGTTTATTAGTTTGATAATGGTGCCATGGGTAGGACTCAGGATCAAGCTACTGCATTCAAGCTACTACTGTAAAATAAGTGGAAAAGACGGAAGGTAACAGTCCTCGGCTGCAGGATCAGTGGTACAGACGGGGGCCTATGTATCCTGCTTGAGAAAACATTTTTGAAAAACATCACTGGAGGGGATTCCCATAGGAACCAATCAGCAATTAGATTTCAACAGTCACCTGCAAGGTGCAAAGATCTGATTGGTTGCTATGGGATCATCCCCAGTGATGTTTTTCTCCAATGTTTAATCCAACAGGATAAATAGGCCCCAATCTGTACCACTGATCCTGCAGCCGAGAACTGTTACCTTCCATCTTTTCCGCTTATTTTACATTCACTGAATCTCCTTTTCTCCACCCAAACCCCCTACCCCGGGTACAAGACAGCGCCGTAGCTTGAGCACCATTAACAAACTGTCAGCCTAATAAACACTCAACCACCTTCTATTCATTCCTATGGGATTTTTAGGATTCCATTTATCAATAGGTGACAGTTAGACCTTGATCAATAGGGTTCTAAAAACCCCATAGAAATTAAAAGAACATGGGGGAGTTTTCATTAATTAAGCTCTAAACACACATGTTGATAAATCTGCCTCTTTAGTATTAGAATTAGATTCTTTTTTTGGGGTTCAGGAATGGGGCATATGCACAGGCGGGAATAATTAGGAGACTGGGGGAAGTGATGTTGCCCCTAAACAAGATGGGGGCTGCAAGTGTAATGAAGGAACGGAAAGTTCCAGGGCTTAATGCAGGGCATCAACATCTGTTTTAACCCCAACTTTTTTGGGTTAATGTACGAAACCCAGGGCAGATCACAATGTCAAGAGGGACATCTGCCATTGAGTTTGACATGACCTTGACAGGTTTCAGACGAGTATTTTCAGATTTGGATTGATAGCAGCTTTGGGTTTAATAAATCTCTAAAAATTTTAAGTTTTTTTTTTTCCTCTAAAAATTTGTTTTCCCCTTTAAAAGTATAGCCAGACAAAATCAAGGTTTAATAAACCGTCTCCAAAGTGATCTGTGCTGGACAAACCAAAAAGTTGTGGTTTTTGGGAAACAACTCAATTTGGGCTTCACACTCAAAATCATACAATCTGAATTTTATAAAGTCTTTTACCGCACTGATTTTTTCGAGCCGGTTACTTCATAAACAAGTTAAATTCATGGATGGGAGTTAGGTCAGCATTGCTTTAATAAAAAATTAGATAAATTCAAATTTTAGTAATCACCCCCCCCATGTCTCCCATAGGCTCCATTTTATCCAAATAAACCAAATCTTTAAAAATTATTTCCCGTTTCTCTACATTAATAATAAAACAGTAGCTTGTACTTGATCCCAAATAAGATATAATTAATCGTTATCGGGGGCAACACCAGCCTATTAGGTTTGTTTGCTATTCAAGTGATTTTTTATTGACCTAATTTATGGCGATCCATAGATCTCGTATCTGGTAAACCCCAGGTCCTGAGTATTTTGCATAACAGATCCCACACCTGTACAAAGGTGGGATTCCTCCTATTTGAGGATGAACAGAATCCACTATTTTTGAGATTTGGCCAAATCCTGAATCCTTCATGAAAGATTCATCAAAATCACAAACGTATCCAAACCCAGGAAGGGGCAAGGAGAAGCCCCCATGCAGCTGTGGTAAAAAAAAATGTCACATGGTTTTAAAAATTCATTGGAATGGGCCAAATCCAAATGCTACTGAAAATGACCAAATCCTGAAAGGAATCCTGGATTCAAAGCATCCCTACTTTATAATTTAAGATTTGTAGGTTCACTTCCTCCCAAAATTTGAAAATTATATTTTTTACCATGACCATTTTGTATCCACACCCAATAAATACCATCTTTATTTTAAAACATTTAATAGATTATGATTTCTGGGGGATTTAGGTACAAACATGTACATAAACATAAAACATTATGTGTTATTACAGTTATCCTAATGAAGGTGAAATTGCTCTATGAGTCTTGGTTCTCCAATGAGACCTGCTTAACTTATTAGTTACAATTGTATCTCAGTGCAGTGGCTGAGAATTCTGGCCTCTCTGCAAAAAAGACTCTTTTTAAATTAAGTTTCACAAAGTCTTATTGGTTAAAATTCTGGAGCGTTATTATCACTGATACAAGTAGGGCAGTTATTATCAGTGATACAGGTAGGAGGGGTAATTATCACTGATACAAGTAGGGGGAGTTATTATCACTGATACAAGTAAGGGAGTTTGTCTCACATGCCACCACAGACTCACATGACAAAAGTTGGGACTGTAAAGGTCCTTGCTAACCCATGCAGAACTCACACTCAATCACACTAAAACAGCCCCAACCTTAGACAACTTAGAAGCTCCCACCACTGCATTTAAGGGCTACAAGCACCCAGCTCCTGACACTTTGTTAAACACTGAAGCTTTCTAGAGGTAACTAGCAGAAGGGATTAAAATACATTTAACATACGCACTTCCCTAAAGGTAAAAGGTTGAAAGCAGCAAAGTCAAACTTACTAAAATTTATATTTAATAATCCAAAGTGGACAGTGAATAGACTATACAGAAAAATAAGATAATTTTACAAAATAACTTACAGAATAGCCAACAGTTGCAAAATCAAAAGGGATAAAATACAGAAACCAATATATATCACCAACAGAATGATCTTATATGAGCCCTACTCCGGAAGGATGGAAGAAAGAGCAAAAACATTTTTAAAAAAAATATACTTTATTTATAGAAATATAATGTAATAATTATATATAAAATACAGACTATACATAAAATCTTTTCACAAGATACAATTCTGTAAGAACAGTAAAGTTACGGTTTGAGCAGCCACTAACATCCTCAGCTGGATTCACGCCTTGAGCAGCCACCACCATCCACAGCACGTCGCGTGCGGCCACTGCCGTCCTCAGCTGGATCCCTGCCTCGAGCAGCCACTGGTGTCCACAGCACACCTTGAGCAGTCACTGCTGTCCTCAGCTTGAGATCCACCTCAAGCTGGCCTGGACTGGCAATCCATGGGTTCTGGCAAATTCCAGATGGGCTGCTATAAGGTGCCATAGAAAGTCAGTATTTAGTGGGCTGGTGGGGGCTGTTTGGGCCTCTGTGTGGGATGATTGGGATTCTGTGTGCCTGAAATGCTAGGGCCTTTTTTTTATTATCAGTCCAGACCTGTCCTCGAGCCCGCTTCGAGCGACCACCACCGTCATCAGCTGGATCCCCACCTCTAGCAGTCACCGCCATCAACAGCATGCCTTTAGCGGCCACTGCTGTCCTTAGCTAGATCCCCACCTCGAGCAGCCACCGCCGTCCTCAGCACGCCTCAAACGTTCACTGCTTGTCCTCAGTTGGATCCCTGCCTCGAGCAGCCACCAGCATCTCATATACTGGCTAGTGATCAGAGCCATGTAAATAACAATACTATGAGTCTGTGCCAGAATGGTTTCATGCGTAATAGATCTTGCCAGACTAACTTAATTTCATTTTATGAGAAGGTAAGCAGGGACCTCGATTCTGGGATGGCTGTGGATGTGATTTAGAAGGTTACTTGTTAAATTAAGGAATGTTGGCCTGGAACATAGTATTTGTAACTGGATAGAGAACTATTTAAATCTATATCAAAAAGATAGACTACAAAGAGTGGTGGTAAATGGAACATTTTCTAATTGGACCAGTGTTGTTAGTGGTGTACCGCAGGGCTCTGTACTGGGTCCCTTGCTTTTCAACTTGTTTATTAATTACCTGGATGTGGACATTGAAAGTACGGTTTCTATTTTTGCAGATGATACTAAATTATGCAGAGCTATAGGTTCCATGCAGGATGCTGCCACTTTGCAGAATGATTTGTCTAAGTTGGGAAACTGGGCAGCAAACTGGAAAATGAGGTTCAATGTTGATAAATGCAAGGTTATGCACTTTGGCAAAAATAATATAAATGCAAGTTATACACTAAATGGCAGTGTGTTGGGAGTTTCCTTAACTGAGAATGAACTTGGGGTTTTTATAGATAACAAGTTGTCTAATTCTGTAGCTACTAAAGCAAATAGTAGTTATGTCCTGCATAAAAAGGGCATAAACTCCAGGGATGAAATCATAACTATGCCTCTTTATAGATCCCTACCTCATCTGGAATATGCAGTGCAGTTTTGGACTCCAGTCCTTAGGAGGGATGTAAATGAGGTTGAGAGAGTGCAGAGACTTGCAAATAAACTGGTTAGATGATTGGAAGACTTAAATTATGAGAGTAGACTGTCCAGGTTGGTGTTGTTTTCTCTGGAAAAAAGGCGCTTGCCAGGGGACATGATTACACTTTACAAATACATTAGAGGACATTATAGACAAATATCAGGGGGCCTTTTTACCCATAAAGAGGATCACCGCACTAGAGGCCACCCCTTCAGACTAGAAGAAAAGGACTTTCCTTTGAAGCAGCGTAGGTGGTTCTTCACAGTGAGGACAGTGAGGTTGTGGAATGCACTGCCGGGTGATGTTGTGATGGCTCATTCTGTTGATGCTTTCAAAAGGGGCTTGCATGATTTTTTTGGACAGACATAATATCAAAGGCTATTTTGATACTAAACTCTACATTTAGTATAGCTATGGGCATTTGGTTTGTGTGAAAGAGTGTAGGGGTGTGTGTGTATGCTGGGTTTTAATTTGGAGGGTTTGAACTTGATGGACTTTGTCTTTTTTTCAACTCAATTTAACTATGTAACTATGTACAGATATTATTTCAGCAGTTTAGAACACTGCTAGGCTATTGCAATGTTGCTGCTGAAGTAGAAATTTTTCAAGTTGAATGGGTGAGCATACCTCCCAACAATACGCGCAACTGGCCCAATTTTGCCTGCCTGTCCCGCCGTCCCGGATAATAAGTGAAGATTAGTGATGGGCGAATTTATTCGCCAGAGGCGAATTCGCGGTGAATTCCCACGATTCGCCGCTGGTGAATAAATTCGCGAAACGCTAGCGAAAATTCGCCGAAAAAAATTCGCCGAAAAAAATTCGCCAAAAAAAAACCGTCGCGCGACTTGTTTCTTTTCGCAAATTTTTTCGGCCAATTCGCGAATTTTTCGGTGAAGCGAAACGGGGGAGATTCGCCCATCACTAGTGAAGATGTCACATGGTTCAGATTTTCTGGCACTTCTTACTTCTTCAGGGTTTTCTCGGCACTGGGAGGCCAATGCCCAGACATGGGCAGGAGGCACATGGGGAGCCCTGGGTAGGAGAGCGGATCTCCCCCTTATACAGTTATACAGTACCAGCTGCTGAGCTCTGGAACTCACAGGGTTTCCTGGGTGAACTGGGTGGCACACACTATACCCAGCCATGCAGGATGCCAGCGCACCCATCCAGTCTAGTGATACTGGGTATAGGACTGGTAGGGAAGTACTGCACATAAGGATAGCTGGCAGGAGGAAGTGGCACATACCCATCCCTTTAACTTTGATGTAAAGGTGTTGCCTACCCACCCCACTAGTTAGCCATTAAACTGACCACTGACTAGCAGCCACAACTTGATTTATTTCCTTAGGAAACTTGTAGTTGCTTCTGGTTTGTAAGATGGAAATTAGGGGGTGTGGCCAGAAAAATGTGCATGGTAAAAAAAAAATTTTTTATTTCCAAAATTTTGGGAGGTATATGAATCTTTTCATTACTGACATGTCTGGGGTTAATGTGTATATTGCCCATTTTCTGCAGTGACCATACTTGGGGTTAATATGCTCATTTCTGCCATGTCTGAGAATATTCGCATTGGTCAATTCTTACTGGCATGTCTGGAGTTAATATGCTCATTAGCCATTTCTTACAAGCCTGTCTTGGGTTAACATGCTCAAAACCAGTTTCTTACTGGCATGTCTGCGTATAATGCTTATTGCCAATTTCTGCAGTGAATTATTCTGAAACCGCCGGGGTACAGATGTTAGAACAGCCTTGTATGTAGCAGACTATTATTTCTTTTGATGTTCCTGTTGGGCTTGGTTGCTGCTGTTTTCATATCCATTCATGCAACTCTCGCAAGTAACATCTGTTTCAAGGAGTTACATGACACATTGTTAATCCTATCTCAGTAACTACACAGAATCAACACCTCTGTGAATTTCAGATGTCACCTCTCGGAAGAGTTACATTGTGCCGTTGTGATTGAATTATTGGAAGAGTCTATATGCCGGGAACTCCCCACGCCAGTCAGTTGAACTGATGAAGCTGCTCGGTCTTCGTTAAAATTTCTCAGCAAGTTCAGTTGTTTTGAGTTACTTTGTGTTAGACATGCCATGACCTGGATGAATGAGAATCTTCATAGTCAGTTAGTCACACTGTATCTCAGCACAGCAGCAATGTCACGATTGCAAATAGAAACAACAGATATGTTCAATATGGGCAATTTATACACTGTATAACTGCTCTGTCTGGGGCAATAACCACAAAGCCATGAAACTGTATGGGTAAGGTCACACGGGCAGATTTGGGGAAATTTAGTCGCCTTCCCCCTACCTTCGCCTGCTAAAATGAAAAATCACCTGGGGCGATGTACTTGCGGCTCTATGATTTCCAAATTCACCCGAAGTTGCCTCAATAGGAAGGTGACTAAATCTCCCCGAATCTGCCTGTGTGCCCCTGCCCTATAACTGGGGTTTTATTTCTGCACTCAGATTGGATCAAACTGAGCGGTTACTTTGTAAATTAGACTAGAGATTAGAAATGGGGGGGTCAATTTTCAAGTAAAACACAGTCACAAAGTCAATAGGGCGCAACACAAGGCCTACTGGACCCCGGCCTCTGGGAGATGTGCTGGTAAATCTAAAGGTGTGCCAGGGTGCCCCTCTCCATGCCATGCAGTCACTGTGGGGAATTGGGGTTCTGTTGCATACTGTTTACATACCTGCCAACATATTAGAAACAGAAAGAGGGGCAAAAAGATTTGACACGCAGAGCACAACATTTTTTTGACCACTCCTGTTTTGTGGCCATACCCCTAATTACCATGTTCATTTTACAAGATTTGGCAGGTTATGAAAGTTTGAACACATTTCTGTGGTTTTTGGCCTGTGTATGTGAAGCCTTTTTACTGTGGTGAAGGGCTGGGGGCTGCAGATCCAGAGAGTTTTATTGTACAGGGCCTGGTGATTTCTGATGTCGGCCCATGTGTGGGATAGCAGCTACATTGCGCCTGTTCATCACCCTGAGTCTGAGAGCTGTCTGTATGGGTGCACCATGGAAACACCATCTCCTAAGGATCAGAAGGACAACAAGAAGGGACTTAAACAATTGATGGGTTTCATACCAAATAAAATAGAGGGTGTGGGATCAGAGGATTAGATTGTGACCCTTCTGTCCCGACAGGGCTGTTTTAAGGCCTTGGTAGGCATTGGGCAAAGAGTCAACTAGTGGGACCTCCACACCCATGGCGCGTGCATCGTTCCAGAATATTTTTGAAACCGGTCCCTGTGTTTCCTCCCTACATCTTCCTCCCTGTGTGTGTCCCCTCCTTCCATCTTCCTCCCTCCCTGTGTTCCCTCCTTCCATCTTCCTCCCTGCGTGTTGCCTCCTTCCCTGTGTGTGTCCACTCCCTCTGTTTCCCTCCCTGCGTCTCGCCCTGCCCCTTTATGTTTCGGCACATTGGGACCCCAAAAGCAGTGGGCCCTGGGCAGATGCCCCTTAACTTGCATTATTAAAGCGGCCCTGTGTCCAGGCCTCACATTCCAGTACAAGCAAATGCTCTGTAAGGCTACACATTTTATTGTTACTGCTACATTTTATTCCGCATCTTTCTATTCAGGCCTCTCCTATTCATATTCCAGTCTCTTATTCAATTCAGTGCATGATTACTAGGGGGATTTGGACAGTAAGTTTAAAATTGGTAAATAACTTTAAATTGATGGGCTAGAGAAAAGGCAGTTGCAGCTTAATTTGATGCACAGTGCCAACTATTAATGGATAAAACATTTTGACCCTTTATATATTGAATATAATATGAAAGCAGCCCTGACTAGACGATGATCTACAGAAACTGAGCAGACTCTGCATTCTGCATATGGGCACAAGCAAATGTTATTTGGGGAAGAGTCTGGAACGTCACTCCCACAAGGCCATACATCTGGCAAGGTACACATAAAGATGCATAATTTCTGTCTGTAAAAGTTGATAAAATACTGCAGTTTTCATAGATCATTACATTACATGTAATCATACATGTAATCATACTATTATTACACAAAATTATGAACATAAACTATACCTATAATTGGGTTTATATTTTATGCTGCATCTTTGCCTGAGAGATACTGTACTAGTAAACCATCTATAACTGCCTCAAGCTGGTCCTAGTAAAAGGGTAACAGGGTAATTTTATCTGTAGGAGCATGCTGGACGGCACCAGGTAACATTTTCACATGAAAGGGGCACAAAGACTTGAGACCAGACGGATTGTTGCCTCCACTGTTATCAGCCAGCATGTTCTTTTCAAGCAGAGAGAAGCAGATCTACTCTGTGCCCCAGCTCTGTACAACTGAACTGCAGGCATTTTCAGGCCAACCTGAATGCAATCAAATTGTAATTAAAGTGGTGATTCCACTTTAAGTTAACGTTACTGTTATAGAATGGCAAATTCTAAGCAGCTTTTCAATTTCTCTTTGTTTTTCTTTCCAGCTTTCAGTCACCGCATCTAAAAACAAATGCTCTGTAAGGCGTATAGTTATTGCTAGTTGCTACTTAATGACTCATTTTTCTATTCAGGACCTCTCCTATTCATATTTCAGTTTATTATTCATATTTATGCATGATTGCAAGGGTAATTTGGACCCTAGCAACCAGATTGTGGAAATTACAGTGGAGAGCTGCTGAATATAAATTTAAATAACTCAAAAACCACAAATAAAAAATAAAAAACAATTATCAATTGTCACAGAATATCACTATCCGTGTCATATTAGGGGCATATTAATTAAAATTAAATAACATTTTTCTGATTATTTAAATAAAGGAACTCGATAAAAATGAGGGAACACCCCACTTTGCTAGATTTTTTGGGGCTTTTTCCCAAATAGCCTGAATTTTGCAGATTCTCACAGCCTGAAAACAAAAATACCAGGTTAGAGCAGTGGTGCCAATGGCTTAAGGCTAGTGCCAGATGTAATGAAGCATGGCCTGTGGATAAATGCAGGCCAAGGATCCGCTCCTCCACTGCTTGAAGTGTCTGCACCCACATGCATTGCCTCAGCTTGCTGCAGGCAGAAGTGACATATTTCAGTGCAGAACTCTAACGTGGATAAGACTGTACCTCCTGTTAAAAGAAGAATTCAACCTGTATCTGAAAAAATCCCTCCCCTGTGTAGGCCACCCACCCCTCCCAGCCTACCTGCCCCCCGGGCAAATTCCTCTAACTTGTTACTTACCTCTCCTTCCAGGTCCTGTCCAGTGGAGTTCACAGGGGCCATCTTCTCTCGATCACTCTTCTTCCTGGATTTTTTCTGGCGCATGTGCAGTAAGAGGGATCTTTTTTTTTTTTTCTTGACTTTCGGCACACAGGCATTTGAAGGAATCTGCTGGTACAAAGCTGCTACACATGCGCCCGAAAGTCTCCAATTTTGTTTTACCTGAAATTTTGTGGCTTTTTGGCACATGCGGAGTAACTCCGCACCGGTAAATCCCTCATACTGTGCATGCACTACAGAACCCCGGTAATAGCTAGGGGACCACAGCCCAAGGTGAAAAACCTGCCTTCTATGAAATTTTGTAATGGTGCCTGGGATATTTGGGCTGTTGCACATTGGTGGCAAGCTTAAGAAAGGGTAGGCATGCTACCAGAAACATTATGTTTATGTCCCAGATAACTGTACTCTTGAGTGCTATGTTTTAAAATGTATTTACAAATTTGATCTAGTTGAATTATTAGAGCACAATGAAGAAATTACTCAACCCTTATAATGAGATATATAGTATATACATTATATACCTTTATTTTGAGATTTCAGATTGTAGGGGGAAAGCACAGGAAGAACATAATTGCCACCCATTTTTAAGGTCCTTATACAGTATGCCTGATCTGCAGGAGGTTAATAAGTTTATATTAAAACACCTTTCACTAGTGATGGGTGAATCTTTCCTGTTTCGCTTCACCAAGAAATTAGCAAAACTCCAAAACAATTAGCAAAATTTGCAAAACATGTTGACGTCAAATGCTTTAAAGTCAAATGTATTAAAGTCAATGGGCATCTGAATAAGTTTTAAGTGTGACAATTTTGATGAGCGACAATTTTTTTGTTGCAGCAAATTTTCCCACGAAATTAGCCATGAATTCATGCCTGGCAAATAAATTCACCCATCACTAGCAACAAAATAACATTGGACACTCCTGTTTTTGCATTAGCAAGAATATAATCCTTATAATATTTCTGATTCTGCAGCCAACAAATGAGATTGTTATGCTTTGAAAACTGTCAATGCCACATGCATACAGCATACAGACAACAAACAAGTAAAATAAACAAATAATATAGAAGCCTAATGTACTGTTCATCTGTAATAAACTAATGTTTACTTACTTTAAGCTGGCATACAGGCTCTGCACATTATGTTAGCCATACATACAACTGATTATAATGCAGGAGATGAACTCTGTGCAGCACAAATAGCAGTGTATAGACACCAGGTGGTATAAGCGCAGAGGTAATGACATTACAGCATATGATTTGAACTGTTTAACAACTATGGTGAGTCAGCTGTGGCCTATGCCCAGTCTCATCTCTCTGTTCACCTGCCATAAGCATAAGCTGCCCAAGCCAGTACAGACACACAACGAATGCTCAAGTCTTTAAAAAGACAAATCATCAAGTTTTGGTTACCTGAAATCCATTCACAGATTGCACACTTGGAAATAGTATGTTTGTTTGCACAGTCGCAATCAATGCCTGTCGTACCAAGTGCGGGGCCCAATCGGAACCATTTTGGCGGGGCCCCCTAGAAGGATCTTTGCTGTCTGTCGCAGGGTCACAGGGCTGGATGGGCAAATAGTGGCTGCTTTCCCCTCTGTCCTCTGCAGTGATGGCTGCCAGTTGGGGATAGAGGCAAGCTGGGCAACTGGAAGAAAAAGTTCCCTCATTTTGTTTAATCTATGTGCACAAAAAAAGTGCAAATTTTGGTTACCACTGTAAACTGCGTGTGCAGCACCATGGATTATATATACAACATTAATACATTTCACTTGTTACTCAGATTTACTTCTGTCGAGTTCAACTACATACTCAGCACATGCACACTGCACATTTTCATAGTAAACACATGATGCACTCTTTAAAGAAACCTTCCTGCTATGTCGTACAGGGAAATATCACTGCTTGTATTCATTTATGGAATATCTTTGTATAGGCAATAAACAAACTTGTGGGGCTGTTCCTTCTGAATTGTGGTTAGTACAGGGAATACCTATGTGCCATAGTTTTATGGGATCTCTCTGTACAGACTATGAGCAAACTTAGGGACTGTTCCTGCTGAATTGTGCTTAGTACAGGTAATACCTATGCTGTCATAGTTTTTTGGGATCTCTCTGTACAGACTATGAGCAAACTTAGGGACTGTTCCTGCTGAATTGTGCTTAGTACAGGGGAATACCTTGCTGCCATAGTTTTATGGTATCTCTGTACAGACTATGAGTAAACCTAGGGGGCTGCTCCTTCTTTTTCACCAGTGAGCAACATTCAGATCTAAAAAAAAGTTGGGGAACAACACAAGCATGAAAAATGTTTCTGGGTGGTGCCAAATAATGACTGTGATTGGCTATTTGGTAGCCCATACGTGTACTGGCAGCCTACTGTTTGGCAGTACATATGGTTTTTATACAACCAAAACTTGCCTCCAAGCTCTGAGGCCACTGAGAGCAACATCCAAGGGGTTGCTAAATAGCTACTGTTTGGGGATCATCCCAACTATCACCTCTGCCAGTTGATCACTCAGAGCTTGCACTGGAGTGGGGCTCCCATAAGTGCGGGGCCCAATTGGTCCAATGTGCTTAAGACTGGCACTGGTGGCAATAAAGTACCTTGAGTTGTGTTGGATCTGGAAGACACTTTATGAGTAAAAAAAGAGATATGACTGTCTGTGACATGTAATAGACAGGAAGGGGCATGGATACAGAAGAATGCATGCTTCACACCCATATCAATATTCACTGTATATGATAGAATCAGAGCAAGGCACACACAAACCACAGAATAGATCTGAGATGATCCACAATTTCCCTAATAGGGAATGAAGTGCCAAGGTGACAAAAAAGATTTCTACGCTTGTCAGAAAACTGTGACTGCTGTCAACCACAAATTCAAATGAATGTAACAAATGCTTAACTGAGATATTAGGGATAAGTGAGGAAAAAAAGAATGGCTTGTGTTTGTACAGCCAAAAATGTGTTTTGTTCTGTGATCATCCTATAGTCCTTTCATTTACCAAATAACACCAGGCCTTTATTTTTTTTATATGTGTAATCATTTTAGTCATTAGAAGCCTTTCAGAAGCATGACAGATTCTCCATCCCATGGGTATACTAAGACTATGCACTGCTTTACATGCTAATTTGGAGTCAGTCAATGGAAGTACTACAATAGGCAATGTGATGAGCTGAAATGTCTAATAGTTATCTGTAGCACACAATGCAAGAAGGCAACATATATATGACTTATATGAATAGCCCCAGCTAATACAATAAAGTGATTTGTCACTGGTTTGCTGCTCAAGATCTATTTTAAAGGGTGTTTCAGTACAAAGCAGGTTTGTTTTAATCATCCCTAGCAGGTATGGGTCAATGGTTTGTGCAATGAATACAAAATGTAATATGTGAGAGGGGGACAAGCAAAACATTGATTCAATTGAAGTTGTCTTAAAGCACCTTTACGAAGTACAGGTGAACGTGACTCTGCAACTAGCCAAGGTGCACCCTTTTCAATGAATAGACGGAATCTTACTAGAAGAGAAATGTAGGACATGTTCCCATTAATTATTGGACTTCACATACAGCCTGAGCCTGCAGCTCTGCCAAGCCAGTCAGCTGGAACATACGTTCTGGCAATGCAGCTGATCACAGTTTAATAGGCTTGAGGAACCCAAACTCGTCCGCTGTTGAGGAAATTCTCGTGATATTACACCAAGTAGGATGGGAGAAAAAAAAGCACAAGGCAGAATAGTGAAATTTTGTGAAATATTGGTGAAAATGGAAAGTGAAAGCCGTGTTGAAAACAGTGTTGGCAGTACAAGTCTTTAGGGAGCGATGATCAGGACGCAACTCCTCCTCCTCCAGGCTTGTCTGTGCGCGTGTGTATGTGTGTGTGTGTGTGTTTGTGTGTCGCTGCCTCTCACAGTCTATAGCAGCAGCCGCAGCACATCCCTTCACTTCACACAGGAGGTTTGGTCTTGTTAAACCATTCAGCAATAGGATCTTCTCCTCCTCCTCCTCCATGCAGAATCGCCAGTACTTGGCCATATCATTGCCTTCTTTAAAAAACAACAATTGATTATTCCTCATTTTGTTTTCCTCTTGCCTGTTGGAAATTGGCTATAACCTTAGTTCTCCCCCTCCCCTGTTCTTCTTCTCATCATCACCACCTCAGGTCTACTGGGTCCTGCAAAACCTCCGCCCCATCAACCTCTTGTTGCTGCGCCAAGAAATAACCTCCACTGCCCCCTCCTTAAAAAAGAGCACCCCCTTTACCCAGTGATACCTATTGCTACATTAACAAGAAGCCAAACACGGGGTGGGAGGGAAGAGGGATCCAGGGGTTCGCAAGCTGAGAAAAGAGGGGAGTCTGCCGGACAGTCAGTTTACCATGAGATTACAATACACATCTTCTTCTTCCTCCTCCTCAACGTCTCTAGCTGCTGGACTTAGTCCGTGTTTGTTGCCTGGCCCGGCCTCTGCTCTTGCAGGTGGTGGCTGCTCTTACTGTTGGGGTTGTTGCTACGGAGCTCTACTGTTTTTCCTGTGGACCTCGGCTGCAGTGACTGCTTCCTCATCTTCCTCCTCGTCTTCTACTGCTGGAGGTGCTGGAGCAGGTGCTACTGCTGCAGTAACCGGTGCTCCCGGTAGTGCTGGTGGTGCTTCTGGCGCTGCAGCAGCAGCTTCTCATTCGGCGGCTCCTCCTCTCCCTGCTGCAGTGCTAGCTGGCGGGGCGCTTGTGGCTGCTCTTACAGCAGGTGCCGGTGGCGGGGTGCTTCTTTCCGGTGCAGCTGAGTGCTATTCTTCTTCCCCCTCTGTGGGCTATGTGCAGGAGCTGGCCCAGCGCGCCAAGGTAGTGATCGAGGGCAAAGTGCAGCAACAGCAAGGAGCAGAAGGGCGCAGGAAGAAGGGGACACAGGAGCTGGAGTCTGTTACATCCGACAGGGGAATAGGACAGGTGGCCAATGAGCAGGTGAATGAAGAAGCAGACAAGGAATTGCCTTCATCAGTGTTGAGCACTTCATCCAGGGAAGAACAAGTCCCTGCAACGAGCAGGATAACACCATTTTCAGCCACTGTCACTACTACTATTGCAACAGTCCCTACTGGTGCCGCTTCTGACTTTGTTACAATCGCCACTCCGACAAAGTATGCTGCCTTAAGTGGCCCTGAATCTTACCTGGTTAAAGTGCACCAGGTGTGGGCTATAAAAACAGGGGGGTTGGCCAAGGACTCCCTTATAACTGTGCTGGGATATTTCGCTTCCACTTGCCTGAAGCTGAAGGAGGACAGCAGGTACATATTCTTCATGGATACCACCAACAGCAGTTCTGTATTCAGGGCCACTTTTCCACCCCTAGAGACCGACAGGAACCTGAAGAAGGACGTTGGCAGGGTGCTCTGCAGGGGATGTGGTAAGTCTTGTTGTACTCACTTGTGGGTTGAAAATGGACATTGTTGATACAGTGCTGATAAACTTGCAACAGGATAGCAACAGTAATTTATTTCATGCTCAACTTGATATTTGTTGGTGTTGAAATATTGGACATGTATCTAAGGAACTGCTTCCTTTCTTGGATACTTCTGCTACTTCTGTGTGGGAAGTGATGAGAACTTTGTATTTCACACATTTGGAAGTTGTCTCACTTTAAAAGCAGCTTGGATTGCAGTTGTTCTTGTTGTAGCATTGCTTTAAATGTAGCAGGCACCAGTGTGTGTTCCTTGGGAAGCAAAGGATCTGATGTCTGTCAGTGCCTGAGCCAATGTTATAAGATGAAGCTTGCTCATCATAAGTGCAGTGGGCTTCTACATTATTGGATAACTCTAAATCTGGCTTCCAGCCTTGGCATTTACCAGTTGATCACTTGAGGTGCTACAGTATATGCATTGTTGATATCCACATTTTGTTCAATGGGTAGTGTTTCTGTTAGAGGCCTGTTAGATGTAAAGGATGAGAAAAGCTAAAAATGTGCTGAAATATTGCTGACTAACTTTATATGAACTTGATATGTTGGTATTTTTGCTATACAAATTATGCATGACATTGTATATGCATCCTACAAGATTATTTGTGGTTTGAGATAATATCTATATTCTTTTTAATTTACTTTTAAGTTTCACAATGGGGATAACAGCAAACAATATGACATTCTGTGTCTCTGGCAAAGCATTGCATTGAGTAATGTACCTTTTATTACCTATTGTGCTTGTTAATAGAGAGTGATGTTTACACCCAAGGGACAAAAGAGATATATAAAAATGTAAACACATAAAGCCATTCCTGTGACACAGATGAGAATAAGGTACTGGAGTCTTGTGTATTAGTCAGTCCTGTTGGCTGGTGTGAGCTGTTCAACAAGTTAGGTGCTGAAAAGTATCAGTAGGCGTAGGGATTCCCCAGTTCTCGCTTTTAGATGTCAGTGTAAAACACAGAAAATATCCTTCAGGGACCTCAGTTAATAGCAAACATAAAAATGCGACGCTGTTTGGCAAGCAAAGATTTTGGAATATTGGCAAAAAAAATCTATTTTTTTTTTCTTCCTGTTTTTTTTCTGTCAAATAATGTACATCATATGTACTGTAGTACGTTCTGTGTACTTAAAAAAAACAATAATATGCAGGAGTACCGACATGCAGCATTGCCATGCAGCATTATCTTTATATTTTACAATTTTTTGTTCATATTTACAGTATCATGGTACCAAGAAAATTGTAGTTTATTTCGACGTTTCGCTATTAAGTGTTTTGCTTTTCCTGATGGCGGGTCAATAGCTGAAACATTGAAATAAACTACAATTTTCTTGGCAGCATAATATATATACACAGAAGAACACCAATTTTACATTCCCTGATTTTAAGTTCTCTCTCCTTTTACATTGTTGTTTTGTGGTCTCAGCTATATATTATGCATAATACATTTCCCTGATTTTACATTTTCCTGGATTTTACATAATTGTTTTCTGGTCCCCTGAAAAGTGTAAATTGGGGGTTCTACTGTATAAATATACTGAACATATACTGAACATAGTTACAAACTAAATGAAAATATTATGGCTATCTATCTATCTATAAATAAGTTTTGAGTAAGTATTATTATTGCCTTTAGGATCCTAGCTTTTTCTTTACTTTTATGATATTTTATGATTGATTGGTTATTTATATATTTTGGAATATCTACAGTCTCTATTGATACTCTATCATGCATCTTATGTTTATGTCAAAAACTGTAAATACTATCAGGAGATTTCCATGAGTTTTGCTCATGGAAATATTATATATGGGCTTCTGAAATAGGGTTGTTTTATGTAAAGGTGAATAAAGAAAATATGCAGGGTCTAAAATAATGGGCTTTAAGGTCTGGTGCTACCACACAGTTAAGCAACATATATATATTATGGCATAAGTTCAAATGCTACATAAAACGACTAAAAATTGACTTTACAAAATGTTACGACAAAATTGAGCAGTAATTGTCACCTAGAAAAATCTAATTATTCAGATCAGTGTTTTTCAACCTTTTTTGAGCCAAGGCACATTTCTTTCATTGAAAAAATCCC
>CM044432.1:84001651-84030813 GCA_024363595.1 Xenopus borealis | reverse complement strand
AGTAAAGTCTAGCATAGGTGTGCGCCATGCTTTTGCTATGACTTGTTTAGTGGCGCTAAAATGTAAATGTAATTTTATATTTCAGAATTTATTTAATTTTGCATATTTTAACTGCTCAAAATCATTTCTACAAGGCGAGTTCATGTCGTGGATTATTAAGACGCGAGCCCCCTAGGCTACACTTTCCACCTGCCGCTCGCAAGATACTATCCTGATCTGGAAGTATAAGTCAAATATGAATTGAAATCACTTTTAAAAGTGCAGGCAGGTAGGAGTGGATTAATGTGCGTTAAATATTGACTAAATTTCCTCTCTTGTTTTTTTAATTGCGGTGGGTCAGGGCACATGCCCTGATGAGCCTTAGAGAGTGATTGGGCACACACACCATACATTCATACTGTCAAGCTTGCAAGTTGCTGCCTTGCCTCCTGGCTGCCTAATCTTCATCCACTAAGCAGGTACTGACCAGGCCCACTACAGTGCAGATAAAAATATTGTTTTAAAAGAAAATAAAAATAATTTAAAAAGCTAGATGGACTATAGCTATTAAAGGGGTTGTTCACCTTTGAGTTAACTTTTAGTATAATGTAGAGAGTGATATTCTGAGTCAATTTGCAATTGGTTTTAATTTTTTATTGTTTGTGGTTTTTGAGTTATTTAGCTTTTTATTCAGCAGCTCTCTAGTTTGCAGTGTCAGCAATTTGGTTTCTAGGGAACAAATTACCCTAGCAACCCTGCATTGATTTGAATAAGAGACTGGAATATGAATAGGAGAGAGACTGAATAGAATGATAAGTAATAAAAAGTGGCAATAACAATACATTTGTAGCCTTACAGTGCATTTGTTTTAGATGGTGTCAGTGACCCCCATTTGCAAGCTGCAAAGAAACAGAAGAAAATTGCAAATCATTAAAAAACTATGAAAAATAAATAATGAAGACCAATTGAAAAGTTTCTTAGAATTGGCCCTTCTACAATATACTAAAAGTTAACTTGAAGGTGAACCACCCCTTTAATTAATCCATCCTTGTCTACAGTGATATATAATGTATTGCAGCTACTGTTGAACTAAAACTATTAGCAGTGTGGGCACTAGGAAAAGGGAGGCTGCTCTGCGGTTTATACATCCCAAAAGATTTGCCAGATTGTCTTTATGTAAAACTTGAATTTAAGCCATGCTCTAAAGAAATAACCATGGATGGCAATGGGGAGGCTGTGGAAGATTTTGACCGGGCAAGTATATTCCCTTTGTAAGCAAGGGATGTCATTGCAAAGCAAAACCTTTGTGGTTTGAGAGAAGTGTTTGTGTTGAGGTGTAGGTTGCTTTTAAGGCTTTCATGTTAACTGAGACAGCTGAAACGTTTGTCACATATAAGGAAGCCAATACATCTTGAAAAATAGATAAGCTTCAATCAATATTGCAGTAAATAGTAAAAACATGGAGCAGGAAGGGGTGGGTCCCTTGTTTTCTGAGGGGGGTTAGTTGGTTGAAGAGAACAGAAATAAAGCAGCCACTCTGAACTGTTTTTCACCTGTCTACACCAATGAGGAACTAAGTAATGAAAATTTCCTTTTGAATAGCCTTAATTCGATTATTACAACAAATGATGCATGATTCATGCAAAGGGAGATTCAAAAGTGACTAGAACATGTAAAGATAAAAAATGGTCTGGGACCATTTTGCCAAACCTCTTTACTTAATTCTTCTGGATTCATTGACACCTTGCATAGTATAGAGAGACTTGCAAATTGCTAATGTGGTGCTGCTAAGAGACTTGCAAATTGCTAATGTGGTGCCGCTATTCAAATAGGAATCCTGTTCTCAAGACTATAGGCCAGTTGGTCTGACATCCATGGTGGGACAGCTTTTCGAAGAGGTACTAAGAGATAAAATGCTTCACTTCATTGCAAGTCATTACACTATGAGTTTGTGCCAGCATGGTTTTATGCATGAATGATCTTGCCAAACAAGTTTAATTGCCTTTTATCAGTAGACGAGCAGGAACCCCAACTCTGCAATGGCAGTTGATCTACTTGGATTTTGCTAAAGCTTTGATACAGTACCACAGAGAAGGTTAATGGTTAAATTAAAGAATATTGGCCTGGAACATTAGTATTAGTATTAGTACTTGGGTAGAGAATTGGCTGAAGGGTAGATTACAAAGAATATTGGTAAATGGAACATTTTCTAAATGGACCAGTGTTGTCAGTGGAGTACCGCAGAGGTTCTTTGCTTTTCAACTTGTTTATAATGACCTGGATGTGGGCATTGAAAACACTGTTTCTGTTTTTGCTGATGATACTAAATTGTGCAGAACTATAGGTTTGCAGGATGCTCAAAATAAAGAAGTAGGGTTCTCAAAATGAACTCAAAATGTCACTCAAATGAACCAAAAAGGTCAAGGATGTATTAAAGTTGAAACATTTTTATTTAAACTTAATGTAAGTATTTAAGTATAAATGCATCTCCATGAGCCCTACACATTTCATACCTGTATAGTCCATGACTAAGTACTATGCAGGTACGAAATGCTTAGGGCTCATGGAGATGCATTTATACTTTGTATCATGCAGGTACGAAACGAAAAGGGCTAATGGAAATGCATTTTGTCACACATCGTCAAACATAAAATGTTGTTTTTTTGTCATAAGCTGATAATTATTGTGCTGGTTTCTGCACTGCCATGTACCAATAATTATTTACTAATCAGCCTCAGCCATATAGTGTGACATTTATATTATATATGCATTCAGTATCATTGTACACCATTTCTGCACTACTTCTGTAGTATTTTGATAGCTCAGCCTGCAGTCCCAATTTTAATTAAAATGTCCTGTGATTGAAGCCAGAGAAAGATAAGTTTCTGAAATATAATTAAATAAGAGGACTTTCGTCACAGAGCACTGAATACACAGCACCTGCATTTTTATACAATTGTAAATAATAGGATTAACACAGCGATCCCCAACCTTTTATGCCCCAGCAGGGATCCAGGGAGGTGTCAACTGTGGCACATACATTTTGTTTTTGTGCGTCAAATTTTGCCATGCCGTTGTCAAATTTTGGTGTGTCTGTGTCTAATTTGCCACACCCACGTCAAAGGCGCACGTCACATCAAATGCGGGCTGGGCACAGTGGCCCAGTTCAGGTATATCTGCGGCACTGGCCTGTGTCAAAGCACTTCATTAACAAGTCTCTTGAGGGAACTGAGACTAACAACTTAAAAGGTAATTTCACCTTTGTTAGCAAAACTGTAATAACACATAAACTATGGTCCTAAAACCTCCAGAAATGTGTTCAGACTTTCAATAGTCTACCATATTTTGGAAAATGGACATGGTATTTAGAGGGTGTGGCCACAAAATGAGTTTGGTCAAAAAAATTCACGATGCTAGGTGCGGTCGATTTGTCCCCTGTTTAAGATGAGTGAAGTGAAGGGCTTTAAGTGTAACAGAAGTATGTGGTATGTTATCCTTTCTTTAACAGGCAGTCTTAATTTTACCAGGGAATGAGTAGGGTTCCCTCTTAAGAGACAACAAGAGGATTCTAGTAGCAGAATTTAAAACTGATTTCACGGGAGAGGGTCTTGGGGGGGGGTTCATTAAAGAGTGACGTTTCGCGACTAGAGGGAAATTCCACAGCTCTCAATTCATTTCTATGGGATTTTGAAAGGCTTATTTATCAATGGGTGAAATTTCACCCTTTGATAAATAGGCCTTTCAAAATCCCATAGAAATGAATGGAGAGCTGCGGAATTTCCCTCTAGTGGCGGAACTTCACTCTTAGGGGCAGATTTACAAAATTCACATGTATTTGAATTCAAATGATTCGAATATTCAAATTTAATTTTATTCGAATATTCGAAAATTCGAATACTTCCCCTTTAAATTCAAATTCGATCACCTACTTCGCCAGATTAAACCTACCGAATTGGGGATCATTCCCTAAGATCGAATAGGAAAAATTCGATCAATCGTTTAAAAATCGTTCGTAAATTCGATTTGAATTTGAATCGAATTTGATCAAATTCGATCGAATTTCCCTATTTGATCATTCAATTGATTGAATTGCGCTATAAAAATTGGAATTCGAAATTCAAATTTGAATTTTTTTAATTCCCCACTATTCTCTGGTAGACTTTCGAATTGTTTTGCCATTCGAAATTCGACCCTTAGTAAATCTGCCCCTTAAAGAGATTCTGACACCTGAAGTCAAACTCTTTTTTACATCTATGTTAATAACTGGCTTTGAAAGCTACTTGTAACTTTGCCATAAAGTATTTGCATGATACTTTTACATTACCTGTCTGATCCCCCATGTTCCTGTATTAGGGGGCTGACATATTTGTGCAGCAGGCATCTGTTATCATTAGAAACTGTAACTAACAGACTGAGATGGGACTGTTAGATTGGCAAAGTAAGAGTGTCAGAGAGTCAGAGAGTCAGGCTGAGGAAATACAACTAACAATTATATACAAAAACAAAACTCTCCGCAAAAAATGATCACCATGACCTATAGGTAACATTTAATGTACATTCATATGATACAATTAATTTTTTAGTGTCAGAATCACTTTAACTTCACTCTTTGATGAATCTACCCCTTGAAGAGGTGGATTAATGTTTAAGCAATTACTTGTGAAGGAAACAGGCATATTTTTGAAATATTATGGAGGAAAAAGTGGAAGGTTTCAGCAGTAGCATTGATAAAGTTAGAAAATGATAGGTTTTGGTTAATAACCCCCAGATAGTGTGCCGAATAAGCAGGGTTAATGATTATTAAATCTATAGTATAGTAAAAGAAGTGCCCAGTTTAGGAAAAAAGCTCTGTTTTAGCTAGGATGAAATAGCTATGAGGCAGTTACAGATCTGGGTCTGAATGTTAATCTTCAGTGAAGGGGTGTCTGTGTATCATCTGCATTTACTATAAGTTGTATTCAAATGTTCACATTTTTAGCTTTTTTAACAGACCATATTTTTCATCTGATTTTATTCGGTAAAATGCCATTGAAGCTATGATCTTGACATGAAAATACAAGTGTGCCAGACATAGGTTTTACATTTCAATATACAAGGTATACTACAAGCTATCGTGGATAAGGAGTTGTCTGGTCTCTTTCACCAAACCCTGCAGCACAGTAAGGGTTACATTATCTAACAAACCTAATAATGTAAACAAATCTCTATTGAACTTCTAAAACTTTGTAAGAAAGTTACTAAAGTTAATCTAAGCCCTTACCAAAAAGTAACTGTGGGGAAGCAGGGAACTGGGGAGAGGATAACAAATTCCTTTTTTTTTTTAAATAATGGGTTCTGTTTATGGTGATACATCTGATGGCTTATTTCACCAAGGCAAACTTTGTTGGGTTAAATAAAAAAAATAGTGGGATTGATGCGACATTTAAATACAAGTTATCTGAAATAGACTACAGAAGGTGCAGATTTACTAAATTCATGTGAAGGATTCGAATATTAGCTTGAATAGTCTCTATTCGATTGCGCGACTATTCGAATATGCAAATTAAGTAATTTCGACTACCGAATATAGAATATTCGGTCGCATCGAATAGATTGAATAAATATATATTTGATTGTTCAACTATTTGCCAGTCAAAGAACTTGCCCTTTAAATTTTTATTACACTGCCTACTTTGCCAGATTGAACCTACTGGATTGCAATAGAAGCCTTTTGCCGAATTCCAATCGTACGATCGAAAGCTTCGAACGTTCGATCATACGATTTTGAATATTCAAATGTTTTTTCTGCGATTTTTTGTAGAATCATTCGATCATACGATTCTGTTGAATAGTCGAAAACGCACTCAAATCCGGCAAATATTTTATTCGATTTTGGCCAGATATTCGCCAGTCGAATTTGAGGGCTAAAAGCCCTCGACAATTCAACCCTTAGTAAATCTGACACTTAAGTGTCATTTATATTTATATATAAAATAATGAAAGTGATGGCACGTATAATATAACATGCAAGTAAGTCAGCATGCACAATGTTAAACAGTATGCAAAGTCATAAATGTCCCAAGGCTTTTTCTTGGTCTCTGAGATAAAATATTTAGGATTTATGAAAAGCCTGTCAGAAGTGATAAAATCAAGTCATGGATGTCATGAGATCATCAGAGTGCTTTCAAATTAAAACTCTCTATTATTCTTATTATTATTATAATTAAAACATTTTTATGGCTGCAGTAAATTATATCATAGTAGTCGTAGTAGTAGTAGTAGTAATAGTAGTCTAATACTATGGGATTTAGGCAATAATGCTTAACTTCTAGGTAGAGAAATGTACACCCGAAATTAGAATTTTGCCTAAAGAATGGAAATGTAATTCCAATCAACATTACATGTACAGAATTAATTTCTAATAGTGACAAGTGAACTTATGGTTGTGCCTTGCAAAAAGCTGCTTAAAGCTTTCATGAAACTGAACATTTCCCCACTATCTGCAGAAATAGGTCAAATCAACTAGACTTGGTGTTTTTTCCTTGAAGATGTTTCATCAATCATCCAACTTCAATTCAGAATAACTAGTCAAGATATTATTAACTGAGAAAGCCAGTTGGATGACTTGTGAAACATCTTCAAGGAAACAACATAGCAAGTCCAGTTAATCTGACATATTTCTACATATACCATGACCTGGATGATTGAGAATTTGCACAAACATATTTCCTCACTATGCATTTACAGTGATGGAGAAATGCTTGCCTTTGTAGCAGCATATACTGTACCGTGTCCTACCTTGTTAGAAAAGGTCCTTTCCTACAACTGTTCGTAAAGGGGACCTGTCATCCTGAGAAATAATTCCAAATTCTTTTCTATCATACTAACTGAGCAAAATAAATTTTACTTACACAACATTATTTAAATTTATTAGCAAGCAGGCAGGAGCCATTTTGTGGACAATGTTATTAAAACAAGTCATGCATCACTCAATGCGGGACTTAATGCACATGTACAGTGCCCTACACAAGTATAGAGTGTGAGGAGAGAAGGGAGAATGTGAAGATCCCAGTTAGATGTAGGAATTGCTGAATGAAAAGTGAAAGTAATTGACGGGCCAACCTCCATTACCTGTATATTTTTTTTATTTTTTTTTTTAATTAATATATATTAAGTCACAGGAGTTGTTTAAGAAAAAAGAATTAACTTTTCGGCTAGATCCCTAGCCTTTCTCAAAATTTTTATTGTGCGAACCACAAGATACAGTAACATTGTTTTTAGCCATGTTTGATACTTACATGTATCTTAGTGGAGCTGTTCACACACACCACTATTTGTGGTTATTTCAAATTTATTGCTTTGGATTTGAATATTGTTTCGTATTTGAACTATATCTATACAACTGTTTGGGTATGACCCTCCCCCATCTATGATGTAATATGACATCACCACATAACCTTTTCCCACCGCTGGTGTTTTAAAATGGTTGCTACTGTTTGTGTTTGTCGCTTTGAGAAAGGCTATGTTCTCTCTCTATATATATATATCTATATCTAATACACAATAACCACAAATATCCTTTTAAAAAACATGGTGAAGGAATTACCCATTGCTGTAAAATGTAAGGATATTAAAATTTGAAGTTATTAGATTGGTATGGAACTCCTTATATTTTATAGTCGGGTGTACATGATTTAACCCATATATATTTACATACTATAAATCTGGTGCACAGCAAAAAACATTGTGGTCAGTGCCCGGGTACTGGTAAAAAAAATATGTCATACTACCTTGAAATATAGACCGCATTTACAGGAATTGTTAAATATAAAAAAAAGTGATTTATTCAACGTTTCAGCCCATGAACTTGCGCCATCTTCAGGAAGTGCAGATATGAATATATATATATATATATATATATATATATAAATATACACCCCCTCCACCACTGCCACACCCCCATTCCAGACAGAACAGGCCCTCTGATTTGTCCCTGCATCTTTCCAAATACATGTTACTGCTACACATGTTCATAATGCATAAGGAAGTAAACTGTACTGGCCCCAATAACCAGGCATAAAAATCACTGATAGACAATTCTTGGTGTTACATTGGTACATGAAAATAGTGTCATTGCATGTTTATTATCATGTTTCACATTTTCTAATTAATGCCTTTTTAGAAATTTAAGTTAGGAAATGGGATTATGTTTGAAAGGATAACAATCTGCAGTGCCAAAGGGCTATGCCATTACAGTAGCTCCAATAACAAACATGCTGTATGAGCAATAATTTGCAATTTGAAGGTAAGATTCTTCAGTTGTCCATCATGCAAACGCAAAAAAATGCTGGTAAATGTGTTTTTTACATTAATTGTGCTACAAATTTAGTTAGATACATTTAAATACACAACAAACGTTCCTAGCTATTTAATTTCTTGCATTTAAAGTGTATGTAACTGGCAGAATGATCAGTGCTACTAGTTTGTAAATTATATTGAGTAGTGAATAAAAACAGGATGGCTTTCCACGTGTGTCATATTTCTCTTAGTGATATTATCTTAAAGCATTTACATTTTATCTTTGTGCTGCTATCTCATTTGTATTACCAGGTGCCAAGGTTAGAAAATACTGCAGTGGATGTCATTCATAAACATCAAAAGCTGAAAATACCATAGCAGTAACTCTTTAGTACAGGTGTTCTTGAAAGAAAGAAAACTCTTGACAAAATCAATAAACAATAACAAAACACAGAACTTTGATGGCAGAATTCTCAGAAGAGATTCCTTTATCATGCTTGTACCCATAGCTGAAATGCAAACAGAACAATCTCTATTAGCTGTATTAAAATAGTATAGACTAGACATTAAGCCCTTTAAATTAACGGGCACTAGAACATATGTAGTCAAACATTTTTAAAAACAGACTTGTTCTAGTCCAAAAAAAAGTGGACAACCATGGTGGACACCTAGAGTGCTTCTCAGTAGTTTTAAAAATACTACTGCTTCTAAAAGAGTTTGGGCAATGTTTGTTTATGGTATAGATCACACCAGTGTTTTTTTTTCCACAAAAAAATGTTTGTCCTACAGAATTTCAGAGGCGACTCTACCTCAATGTTACTTTTAGAAAAAGAGCCGCCTGACTTTGTCAGCTCAGCATCCCTGTTGCCGTAGCAATGTCGGGGACACCCTTTTTAAAGAACCTTTTTATATTTTGAACAGCTCATTCGATAATTGAATCATATATATTTACTGATTCAGATGGTTTGCTTTAAAATAACAATAACAAGGGGTAATAGCCATTGTCTTTATAAGCCTTTGTTTTGCTGACAAAGGAAACAGACTGACTGTTGCCATTCTGCTTAAATGGGTTGTCCACCTGTGAGTTAACTTTTAGTATGATGTAGAGAGTGATTTTCTGAGACAGTTTGCAATTGGTTTTCTTTCTTTATTATTATTTTTTTTTTTGTTTTTTTTTAGTAATTTAGCTTTTTTTCCAGCAGCTCTTCAGTTTGCAGTTTCAGCAATCTGGTTGCTAGGGTCCAAATTACCCTAGCAACCATACATTAATTTGAACAAGAGACTGGAATATGAATAGGAGAGGACCAGAATAGAAAGATGATTAATAAAAAGTAGTAACAACAATACATTTGTAGCATTACAGAGCATTTGTTTTTAGATGTGACCCACTTTTCAAAGCTAGAAATAGTTAAAAGAAGAAGGCAAATAATTAAAAAACTATATAAAATGAATAATGAAGACCAATGGAAAAGTTGCTTAGAATTGGCCAATTTACAACATACTAAAAGTTAACTTAAAGGCGATCCACCCCTTTAAGAAAGTAAATTACCAATAGCTCAATCTTATGTGAACCTGCAGCTTTCTTTAGACACAGCAGAAACTGCCCACATACACCATGCTTCTCTTGCTTCAAGAAGAGATAACTTTATTAACACTTCTGCATTAGCAGACAAAGATCATATTACATGATACTGTATCAGTATCAGATTACTATGGAATCTGAAGGAGAGCACACACATTAATACATATCTTAAAGTGATACTGACACTAAAAAATGAATTTTAACATAGGAATGTACATTAAATGTTACTTATAGGTCATGTTGATCATTATTTGCTGAGAGGTTTGTTTTTGTATATAACTGTTAGCTGAAATGTCTAAGCCTGACTGTCTGGCACTCTGACACTCTGACTTTGCCAACCTAACAGTCCCATATCAGTCTGTTAGTTACAGTTTCTAATGATAACAGATGCCTGCTGCACAAATATGGCAGCCCCCTCATACAGGAACATGGGGGGTCAGACAGATAATGTAAAAGCATCATGCAAATACTTTATGGCAAAGTTAGAAGTAGCTTTCAAAGCCAATATTATAATAGATGTAAAAAAGAGTTTAATTTCAGGTGTCAGCATCTCTTTAACACTGACATTTAATTAAAGTGTCTCTTCTCGATTAACTCGATAACCACAAAAAGCAATCAGTGTGCCTTAAGCAACACTGCAAAATATGAATAACTAGTAGTTAAAAACTAAAACATTTAGGAATTTCATGTTTTTTAACTTTATACCATGTAATTAAAATATAAACATGTAGTTCACACAAAGGCAATTTTATGAGTCCGTCTAGTACTTACTTACTTACACAGGTCAGATCCAATTCTTTTTTTTATGGTAAAAAGCCCAAATCTTAAGTGCCAAGTGCATTACTGTACTTACCATTGCTATCACTGTGAAGTACAGTAATCTTTAGTAAACCTTGTCAATCCCAGTTATGACAACAATCAGAAGCCCTTTTGTGTATTATCCTAGGGCTGATGCCTCCCTTGCTGTCAATTTTTGTTTGAACATTAGCAGCTTCTCTTAACAGAACTACTCCCAATACTGAGTAGAAATAGCTATAGGGTGCTCTTTATACATCTGCCCATCTAATTCATTCCACATTCATAACAGACTTTAGTATATATTATAAATGTTGTCCCATCGTGTAACATTGTTCCTTTTAGTTTACAAACACATCACTCAATTTGGCTTGTAACGCTTTGTAATGCTTATCTAATAAAAAGAAAACCCTAAAAATGTTGTCTGGGATAATCCACACAATTAAATTTTTTTTGTGCATTGTACCTTCAATATGAGGTTGCACCCACTGTAGATTGAGCTTTCTATCCACATCACAGCCTTCATGATTGACATTTATTGATCCTCTCCAGCTATTCAGCTTAGTGACAGCGTAGCACATTAAACAGACTTAGCTTTAGCAGGCTACAGTATAATACATTTCAAAATAAATATGTATGTCTGTGAGAATTAAAAAAAAAATAGATCAACATTTTATAATACTGTAAGCAAAACATTTTTCTTTTATTGTGATGTAAAAAATGTATTTCCAAAGAGACAAGTTATTATTCAAGAATTATTGAATTAGTAGATATTGTATGCTTACTACAAAACTGTAGGCTATTCAGGGCTGGATTTAGCAACCGCAGGTCCTTGCTAACTGGCAAGTCACAAGGACTCTGGGGCAGAGTGGGCAATGGTGCCTGCCTCTTTATTTCTCCTGCTGGCTGCTGCTATTATGCTGCATGTTCACCGCTCTTCTTGTTCCTCTGTAGTGATGGGTGAATCTTTCCCATTTTGCTTTGCTGAAAAAAATTTGTGACACTGCAGATAAAGTTCACAAAACAGCAAAAAAAATTGAGAAATGGATTTAAGTCAATGGGTGTTTTTACGCGCAACTTTTTTTTTGCCGCAACAATTTTGTTTACAGTCAATGGGTGTTTTTTTCTTGTGGCGACTTTTTTGTCCTAATGTATAAAAGTCAGTGGGTGTTTTTTAATATGTGAGTTTTTTCTCTGCGAATTATTCCGCATTCCGCAAAAATTTTAGTATGGTGAAATTTGGAATTTCACCACAAATCCAAGGCTGCTGAATACACTTGCTCATCACTATTCCTTTGGCAACCTTGCATTTCTTAACACTGTGATGCAGCACTTTATGGCACACTGTAGCCCCCATCATTAAATGACAGACATTGTTACAACCTTCTCCACAAGCCCTGCACAGACTTTAAGGGGCAAATTTACTATTATTCCCCAAAAATAATTTGTTTCTATTCGATATTCGATTGGCATTCGATTTTCAAATGTTAATCGAATAGTTCTAGGCTACCTTTTATTCGATATTCGATCATTCGACGATCGAATACAAATCTATTCCATCAGTCGAATAAATCATTCGACTGAACGAAGAAATCATTCGATCGTTCGAATGATTTGTACGATTCGAACGATCGAACATTTCGATCATAGCAATGCTATTTAATCAGGACTTAGTCTCAGAAGCGTATGGGAGTGCTCCCATAGGCTTCTATTGCAATTGGGTAGGTCCAATCTGACGAAGTAGGCAATCGAATAAACTTAAAAAAAAAAAAAAACCTTTGCTGATCGAATGATCAAATATTCGTTCATTCGAATCTATTCGAATGTATTCGATCATTCAACCATTCACTATTCGATGATCGAATATGCCAATATGCCAAAATTCACATATTCGACCAAACGAAGAAAGCCTACGTTCGAAATTCGATCGAACTTCGAATCCTTCAAGTGAATTTAGTACATCGGCCCCATAGATTAGCTATTCCCAGGCCTTGCTGGTTTAGAAAGATGTCGGGAGTGACATCTCATCTGAGGAGACTGTGATGAGCACTTGGAATTAATAGCCAAAAGGTATGCCACTGTTTTGGGACTCCATGGGACCAATAACACCAGTTGGCCATACTTCCATTTAATGTGTTTTGTGTATTTCCACTGCCAGAATTACTCACTTCATGAGACTTGATTTAAAAGTCCTGATCATGGACCTGCCACAGGTGTGTACTGCCTACATAGTTGAATCTTGAGCAAGGATATGATAATTTTCAGGAACTGTCTTTGTGTGAATTATTATATATCCAATGCTAGCATACAGGCATTTGGAAGTCTAGTTTTGTGGCCATGTGTACATACTCTACACAGGGCAAGTCACATTTGCCCAATAAAAGAAAAACATATTTTGAAGCAACGTTCCGATATACTTTTATTAAATATTTTCAGTGCTTTTAAAGTTATATAAAAACAATTGTTATTGAAAGTCGCAAGCCTTGGTTGTTTCTTTTTAAAGAGTTGGAAAAGTCTTAGTTTCCCTGCAAAGACAAGTATGTTAATCAGCTGACTTTTCTGGCATTGTTTCAACAGTCTGATTTACCAGAGCAGAGAATAGAAAGACACAGACAAACATTGCTTTCAATACATATACAAATAACTTAAAGGGAACTATCACAAAAATGAAAATTTAATATAAGCTTCAGCATACTGAAATAAGAAGTTTTCGAAATATTTTATACTGATGTATTATGGCATTTCCATTTTTTAACATACAGAATGGAATTTTTAAATAAAATTTTTTGATGTCACTGTCCCTATCTGAATCTTTTTAGACATGTAGTCATATGCATTATTTTGTAAAGACCCTGTCTCAACTGCTTGCTGAATGACAATCTAAGTGCATGGCTGCACAACTGGGCCTACTAGTGCCATGCATTGCAGTACAAGCAATGCTACATATGTATGTACAGGTATATTGTATGTATATTTTTATTTATATAGCGCTCCTTGAGGGCAAAGCACTGTACAGTAACAATAATTTAGTAGTACAAACAAGGGATCACTGTATTAATCAGTAACAATAAGTGCATTATTATAAATACAGTTTGCATAAATATAAAATATAATTACACATTGTTGAGACAAGATGATGGGGGGCCCTACCCCTTGGGGCTTACAGTCTAAATGGGAGGGTAACATAAAGACACAATTTGGAGGGGTAATAAAGTGCTTTTTACAGTGGGTAGACATTAAACATTTAAAACATTTATTATTTACATATTAAACATTTACAGGGGGAAAAGAAACAAAAATAAATAAAAACAATATTATTATGAATATAATTCCTCCTTACAGACAGATGGACAAGCGACACAAGTTGACAGTTCATTATAATAAATAGAATATGTATGAATATAAATGCTTGTATAGATGTACTCATTCTGCAAGAGGGCAGAGATGCAAGCAGAGTTTAGAATGTACAATATGCACTGTACTATACAAGCAGAATTAAGAATGTTTGCACTGTACTATAGCTAATGTTTGCTATATAAATATGAATATGTGTAATAAATATTAACGCATATGATGACTAAGCAGTGAAAGGAAATAACAGTATATAGGGATAGGTTCAAAGTAAATAATATCAGTTGGCTAATCCCAATGTTTTAATTAACCATGCTTTCTTTAATGTACCAAGAAAAGTTAGACATTCAAATGAACTTTGAATTGAAACAATTCATTTTCATTTATTTCATTGTATTTTTCAATTGTAATGGCGTAAGTTGAAACCATGAGCCAATAGGCTCCTTACAGCTGTCCAAAACTTTGCTGTTGCATTCACTGGTACTGTAAATCTACTAAATAAAGGCAGTCTTCGAAAATCCCTTTCTGTTCTTACCTTTTTTAATACAGAAAAAGCTACTTGATATTCTAAAGCGGATTCAGTTTTTGTGAGAATAGATGAGATGCTGTATAATTCAGGAAAGCTTTCTGTAATCTTCAATACTTAAGCAGATTATATTGTGAGCCAGACTCTAAAATAAATTATTTATTAAATAAACTTGGTCTACGTTCCTTCTTTTTCCTTTGACAGAATGGCCATGGGAATTCACAAGAAATCAAATACCTGAAAGTTAAAAGGGATTTTCTTTTAATTTATTCTATTTATATCTATCCACCATCCATCCATCTATTATTTGACACAGCTCTTTAACATCATCTGCCATGCTTAATAAAAAGTTACATACTTTCAGTTATTTTTATTTAGAAAACGAACAAAGCTGTTCCTGTACATTTGAGCATATTTCTGACCAAAAATGTATTTCTTTTCTTGCAGTTGCATTTGACAACTATGCTGTTCTGTCCTTTCATATCCAAGTCCAGTCCAAAACTAAAACTAACTGAAATATAAATTAACATTTAGGGGTGCATTTACTAAGGGTCGAAGTGAATTAATGAATAAAATTTGAATTTGTAAAATTCGAATTTCAAAGTAATTTTGGGCTACTTCAACTATCGAATAGCACAAAATTCGATTCGAATTGAAAAAATTTAAAAATTTGACTTTCGAAGTACTGTCCCTTTAAAATTATTATTATTATTTTTTTTTAAACCTGCCGAATTGCCATTTTTTTTTAAATTTGCCAAAGTTTTTGTTCAATTCGAACGATGCGAACGATTCAGATTCACTCAAAATTCCAAGTCCAGTCCAAAAGTAAAATGAACTGACATATAAATTAACATTTACTATAATCTGAAACTGTAAGAGAAGTCTTATGACAGAAGTTCTATGACTTTTTGGGTTCAAGTCAACATCATTGCAACAGCCCCAATGTGGTAGCTTAAAGTAGTATTGAACAAATATACTGACCTCTTCTTACCATATGCATTAAAGGCACCTGTTTCCAAAATATATTTTCCATAACAAAAGGTGTGGGCTAATAGAGCCCGCCCTCCAATGAGCAAGCTGCAGCAGGTAACCTTTAAGCCACCATAGGGGTCAGTTTGACAATTGGTTTTTTATTTACTGTACAATGAATCTACTTGCTGTTGTTAGGAGGCTGACTAGGAGGCCCTCATATCATTGTCTATGTGTTCAGCCAAATAACATGATTTCACTGCTATTATGCAGCAGAAGTACATACATTTTTATTATTATTATTATTATTAACATGTATTTCTATAGCGCCAACTTTTTTCGTAGCGCTGTTAACACGTTTTCAATAATTGGGAACAATGGCTTAACAGGGGTGAACAAAGCAAATTTGATTAAGCCATTAATTAACATTCTGACCCCTAAACTGCTTTGCTTCTAGATGTACAGTATCTACTTGCAGCTGAATCAATAGAGGAGCAGCCTCTATATATTAATGTAACCTTAATCACCAAATGATCTGAATTATCTAAAAATTCATAATTGAATTTATGTATAGAGAGTTTGTCTGCTGAGAGTCCTACAACAAGTCTTGAGACAAAGAATCAAGCACTATAAATTGACCACTATGCATAAAAGATTTGCATCTCAGACTCAGAGAGCACAGTATTCATCAGAGAATGCTAATAGTTCAGCAACCCTATTAAAATCCAGAGGAATGCAATACATCACATACATATTTTGGGGATTATTTATTAAAGTCTGAATGCCAAAAAATAAAAAAAAATAAGTTTTTGTTAATATAACACTTGATTTTTTAAACTATGAGGATGGAAATACTCTGAATCTGATTATCTGCCATCTCAGACCTATTAAGGTTGCATATAATTCAATGGGAGATGTCCCTATCCTATTTGGAAGTTTCTGTGGTCTGTGCCGGAATTAGCCCGAATATCCAACTATTTTGCACTTTTTGAGCAAAAAAACGGAAAAAATATAAAAGGAAAAAATACTCCGAAAAGATCATACGATTTGGATTGTCACTTCTAATCGTGGATTCATGGTTGGTCGAACTTTTTTATTTATATAGTCAGAAGATTTCAGATTTTTATAAAGATGGCCCTTCATGTAATATGTTTACAATATCACTGTACTATATTCTCTCATAGCCACTTATAAAAATTGCCAGTACATTAAATCAACAATCATGCAGGTATGCCAAATACAGTGCCCAGCAACTCCTCTAAGGAAAGTAATAAATGCAATGTGTGGTATTGGCCTAACGTTAACACAATCATAACCTGCTGAAATTAGGGCCCTGAAACATACATGATACGTATAAACACAACTGAAAGTATAGGTATAGGATCTGTTGCCCAGAAACCCATTATCCAGAATGCTTCTCATGTCCCCCTTGAACTCCATTATAATGAAATCATCCACATTTTTAGAAATTAGTTCCTTTTTCTCTGTAATACTAAACAGTACCTTGATCCAAAGATATAATTGGAAGCAAAATCAGCTTTATTTGGTTTATTTGTTTACATGATTCTTAGACTCTCTATTCTTCCACAACTCTCGGTATGAAGATCCATGAAAACCCCAGGTCCCAAACATTCTGCATTACATGTCCCGTACCTGTAGTAAATAAAAAGTCTTTTATTCACAGCAGTATAAAATAAGCAGGTATAAAGTAATTAACTGTATAAAACCAATACCCTTATTTTACTCTACAATTATTTTTACAAATAAGTAACTATGTTGTATGAGAACTAGAAACATGTGTTTTTAAAAGCTGATACCATTCCACAGTTCAGATTTAACAGATTTAAGCCTTACAGATAGTAATGAAACACATTCCAACATCAGTACATTTTTTGGCTCAGGATGAAGGATGTCCTCTCTCATGATCTTATTAGTTTTACTCATTCAATCATTAGGGATTCTTTTGGGATATCTCCTCCCCAGAAAACACTGTTTCATTTCATTAGCTCTTTTATAAAATACTTAATTTGAGGAATTATGGCTGTGCAACCTTTTAAATTCTCTCATCTGTATCTTCTCTTCCACACTGTATAGGAAAGGATTTGTAAAATAGACACTGGCATTAGTTTCTGTGCTTTTTCTATACAAACCAGCTTTCAGCACTGTTTTTTTGTGCACCCCAGAAAATATATTGCATTTAAGTTTTATTTACTTGGGAGATCAATTTATTATATTGAATTTTCTTTTTCTTTTTGTGGGTAATGGTAGATATATGGACTATAGTGTCATATGGACATGGTATATATGGACAATTGTGCCATGCTGCTTAGATCATTATCCTTGCCTTTATTTAAAACATGTTGCTGTGAGAATATCCATTTATCTGTATGGTGAGCATGTAAATATATGTCAATAAGCTTACCTTGTGATCCTTGTGATCCATATGTGTTTAACTACTTGAATCTGTTTGATGTGTGCATAGACATTTGTAAGTATACTATATTGAATATTCAACACAATTCATTATTATTATTATTACAACAACAGGTATTTATAAAGTGGCAGCATATTTCAAAGCCCTGGACAGTAATATATATATATATATATATATATATATATATATATATATATATATATATATATATATATAAAAATCCCATACAACTGGTGCACTCTAAACTGTTCTCAAATGCCGGTCAACATATTAGTATAACAAAAAACAAACAATAAGGGATAAGTATATATATATATATATATATATATATATATCATGTAAAGCAAGGCACTCACATGACTTAAAATATGGTGAAAAGGAGACCCAATATTTTAAGTCCTGTGGGTTCAATAGTTTATATAAACCAGCTGCTGTGTAGCAATGGGGGCAGCCATTTCAAAGCACAGGTTACATAGCAGATAGCAAATGCACTCTGTAGAATACAACTGTATGGAGCTTATCTGTCATCTATTAAAGGACCAGTAACATCAAAAAATGAAATTGTTTTAAAGTAATAAAAATAAAATGCAGCAGCTTGTTTATATGAACTATAGTAGGGTTTCTGAAGCAAACAGTACCGGGCAACCCTACATGATATTTTCAATACTTTAAAACACTTTCATTTTTTTGTGTTACTGGTCCTTTAAATATTCAGCATCTATGATATAGTAACCGACTTACTGATTCTGATACATAATTATAAGTATGAATAATTTCTTTATCATTTATTTTCCAACCTCTGCTATGCAAATGCTGCTTTCTGCAGTAGTCTCACTCCACTGCCTGCCACATACTGTGGGAATGAATATCCATCTTTTGTAGAGACTAATTATATTTATTACCTGAAATAAGCTTTAGTCAACATGTTAAATCACAATGCTTTCATTTTTCTAGGTTTAAAGCAACATGCTAGGTAAACTGAATAGGTTAGTTAATCTCAGCCATAAATCTCTTAAACCAATTCCTTGAAATAAAGGAATCAAAGCAAAATAAAATGTAAGGGTTATTGAGGTAGGGTTTATACTACCAACAGAACTGTTATAGGGCAATTTAACTGGCTGTGTGATAAATAGGCCTTTTGAATTATTTAGCCAGGGCTGGAACTAGGGGTAGGCAGAAGAGGCACCTGCCTAGGGCGCAAAGATGTGGGGGCGCTGGGCAGGTACCTATTCAAAAGTTTTCTGCCTACCCCTAGTTAAGGGGACTCGTTCCACTGCTGCTTTCGCCCTCCTCCTCCCTCCACCCCCTTCCTCCCCCAGATTCCAGCCAGTTGATAGATTATGGGGATAATTACTACTTTTGAGCCTGGTAAACTATAAAATGCAGTTAAAAATTAAGGTAACAAGTAATACATTTAGCATACAAAATTGTACTTAAGCTATTATAAATGCCAATGTTTTCTCAGATAACTAAAATATAAATATGCACATAATTTAGATTAAAATTGCTTTTACTGGGGAAACGCTGCATGATTTAGTACATTTAATATAAAACTTGATGCATAGATTATACTTAAAATGTAACAATAATAATTTGATTTGAATCTGAAATGTCATGCAGTTTGCGCAAACTCAATAAAATAGTGGTTTATAACGGAAAGTGTCAGCGGACCTTCAGTTGATGGAAGGCTCTTCATTCTAATAGATATTAATGGTAGTGAAAAAAATGGCATGAGTGTTCAAACAAAATATCTGTTATACAGTATGCCTTTTAGATTATATACTTTATCCAATCAATAGAATTCAAAGATTCCCATAATGGAACAGCAAATTACATTTCTCACGTGTTTACATTTTGAAGATTACAAAGGTTAGTGAATAAACAAAAATGCATTACTGAATTGATATAATATAATCCTAATCTTCCAATAGAAAGCTATAGGGGCTATAATTTTGGCCACTCAAGGCTTTTTGCTTAAATTCTATATTTTTATATTGCATTTTGCATTAAGATACACTGTATATTTGACATTAGTGAGTTGACAGTTTCCACTTCCCTTCAGTTGAATGAAATTTTAGCTAAAGATAACTTTGTAGCATAAAGAATGGTTATTTCCATTTATCAGTAGCTAAATTTGTAGTGTAATATACAAACAACAGTGATCACTGTGTTGTTTACCTATGGTATAACCGCACATTTCTTAGATAATGTCCATCTAATATAAAGGCAAACTTGGCTAAATTCAGCATGGCTAAAAATTGGACCTAGTAATCCTGATTACAGGTGCCTGAATATAAAACATTTTCAAATACAGTCAGAATAGATTAGCAACACATTTTCAAATAAAAACTGACCTATAAAAGCATGCAAATCTGTTTTTACTTAAAAAATTAGGTAGATTTTTTGCAGTTTGTAGTTTATAATAAGTAATCACTCAGCTTCTATAGACTGCAATTATCCTAAAACTGGGTTCTTAAATGTGCACAGAAGCTACAAGTATCATTATTCCATGATGCAAAAAGGTTAACCTATTTTAATTCCAATAAACAAGAATACCAGTACACAAATAATTCCTTGGGAATAATATTATAGGGTTGTGAGGCCATATCTTTGTCTTTTCATGAAGGTTTGTCTCCTGAGGAATAAAAAGTGATTCAGAAATAAACTGCCACCTTACTGTTTGAGAATGACTGTGTTTACATGTTTCTGGAGGAAGGTCTCTAAGGAATTTAAATGCTATTGGGATTCCAGTGTTTCCATGGCAGGAAGTACTTTTTTATACATAATAATAACTGGGTATAAAAATGTAAAGTGAGCTACATCTGTAAATTGTATATGTTACTCTTGTAACAGGAACTACACATATTGCATGTATTAATAAACAGACTAACCAATTTAATGTATTTAAAATAGAGCAAATTACAATTTTTAAATATCAGCATTTACCATATTACTGTACTTCTGGTTGAGTGGGAATAGGAAATTATCATTGACTTAACTCAAGTATTGATGAGTCTGAATTTGGCGGTAACTTTGAGTGGTGTCTTTTGCTGAACATTTACAAGTGAAAAGTGCACGCAAAGCAAGGGCATCTGAATGGATACCGTTTTGAACTTTGAACTGTATCTACTGTTATGAAATGATTCCTTGTGGATAATATTTGAGATGATGTCATTTTCCAACCTGCCAAATATCTGGCTGATCCCCCCCAGCTATTGGTAGTCAGTTCAGTTTATGTATGGATGAATATGCTGCTTCCTTGTTCTTGAGGGGCCCAGTCTGTTGCTAATAATGGGCTGTATCCCCATCCACCCTTCTACTCACGGCATCTCCACGTAGCATTGCTGCAGTGCTGAGGTCCTCCTGGTGGGCCCAGGAGGGGGGGGGGGGAGCAAATATTACACTACTTTTATAAAGACTTTGTGAATTCAAAGTTGTTTTAGTGGGGTTTTTTTCATTAGGTACAAACAAATTTTTTTTTAAAATTTATGTTACTAGTCCTTTAAGAGAAAGTATATAACTATGTAGAAATAATAAATAAAATAATTTACCTAATACTTTAATTTATTCACCTGTAGATCCTTCCAGCAGATGGGTAACCAATCCCCTTAGAAGAAGGAGGTTCCATAGTAATATGTGAAAAAGGTTGTTGCAATAAGAGCTATGAGGTTGTGGAATTGCTTCACTGAAGCTGGGGCTATTATAGGGGATTTTACTTTAGTTCTGCCTTAAATTTTATCTGGTGTATTGTTTTGGTTATATTCTCATTTAAAGGGGTGGTTCACCTTCAAGTTAACTTTTAGTATATTGTAGAAGGGCCAATTCTAAGAAACTTTTCAATTGGTCTTCATTATTTATTTTTCATCGTTTTTTAATGATTTTTAATTTTCTCCTGTTTCTTTGCAGCTTGCAAATGGGGGTTACTGACACCATCTAAAACAAATGCACTGTAAGGCTACAAATGTATTGTTATTGGCACTTTTATTACTTATCATTCTATTCAGTCCCTCTCCTATTCATATTCCAGTCTCTTATTCAAATCAATGCAGGGTTGCTAGGGTAATTTGTTCCCTAGAAACCAAATTGCTGACACTGCAAACTAGAGAGCTGCTGAATAAAAAGCTAAATAACTCAAAAACCACAAACAATAAAAAATGAAAACCAATTGCTAATTGACTCAGAATATAACTACATTATACTAAAAGTTAACTCGAAGGTGAACAACCCCTTTAAAGGGGTTGTTCACCTTCCAAACACTTTTTTCTGTTCAGTTGTTTTCAAATTGTTCCCCAGAAATAAAAACTTTTTTCAATTACTTTCCATTATTTATCTTTTACTGTTTTTCCAAAATCTAAGTTTAAAGGGCAAGGAAAGGCAAAGAAATAAAATCCCATTTTTACTTTCTTTAATGAAAAAGAAATCTATCTCCAATATACTTTAATTTTAAAATGTGTACTGTTTTTATAAGAAACCTGACTGTATGCAGTAAAATTCTCCCTTCATTTAGTGCTTCTGGCAGGGAAACAATCACTTATGAACAGCAGGGGGAGCCCCTGCCTTACTTACCAGCCATGCAGAACTCAAGCAGATCACACTGAGCATGTGCAGTGCCAGTGTCAGACAAAGATGTATAACAAAGTTACAAGATGACAGCCCCCTGTGGCCAACTTTGAAAGCATAACTCATTTGTTTGATTAGGCTTGTGGTGCAGTAAGTTAATGTTTATGTTTAGTATACAAAATACACCATTTCTACCCTTATTCTATTTTACACTTTCCTTGTCCTTTAAAGTTGAATGTTGTTGTCTCTGGAGTTTGAGTATGGCAGCTCATTATTCAGGCACAGACTAAACTGATACAATTTTTCAACATTTAATTGATACATTTTACAGCAACATCTCTGGAGTATTAGCAAATATTGTATCAATTCTAACAGCTGCCTGTTATGAAACCCAGAGATTCTGCTCAGCAGGGACAAATATAAGAAATGTATCCATTAAATGTATCAGTTTAGAACAGTTGGGGGGGGGGTTCCCCCCTCCAAGAGCTGCTTTAGAAGGTGAAAAATGACACTTTACACTTCAATATTAGAAAAACAGTTACAAATAGAAAATATACAGTAATTGGAAAAAGTCGTTATTTCTGGTGATCTATCTGAAAACAACTAGTTGTTTGAAGGTGAACAACCCCTCAGTCTCTCTTTGAATCTAGCATTTTTTCTGACTCATAAATTATAGATGAAAGTTATAGTTGATGGCTAATTTATATATAATTATAAACATTTAATTTGTAGCTATTTTATCACATTTATGAAATATGCACATGGAAGAAGAATTAAATTAAGCCTGTTTCTAGATATTCCATCTACTGATCAGCCGTTACCTAGCCATTAACCAAGTTTTGGTCCTGGTTAGTTAAACTTCTGAACAGCATGAGGTAATCACTTCAGATAACAGAGTAGGTGAAAAAGCAGGAGAAAATTACTACTGGGGATAATAACATATTTGAGAAGAAAACTGCAACAGGCAGCTAAAGCAGCAGAGAAAAGTACCATGTTTGAGGAATTAATGAAAAAAAAACAGGGTTCCATAGTCAAACAATTTAAAAGTTTAAATTGTAGCAAGCTTTGTTTTCCTTGCAAAGAGTTCATCCATGTAAGGAGGTCACATATAATGTTATTTCCAATGTAAATGAAATATAAATAGTTAAAGGCAACATTCAGGTCAGCCATCAGGTCTGTAGGGGATTCCCTTGCAGGAGCCAATATAAAGAGGAAGGGCCGCCATCAGAAATCACGGGGCCCCACACAACAACATTTTCTGGGCCCCTCTCTCCACGCCCCCTAACCACACCTCCACCCACCAGTACAAAGGTCACATGGACACCAAGGGGCCCTGCATTGTTGGTTCAGGGGCCCTGCATGGGGCATCAGGAGCCATGCATGTGGGATGAGTAAAGGGAAACAACAAGAGCAGCTTTATGTATCTTATTAACAGACACTGCCCACCCTGATCCTACCTGTAAATGGTCAGCACCATCTTGTTCACCAGGTTAGTAATTAAGGAGCTGGCAGCGTAGAAGAGCACAGAGAAAATGAGCATTGTGCGGGAGTGGGCTGCTTCTGTGCTGGAAGCCATGAAGTAGTTACAGTCTCCGTCACTCCCCCCTCCTTGCACTTTGTTGCACACATTGTGTGCATTTGCTTGCGCACACGCGCACATCCTCACTCTTTTAGCTGTAGCCAACAGGCTACAGGTTCCTTTACTAGAGCTGCGCCCGTGCATACTGACGTCATATGTACGCACGGGCCACAGCCAACTGAAACAGTCGCTGACCACCAATGACATTAATGGTGAGTGGGCCCTACTGGATAATTCAAAGGGGGCCCGGCTAATCACAAAAGTGTGACACGGCTGGGCCTCCCTTAGAGCTGAAAACTCTCCGAGCCTGGGAGAACTGTCCCTCCTGTGCCCTCCTAATGGTGGCCCTGTAAAGAAGTGCAGGAGCCAGAGGCTTCTTCTTTGGCTAAAGATCACCATCAAGCAGCTTTTTGCTACCATACCAAAAAAAATGCCATTACTGGTACTTTAAGAGCCGAAGTTCCGGTCTTCAAACCGGAAATTCGTTTCTTCCAGCTCAGCGCACAATTATGCGATCTGTGCTGGCGTCCTGGCTCTCTCTCCCACCCTCGTGAACCCTTCCGGCGCAAAAAAGTGAGTGCCCGGGGGGGTCGGCAGCAACACAAGCTGCCTCAGGTGGCGGAGGTGCCAGGGTCGCCCCTGGTCATGCCATCTAGCAAGGAAGGTCTGCTGTCCAGATGAGGAGTGATTGTTTTTGGGTAGATCTCTTGGGAAATTGTGCACCAGGAGTAGGTTGGGGGAACATAGCAGAGCTGTAGCAAGGGCACTCTACTAGTGCTTTCCCACATTGCAAGGCATTTAAGTATTTTGTGTAACTGGTATAATCTGAGTTTGAAATCAGTGCAAAATATTAAAATAAACCTTATTAAACTTGGTGTAAGGTTTGCAAGATTAACTAGAGGACCTAATCTGCATCTTCCATTATTATACATGGGTTTGTTTAGAAGTATATACAGTAGCTAAGTGCATGTAGCTATACACCCTTATAGCAAATCATATGGATCAGTAAGTGTATGTGGTTGGTTACTGGTCCGTGATGAGATGATGAGGTTGACTTCCATGTGCACCTAGAATGAGAAAAAAGCTTGAAAACCATAAATTTGGCTCCTGGTAATCAGGGGAGGGGGGCGCTGCCGCTTGAGGCAAGTGTCTCAATTCGCCTCACTGACACTAAACATAAACATGAATTTACTGCAAAAGAAGCCTAATTAAACAAATGATTTATGTTTTCAAAGTTGGCCGCAGGGGTTCACCATCTTGCAACTAAGGAGAAGTAAACCCTTTCGGTGCAAAACCCCTCCCACCTGCATGCGCAGTTGGAGCAGTTGCTGGTTCAGCTCTACTGCGCATGCTCTGAAAGTCACAAAGTTTTCCAACTTTGTGACTTCCAGCGCATGCGCAGTAGAGCTAAACCGGATTTGCTCTGAAAGGGTTTCCTTCTCCTTTAAACATATTTGCAATTGGGAGGTTAAGCTTAGGGATCGTCATAAATTATCAAAACAGCACAAGTCAAATAATATCTACCATACAAGCCATTACATCAAGACTGATTAATAATCAGAATATGCAGACTGCACTTGGTCTGTGGATACTAATCTCTACATGGTCTTTGGCTGCTCTACATCGAAATATACAGAGCTGATCAAGTTCTGGTAAGTAAGGTGGGGGCTCTCCCTGCTGCTGTATGATCTTTCCCTGCAGAGCAGTTAGGGACCATCTGAGGTTTCCTATCCCAGCAGCAGCCGATGCAAGTAAAATGAAGGGGGGAATTTCACTGTATACAGTAAGGTTTATTATAATAATGGTACACATTTTAAATATAGTATATTGGAGATGTTTCTTTTTCATTAAAGAAAGTAAACATTGGATTAAATTTTTTGCCTTTATATCCCCTTTAAGGCATATTCACTTGAACACCCAGAGAGGCAGGTTGATAACAACCAGGTGACAGGTATAATGTGTAAAAAAAATGGCTAAAAACTGCAGTTGTGAATCTCCCTACACTGTCATCACATTTTTCAGTAGCCGCCATATACTTTGTTTCTTTATAGGGTGGAATTAGGTCTGTGATCCTTCTGCATTCTTGTGATTTGTCTACCAATAGGCTTTTGTTTGAAAGCTTCATCAGAATCCATAAATAGAGGGAATGTTTCTGTCTGTACAATGAGGATGTATTGACAAAAATGTAGTTCACATAATATGTAGAATTTGGGATTTCCAGTATTTGCAAGTGAAGGATGGCCATTGTTTACAGTAGTTATATGTATGGGTGTATTATAAACTGTAGCCAGCCCCCCTTCCTCTACTAGATTTTGTTCGATTGATAGTTCAGAATTATCCTGCAGAGAGCTAAGGTCACGACCAAATCAAATAGCTGCAAGCAGAAATCTTTCTTTTTCATGCTCTGTTAGCTCTGGTAATCCCCCATAGCTCTCAGTTCTGATTGTGTCTCCAGATGGACTTTTCTGGCATGAACCCTTGTCATGCTCTGTCCGTCAGCATCATCTGCCCAGCAAATAGCAATATGGTAGGTCACTGTGGCACTGAGATTGAATAGTTCATGCCAACTGCTGTTGGTTCCATGTCTTATTACATTGATTCTAATTTAAAAAATAAGGGCACATCTCATAAACTGAGTACACTTGGTACAGCTATACAGGTATGGGATCCATTATCAGGAAAGCCATAATCCAGATTGGTTATTTCCCATAGACTCCATTATAATCAAATAATCCAATTTTTTAAAAATGGTTTCCTTTTTCTCTGTAATAATAAAACAGTAGCTTGTACTTGATCCAAACTAAGACATAATTAATAGCGAATCTATCCTGTTTTGCCGAAAAATTTGCGAATTGGCGAAAAACTGGCAAAACGAGTCGCATCACGTTTTTGACATGCATCGTGTCGTTTTCATATCATACTTATAAACAGCAAGGGGAGCCCCGCCTTACTTCCCAGCAATGCAGAACGCCAGCAGCTTACTGTCGGCTACTGTGTAGAGATTTGTATTGGATTTTATTTTTGCCTTCATATGACCTTTACTGTTTGCAACTCCAGGGACAAAGATCATGGAACCAGATTTAACAGATAAACTGGCATTCTATTTTGAGGATTATTTTGCTGCAGCCACTGGTTCTGCAGAGTTGGAGAAAGTTTACATTAAACAATACAAAAACTATAAAATTTACATTAGATTACATGACTACACAGGACCCAATGCAGTCTGTATATTCTGATTAATAATCAGTCTTGCTGTATCAGCTTCTGGCGGATATTATTTGACTTGTGCTGTTTTGATCATTTATGATGATCCCCAAGCAGCCAAGATCACACTGAGCATGTGCCCAGTCTTGGTCTTGCAAAGATGTTTAACAAAGTTGCAAGATGACAGCCCCCTGTGCCCAACTTTGAAAGCATAAATCATTTGTTTATTTTTAGTATACAAAATACAGTATTTCTAGGCTTATTCTATTTTAGACTTTCCTTGTCCTTTAAGCAGTATAGAAGGTACAGTGTATGCATATTATAACTCATGTGTACAGTGACATCTACAGGCCATTTTTATAAACACCACATATTCCCCCTATTGTAGGAAAGCATTAATACATTCTTCACATGACATAGTCCTTGCAGGTAGTTTTCTGATTCTCTCAGTAGCCATATAGGTTTACTTTCTACAGGCCTATTGCAGTTGGAATCAGGAGTAGGGAAATGTCCTTCATCAAATGGAGCTTCGCCAAAGTCATATCTAGCAAGAGCAACAGGACTTGCATTCCATATGCATCCATCAGACAGTTCATATGTGTATGGTCCTCGCTTGTGTGTAGTAAAGTGGTGTAGTAAATTTAGATTGTCCTTGTTCCAGTAGTCCTGGTTTCTTAATTCTGACTCAAGATCCAGACTGAAAGTGCATTTCTCTTGCATCACATTTTCTGTCAGTAGAAGGCTTGCACTTGGCTTAATGACATTTGACAATGTCAGCAGTAAATGGTTTTGTAGGAACAATATTTTGTGGCAGTTTGATTTCTGCAACATGTAACTTAGTGTGCATCTGTCTGCCATGTAGTATTTCAGCTGGAGATGCTTGGGTTGTTGCATGGCACCTTGCTCTATAGTTATGTATGAACTCTGCTGTAAATACTTTCCAAGATTTCCCAGTTAGGTTTGCTGTCTGTAGTGCTTCTTTCAGAGTTCTGTTGAATCACTCGATTTCTCCATTTGCTTGTGGATAATACAGAGGATTTCCTATGCACAATATTCCTCTCTCTCAGAAAGAATTCAAACTCAGATGGGACAAACTGTGGTCCTTTGTCTGATATTAACTAATTTGGATTACCTTCTCTGCTGAAGACTGTAGACAGAAATGTTATTACTGTAGCTGATGTTATATGAGAAACAAATGCAATTTCTGGCCATTTACTGTAATAGATATCAGAGTTATAGCAATTCTGCAGTCTATAGGAGTATCTACAAAAGTACCCACAATATCAATAGAATGTTTTTCCCATGCTGAATCAGGGAATGATACTGGCTAAAGTGGTGGTGTATGTGTAATAGCTGATTCAGACAAGTAACCCAAGAATGAATGGCATTTACCACATCGGCATCCATTGCTGGCCACCAGTATAGTTCTCGTAGTCCTTGTTTTGTACATACAATTCCTTGATGACTCTCGTGCAAGTTGTATGAGCTTTTTTTGCAAGGTCTCTGCTACCAGTGAGTAGTGATGGGCGAATCTCCCGAGATTCGCTTCGCCGAAAAATTCGCGAATTTCGCGAATCGGCGAAAAATTAGTGAAACGAGTCGCGGGACGCTTTTGACGCGCGTCGCGTCAAATCGCGTCGCGTCAAAAACGACGCGTCGCGACGTTTTCGCCGCGTTGCGTCAAAAAACGTTGCGCGACTCGTTTTTTCGGCGAATTTGCGCCAAGCGAAATTTTGCTGGTGATTCGCGAATTTATTCGCCAGCGGCGAATCGCGGGAATTCGCCGCGAATTCGGCCCTGGCGAATAAATAACTTTCTTCATGCAGTAATACTTGATGATAAGCATTCTGAAGATCCATAGTAGAAAATAATTTTGCTCCTCGGAGTTCTGAAAATATTTCCTCTA
>CM044432.1:83985143-84001572 GCA_024363595.1 Xenopus borealis | reverse complement strand
AACTGTTCGCGCCATCCCTATTCTTCATTGTTACAACAATTGTGCACAAAGTTCTTTGCACAGCCCAGTGAAGTATTGCTTTGTACTGACATTTTAGGTACAGGTTGTTTGGCTGGCACTGGTGCTGTAGTAATGAGACCATCAACTAATTGATCATCAACTAATGCAGAAAAGTGATCCCTTCCAAGTATAGCAGTACCCTTATTTACAATTTAAAAGTCACATTTTGCAGTATTTGATTCAAATTGTACAGTCAATGGCAAGCAACCAATTACAGGGATTGGATCCTTTAAGTAACTGACCAGTCTCAGGGCAGGTGCAACAAGCATATCTTTTGCAAAGTATTTCAAGAAAATATCCTTTGGTAGTATAGAAACAGCTGAACCTGTAATGGAGTGGGGCCCAATGACCCATGTAGAGAAGCAGGGCTTTACGGGGCGTAGGAGGGGACCTATCCCCACCCACCCCTGGATTGCCGATTGCTGATTGACTGGCGGGTCCTGGTGGGCGGTGCGCAAGGTGGAAGCGCTGCACTTACCATCATTCGGCGCCGGGACGTGGAGGAGGAAGGACGCAGCATCCTACCCTCCCTCCCTGGGTTATAGGTGTTAGTCGCAGTTGCAGGGAGTGAAATAAATGTACCAGCTTTATCCACACTTATTACTATAACATTTGTAGCAGAACTACGACAGATCTTAGCAAAATTACCAACTTTTTTGCATTTGCAGCAATGTACAGCTTTTGCTGGACATGTAGCATAATTTGCAGTGTGTTGTGTTAAACCAAAATGAAAGCAGTATTTTTTTATTTTTATTAGCAGAATGGTTTTGCAGTGAGTCCCTTTCCTTAGCACTGTATTTTGCCTATGTGTGTGCATTATTAGGCCACAGTACTGGATTCACAATCTGTACATTCCCAGCAGTTCCCTGACTGAGAGTTTTAGTCAGTAATGTAATATAAATTGGTAACGCAAAAACTATTCGCAATGTGAAAAGTTAAGCCTTTGCAAACAAATTTTGCTTTGGGAGAATGCAATATACCTTTTGTGAACCCGGAAACTGTTTAGTGACCACTTCTGCCAGCGGAAGGCTGTTTGCAAATTTTATACTTTGCGCTAATGCGTTGTCAACGTAATAAAACTTCTAACTGAAAAAGTTGCAATGTTTGCTCCAAAAGATTACGACACCTTCAAGCTAACTTCTCAAGTTACAATTACAATCTGCAATGAGCAATAACGATTCGCAATGCAATAATTTTTTACTCTTATTGGTGAGCAATGTTTTTCTCTTTGTGACTTTAAAGGGATCCTTTCATGGGAATTTTTTTTTTAATGCATCAGTTAATACTCCTGTTCCAGAAGAATTCTGCACTGAAATTCATTTCCAAAAGAGCAAAAACATTTTTTTATATTTCATTTTTAAATCTGACATGGGGCTAGATATTTTGTCAATTTCCCAGTTGCCCCAAGTCATGTGACGTGTGCTCTGATAAACTTCAATCACTCTTTACTGCTGTACTACAAGTTGGAGTGACATCACCCCCTCCCTTTCCCCCACCAAGCAACCTAACAACAGAACAATGGGAAGGTAACCAGATAACAGCTCCCTAACACAAGATAACAGCTGCTTGGTTGATCTAAGAACAGCACTCAATAGTAAAACCCATGTCCCACTGCATACTATTCAGTTACATTGAGAAGGAAAAACAACAGCCTGCCAGAAAGCAGTTCCCTCCTAAAGTGCTGGCGCAAATCAAATGGGAAATTGACAAAATGGCTAGCCCCATGTCAGATTTCAAAACTGAATATAAAAAAAATCTGTTTGCTCTATTAAGAAATGTATTCGAGTGCAGAAGTCTACTGGAGCTGCACTATTAACTGATGCGTTAAAAAAAAAATGTTTTCCCATGACAGTTTCCCTTTAATTACATTCCCACCTTATTATTTATCTGTTAGATTCCCAAACTCACAGGTAACAACCAGCTCTCTCAAAGCTGCTACAAATTGTTCTGTGGATTTGCCATTATGTTATCCACATTGGCAGAATTTATATCTTTCAGCAACCACATTTACTCTTGGCATGAAAAATTTCTTTATAGCAGAAAGTACAGTTTCATAAGTCTCATCTCGTTATGGTAATGTTAATGCTCCCAGGCAGTGAATAAGTAAAGCACGCTTTCTAGTAGCAGAAATCTCCCCTTGGTCAGCAGCAATAATGTAATTTTCAAACATAGGGATCCAAGCAGTAAAAGGTATGGGATGCTCACCAGGGTTTGGGAGAAAAGCTGCAGGCTGCTGCAGAGGTAGAAGATACATTTAATCGCCAATTTGTTAAGTTTTGATAGCCGAGGATGAACAGAGTATAACAGTGCTTTATTAGCAGGTTCATGCAGCCATTACACAACAGTAATATAAGCTCTAGCACCTTAAGCAGTATAGAAGGTACAATGTATCCACAGTATTACTCATGTGAACAGTGACATCTACAGGCCATTTGTATAAACACCACAATATCCAGTATCACTTGAGCTTTTTGATTGGTGTGATACTCTTAATATAACACAACACTATTCCATTTATTGAATAAGAATGTTGAGTATATGGCAAACATTTGCAAGAAGAGCAAGAGATTCTTTATTGCTAATGTCTTCATTGTCAAGCATCTCATATTTGCTAGGTCAGGCAGCAGGAATGTCAGGTGAAATGTCCAAAATTTGGCATTATTCTGATTGATACGGAGATTACTGTGATAGACAGGAAATAGTTAACGAGGATTAGGGTTGTAGGCTAAAAGTCTTATGGGGGGAATGTAACATTGGTTGCTAACGCAAAGATTGTTCACAATTTGTTTGCAATTTGGATAAATGTTTGCAAAGTGAATAAATTTGATTTTGGGAACACTTTGCCCCTTGTGTCACAGTAGGACAGCAATTGCTAATTTTATAGTGCACAGTGTACTGTATATTATAAAACTTTTACCAGACCAGTGCAATTGGTATGCATTTTCCCTCATACTGCAGCATTTTACAAAAATTTGATGCATCAAAAAAACAATCACAATTACACATGCACATGTGTGTCAATAGGTGCAACTGCATTTGATTCAGGAAGGAGGCCAAAAGAACTGAGTATTTTTAAGGAATAGAGTTTTACATGACTGCAGGGAAATTTGCGCAAGCACAAAAGCAATTGTGGTTGTAACTGTGTGAGGCACAGTAAAAGAGCTTCTGTCTTTTCCTGAAATATTTTATTTTGCATGATATACAGTAAGGTTTGAGTGTATTGTTTTTCTTTACCTTGTTGATGTTAAGGAGTTAACATAAATTACATTTTAACACTTTAGCTTTTAGTCTATGGTAATACTAATCAACATTTTTCAGATACACAGTTACTCAAAACCAGTTAAAACTTAGACCAAATCAAAATATTGTGGGGAGGAAATATCAAGAGTCTGCCATGCAGCAGGCCACTTGAAATTGGCTACATGCTAGTGGTGGGTGGCTCTGGAGTTAGCACTTGGGGGGACAGTCCATATGTGCAGTATATCACATTTTACATGAGAAGTACTGCACTTATACCATGCCTCTTTACGCATTTTTTAATAACTTGGTGCAATAATGTAACTTTACCTGTATCTGAAAAATGGAAATGGATTGCTCTAATTCCTTTGTCCTTGAAGCTAAATAGAATATAACATTAAGAAATGTGGATTTATTATTGCAGATTTTGAATAATCATTGTAAGTATATTTTTAATGTATATTGCTAGTTGTAAACCAAAATGGTTAGCATCTTCCTGTTGCTGTCAGTGCAGTAAACAAGGTGCACTTATGGGATTGTCATAACTAGAAATAATTGGGTTGGAAAGATCTTGGATTTCTGTTCGGTCTAAATCATTCCATATTCCCTCCTGTTTCAGTTCAGAATAATATCAGTTCACATGTTGGTTGGACCACCAGGCACAGGTCACAGTGTTAAATACTGTCTGGGAAATAGGCTGTCAGTAACTCCAGTGCAATCATGGAAATCTTTAAGCAACATATTGAACAGATAATTTGTGCTTTGCCTGCTAGTGTGTGTGCATAATGCAGTGCTTTTTACATTAAACAGGTTATAATACATAAACAAAATGCATACCTGAATATAGCAACACTGTAGTTTATGTTGTGAAAGTAACATGCCAGTTGAGTAGGGTTTCCACCTTTTCTAGAAAATAAATGGCAACCTTCCTACATTTTTAACCTATTAGTAACGTTGGCAGCAAGCACCATTTTTACCAGCCTGGCCATAAAAATGACCAACCAGGTAGAGATCATACCATCAAATTAAACGATCTTATGCCTAAACTAAACCTAAATGAAATTTCTTGTTGATCCAGTTTCCCTTATATTTAATGGGAATAATAATGTTTATGGCGTAGTTAAGTGATGTCTCAAAAATGCCAGTATCAAATAAAATGCCAGTATCTTAGGACATAATTGGAATTAACATTGGTACCATAACTAAACCACAGACTGTAACAGGAAGCAGTTTTTTAAAACTCAAAGATATTTTACGGCAAAAAAAAACCACATTGATTGAGTAATCTGCATGTCATAGATCTACTTGTCTTTGGCTATGATTTTATTTAAATGAACAGCTATTACATCCTATACAAAACTTGAAAATATGAAGTCATTTTGTATGTATGTATGTATGTATTTATGTAACAACTCACCCTGGTGGTCCAGTGGGCTGGCAGGGACGCCCGCCGTGCCATCGGCGGAGACACCTGCCACGCTGCTCCTCTTCCCTTCCTGGGCCGGTTTCGTAGTGTGCGCGGTGCTCACTTTGTTTCTGAACTCATTGCCCATTGTAGGTTCATCTCATGAGAGTTCCTGGGTGCATTCCTGTTTGTATCTTGTATCTGATTCCTGTTTTGACCCCTGCCTGGTAACCGACTATTCTAAAAATCTGTATTCCGACCTGTGCCTGTCTTGACTCTTCCTGTTTGATATCCCGGTTTTGACCCTTGTCTGGCTGACTCCGATTGTATTCTGCCCACACCGACCCAGCCTGGTTTTGACTACGTTTTCTGCCTGCTCCTTGAACTGTGACCTTCTGCCCAAAAGACTTTGTTAAGGATTGTGCCCATCTGCTCGTCCAGAACCCTTAGCTTGGCTCCTCTCTTAAATAAGACCTGGCAACATCCTATTAGTCGAGGGCTGTTATAGGCAGAAGCAATAGCCGAGATCAGGGAGCCAGGATTGGTTCTGGATTTTGGGTGCCAATTTGTGACAGTACAACGGGCCAAAATATGGAGGCCAAAGGTCACGCTGCCGCTGCTACTCCCACTACTGAAGTGCTCCTCACCACTCTTCTGGAGCACTTGGAGGTAAGGAGCAGGAGCAAGATTATTTGGTTCAAGGACTGCACAACCTTTTTGCGCAGGTTTGATTCTGCGCAACAGATGCCAAGTCCTGTGGTTCAACCTTCTGTTGCCACCAAGAGGGTCCTTCCACAGCGATGGGTAACAGCAGTAAAACCCATGAACCTAAAGAGGAGTATTGCACTGAGTTCCGCGGGTGGTTCTTCATAGCCAATTCCGGTTGGGGCTTGCTGAAACTGTAAAGGGCAGCCTAGTAAACTATCCTCTATCAACTAATCTGGATGATCTAATGTCTCTAGCCATCCAAGTTGATAGAAGACAAAGGGAGAGAAGGGCTGAAAAGGGTACTTCCTTTCCTATAGGGTATACTAGTATTAAGCCTTCCAACTCCTGAGGGGAGAGTTGTCATGCCATCACAAGAGTTAACATGGCTAAACAGTTGGTTGCAGTCCCACTGAGACCCTTGATTGCATATCTCACCAGGGGGGCTGTGGAAAGGTGACATCCATATCTGTCTTCTGAACAATGTGGAGCCACACCATTTGGGCAAGGAAGCTGGGCCAGTCTGTTCTTTGATTGGCTGATCAAAGAACAGAGCTGTGGACCTAGAGCAGCAAGGGGGTATAGTAAGAAACATTAGAAAATTATGGATTGTAGGAAAGGATCCATATCTTCTGTGTCCTAGGATTCACATCCTCATAACTTACATATTGGTTATAAGGAGGTCACATGCTTCCTAACAATACCAAACAGGGCCAGCCTATACCCACCAGGAGGGCTGGTTCCTGGGGGACTGGAAAATAGGAACCTATTAGTGTTTGGTTTTTTCTGTTTGCCCACATATGGATCACAGTTTGCTCATGTTTTTATTATAGTATTGGGTACTGGCAAGTAGCAAACCCACTGCAGGGGGTTGTAAATTACATGTTCCTGGGCACTCCTACCTCATGCATAAGGTAATGAGGGGAGTGTCCAAGCAGAGGACCTTGTGCCTCAGAGGACCCATAAGGAACTCTAACCCTGGTATAGTAGCTTTCTTTGTTTTTTAACTCCCTTTTATTTTTACTGTATTTGCAACTATATGTAATCTTTGTAACATCATTAATATATATATATATATATATATATATTCACTGTTTCTTTTAACATTAAATACCATTTAATACGTTAGTCCTTGTGCTCTAACATATGAATGCTTGTGCCTAAGTGTGTGAACTCTTCGTGTGTGTGAAAAGGGAAAGTTATCTATTTATATGTTGGATAACTAGTATGGCTAGCAGGAAAGTGTGTTTGAATGTGAATTAACCCTTTGGCTGCTGGAGTGCTTGTTGGACTAGTAGGATCTTACCCTGACTAACTACCATAGGAGAGAGTGGTTGATGTACTGTGTAGTGTGAGTTATTACCTGTTATACAGGGCAGGGGAATAGTCACATTAGGTTTCTATCACCTGTTAATGCTAGATGGTGGCAGCAAATGAACTTTGTGGGTGTTGGTGTGTTTTGGGGTGTCTGATGTTAGTCTGACCTGTCTGTAAGGTGATTGAGAGACTGAGCCAAGAGTTAAATGCGGTGGAGTGTCTCATTTCCGTGACCAATTTGTCACGAAAACAAGACACACAACCACATGTAATGCCCATTTAGAAAAAATGGGCATTAGCTCTCTTTTAGTGCAGTAATATGCAAATTGCTGTGGGACTCGTTTGCCTCTGTGTACATACAGTATACTTGAAGTAAAAGCTGAATGAAAAAACTTAAATGCATGTAATAATAGCTTATTCTTTTAAATAATTTGGTCCAGTCATAGGAGGAGCCCCTGAATCATTTATATACCAAAATCACCCCCACTATCTTTGTATAAAATAATTATATAGAATGGTAAGAATGATATATATCAATATGGTATAAACATAATTTATGGACTACAGTGATTTGACTAAAAATATGGCTTTTGTATATTTTGTACTACTCTATACAGTCAGTATACAGTCACAATATGTCACAAAATACCGAATGTATTTTTGGACAAACAACACACCCTATAACTGCACTGCAGTCCAAAAATAGCATGTTTTTTACTGAAACATATTCTTCCACTGGGGACAATCACAGAAATTTATTCTTAAACAAGTAAACACCAGGGAAAAAGATTATTAGACGCAGAGCATTCTTTCACTAAAATTCAGGCTAAAAGGTATCCCTATAGGACAATGTTTAGTATTAAACTTACATATATTGATCAAGACATGGCAAAATCCAGAGAGAGAAATGTATGTATAGGTATTTTGTAATACAAATGGAAAATACTGTAAAACAAATATTCATATACTTCAGAGGTAAACTGCAGTCTAGTTAAAATATGTTCTGCAGTTTTAAAATTACACTAATATTTCAAAAACACATGACACAAGTAATAGTCTAACAAGCCTAAAGGCATTTTTATTAGACCACCAGAGAACTAAGGTTAGAGTTCTGGGCAGACCAGGAACCGTAACTTGGGATGGGGAACAGGAAGTGAAGTCAAGAGACAGGCCAAGGTCAAAACCAATCAGACAGTACAGTACAGAATCAGAAACCAGGGACATAGTCAAGGACACAGACTGAGGTGAAAACCAGTTCAGTAATGCAGTACAAAGTCAGGATCCGAGAGATTGGTCAGTAACAGGCTAAAGTCAGTACAGGCAGCAAACAAGCAAAAGTGAGGGAGAGGCAAGGGTCAAAGAACAGATAATCAGACTTGTAGTACAGGCAGTAACTATCAGGAAATAGACCTACTTTCGCTGCTGATAATTAGGTCATAGCACCTTTAAATATTTGAATTTCATAGCAGCACGATGAAATAATGTGGTACACTGAATATAAAAGGGCTTGTAAATATTTGACTTGCACATCAAGAAGAAGACACAGACAGGGTGTCCCCATCACCCGCTGGACCACCAGGTATCCTTACAGTCACTTACTGGTAATCAGTAAGACTGTTACAGGATATTGTAGTGACTACATACTGACCAGTCTCTAAGAAGGGAGGTTTAAACAAACTTTAGAAAAAAAATCATACAAAGAACATGGAAAAGGGAATTTGCTTTGATCTTCTTTATCTGCAATATCTTAAAAAATTAAGATTTTAAGGTTAATGGCAAATTGGTCTGCTGTCTTCTGTTGATAGACACAGGGCTGCTGCACCCTTAAGTATACTGGAAAAATCAATATCATAAATTATTCACAATTATGTCCATGGATAATGCAGTCCATACATAACTATACCTTAGGTTGGGTTAAGTACAAGGTACACTTTTATTATTACAGAAAAAAAGGAAATCAATTTTTAATTGTTATTAAATTGGTTATTTGTATAAAATGAAGTCTATGGAAGATGGCCATCTGGTAATTTGGAGTTTTCTGGATAACAACCCCATATCTCTACTTAGAAAATGGAATTATAGTCATCTCTGATATTGATTTCATTATCATTCTTGTTCCATGTGGGATTAATATTTATAATATGATTTGAGATTTAAATTGTTTGTGAGCTGCTTTCTATATGGTGTGATATGACTTTTATATTCTAACTCTATTTCCTAATCTAAAAATTATGCAAATTACTTTACTTATTGAATATGATTCCAAATAGTATTTGAATGTTACTAATCTCTTCATTTAATTCCATGTGACATTAGCCTTAGTGCTACTGTTGAAAAGCACCTGTTAAATTACAACAAGGTCATTTACTTCAGATGCATAACCATTGAACATAAGACTTAAATCTATGGTGTTTGAATTTGTTGATTCTGAACCTGTGCTTAATTGGATCAATGCAATCTTACTGTCATACATAGATAAGAGTAGATGGTAGTTTCATTTACATATGACTTAGCAACTCATAGGGAAGGAAATTACACACACAAAATGTATATTTTCCATGTTTGTTACTATGCAATAATTGTAAACCATTGAATATATACGGTAGCCAGTAAAGGGTAGCCATAGAGGAATTTATAGACTTTAACTCTGTGAAACATGAATAAGTGTTAATCTCTACACAATTTTAGTGTAAATAAAGCATTTTAAACCTTTGGCCTTTTGTCTTGGCCAGCATGCTCAGTTCTCAAAACAGATGATGATAAAGTGGCCATTATTTGTATCATTCATAGAATTCAGCCAATTATTCCAGATGGAATGGTTGAATTGCCAGCTTTAGGCCCATTTGTTGTTACAGCAATCCACAAATGGAGCAAAGTAGAAATCAAAACAGGTGGACCAAAGCATACATTATTATTATTTGAAAAGCAAAAGTCAATGAACGTTAACCTGTATGAGCACTGTATTTCATTCAATATAATTTTATAAAATTTTGAGAAGTTGGGTTGTTAGTAACCTAACTAACCAGACATCAGAGCTTTTATAATCAAATTACTATAAATTTCCAAAGATATTTTTTTCTAAGGAAGCACTTATCTCATTTCCATACCGCAAACTGAATACTAAATTCATCAGTTGCCAGAAATTATTAATCCTCACAATAAATAAGTCATGATACACAAATCATTATTACATTTCCCAAACCAGTACCTCCTACACTCCTGCCATGAAGCTAGGTGAGAACCTTGCCTCAGTTGGCAGAGAGCAGCCAGTTACAAGTGGAGGCAAAAAGCCATCTCTTCTAACCTTAAGAGACAAATTTCTGGGTTTATCTGGGAAATTCAGCTCCCATAGTGCAGACGGCACTAATGCACTCATTCCACTAGTGATTCTGCCACCCCTTTTACCCACTCAGGCGCTTATTGATGGAAAGTTAATTAAGGATTATTACTGAAGGGAACATTGCCCCTCAAACGACAGACAATGTTATGTAGATGCATATCTAATAAATCTTAAAGGAGACATATAGGTTAAATTATTATTGAATGTAAAATTGTTCATGGTTCTCTTTAAAGCACTTTTGCAATGTATATTAACAAACACAAAACATAGCTAATTTCAGTCACTTGTAGAGCACTTGTGGAGATCAGATAAATAGATCGCATCCTGGATAGATTTTATGATAATTGTAGTATAAGAACTGCTAATATCAACAAATCTTTAAAAATAGAGTAGAACCCCAATTTTACATTTACCATGGGATGGCTTCAAAATGACATACATTCTGGGAAACTTTTAAATCTGAGAGCAACCCCCCCCCCACTTGCCTGTAAGGCAAAAAACAGTATCAATTGCAAGAAAAAAGAAAAACCAGAGACAGTGGGGGTCATTTATCAACACTGGGCAAATTTGCCCATGGGCAGCAACCCGTGGCAACCAATCGGATTGCTGCATTCATTGTTGTACTTGCAGCTGGCTTTAAAAAGCTAATCACTGATTGGTTGCTATAGGTTACTGCCCATGGCAAATTTGCCCAGTGTTGATAAATGAGCCCCATTGACTTTTAGACTTTTGGATTCCAGATTTTGTTTGTTAGTAATTGCTTGAAAAACTAAAATTTTTAGAGGTTTTAGAGATTTTCATATTTTTTTAGGGCTTTGCTCAGCATTTTGTTTTAATTTTTTTGTTTAGATCATTTGATAACTTTCATTGCTTTCAAGATTTTTGAGAAATAGAGTTAATTTTTGGTTTCAAAAACCTCTAAAAAAACACTAACATTTTACCTTTAACAAATAGGCCTCCTAGTTTTACTTACCTCTACTCACAACCACCAGTGTTATTTATCTTAGATAATACATTCCAAATGACCTCAGTGACAGGGCATATAAACATTCATCCTTTATAGAATCAGTATTGTTAGATCCTACATAGCCTTATTCATTTCTTCTTTGTTTGGTGCCTGCAAGGCAACAGATATTTTATTTATTATTATTTAAAGCTCAGTTGTTGTTTTCTTAACCTACACATTTCTGTGTTATTTAATTGTTGTAGCTCAGGGCATTTATAATGCTGGGAAAAATGTACATTGTGTATGCCAGCTTGTGAGCAGACACCTAATATTTCAGCAATATTGTGGCTTATTTGTATGTGTAAAAATCTGTGTATACCTTTAGCCTATTAAACATTACACAGGAACATATTAGCTTTATGAAAATGACAAAACAAAATATTTAGTGCAGCATGGTTTTGGGCTGAAAAAACATATTAATATGTATATGATCAGAATATTAAACATTGACAGCATTTTTAAATGTTACATACAGCTTAGATTCTGTGTGGATAACTCCTATTTCGAATTTTGAAACACTGGCTTGAGAAATGGGTGCTGTAAATTCATAAGCCAGTTGTGCACCTCCTGTCTTTTCTCATGATGCAAAGAAGGTGCATTTACCATATCAATGTAACACTGAGGGGCAGATTTACTAAATTCACATGAAGAATTCGAAGTTTGAATTAGAATCTTCGAATATGCAAATTAGGCAAATTCGACCATCGAATATTCATATTCGAATAATTCAAATATTTGAATTTAATTTTATTCGAATATTCGACTATTCCATGGTCGAAATACTTCCCCTTTAAAATTTTATTCAACCACCTAGTTCGCCAGATCCAAGCTGTCGAATTGGGTACCATTATTTTTGATCGAATAAAAAAAATCGAAAAAAAGGTTTGAATCGATCGATTCGAACAATTAATCAATCGATCAAATTTTTCTCGAATTGCGGTAAAATCCTTCGAATTCAATATTCTAATTCGAAGGATTTTACTTCACCCACTATTCCCATCGTCAAATGTTGAATTTTTTTAAATTTGAAATTCAACCAATAGTAAATCTGCCCCTTAAAGGGGAACTATCGCAAAAATTTAAATGTAATATAAGTTTCATCCTACTGAAATAAGAAACTTTCTAAATACAAGCAATTAAAAATTCTGTTTCCACTATCCTTCTCTCAGCATCTGTTTCTCTTTATTCAGGAGTTGGGTGTCAGCTGAATGATCCAATATACTGTATCTTCTAGGGGGGCTCCTGTTGCCTAGAGGATGTATTCGAGCTCACTCTATTAAAATCATCAGACATCATGTCACTCTATATGCAGAATTTGTGCAAGGCAGTGATTTTGTTAGAATTTGTTTGTATTGGAATCAGTTATGTGAGCTCTAAAACATCTGCTAGGAAAGGAAGCCCCCCCCCCATAAGATAAATTGGATCATTCCAACTGCTGCATGAAGATAGAATGAATAGAAACAGATGCTGAGAGAGGAATAGTGATTATAAACTTGATTCTTTCAGAAGCAATGCATCATTTTTAATTGATTGCATTTATAAAGTTCCATATTTCAGTATGAGCAAACTAATATTAAATTCTCATTTTTGCGAAAGTTCCCCTTTAAGGTGGGAGACTCAGATGTGGTAAAGTCTGGGCAACTCTGGTTCATGAAATATTTAAATCTGTTGTTCTATGGGCTTCTAAATGAGGTGCCAAACCTTTCAACACTGTTGCCGTTAAAAGCACCAAACATTAAACTCAAAATATTTTATAATATTGCACTTTTTCACACTTTTTGCACACTTTTCTTTGGAAATATGAAAAGATTATTAAAGTTATAATTTAGGAACAAAAAGTCAAATGCATCTAAAGAGAATCATCATATGTACATCGTAGCTATCAGACTCCCCTTCCTCCCAAACTTTCAAATGCTCACCTATTTAGGAAAGCATATTCAGATGATTGATCAGAAATAAATTTAAGACAAACCATTTTTTTCATATTTCGTATGTTTCAAATGTACTCTAACCCTTTAGATTGTAAGCTCTTCTATTTTTTACTCTGTTAAATTACTGTAAGGCCTGTTTGTTTTAAATGATTGTAAAGAACATCCCTATATAAATAAATGATGATGATAAATTAGTATTTTTCTTTCTTGTGCTATTTTGTATCTTTCTGATTACTGAGTGCTATATTCACTGACAAGTCTAAGCAGACATTGTTGTCTTCAATATTTCTTTCTAAAGTAGGCATGCCCATACTTTAGTAATGCAAGGTCTACTTTTAGTGATGTTGTTCCACATCCATAAAATCCATGATCCATAAGATCTATGATCTACATCCATAAAAGCACTGTTAGCATTCTGTTCCATGGAAAATATTACTTAAATACTATGAGAAAAAAATATATATATAGTGCTATATTTAACAATCAATTATTTTGTATGTTACCTTAATGTAATAAATATCTGAATGAAAAACATGGAATAGTAGGATGATTTAGGTAAGCTGTTTGTGCTTGAGATCTACTGATCACCGGCTAAAGGTCTACTGATCTAACTTTTGGACACCCCATTGCTTAAGAGTTGCTCATATGACATTAACTTATATTGTGCAGTTTTGATTGTCAATTTATATGCAGAGTGACTATGCTATATATATATATATATATATATATATATATATATATATATATATATATATATATATACTATATACTGTACTTGGATAAGACAAAAGCATGAGGCTATAAATAGGTTGGTATTATCCTAACTGCTATACTATTTATCATTCCAATTTTTTTAAGAAAAACATTAATATAACCAGTCATACTCACTTTTGGGCACTTTATGACAATTTAAAGAAGGATTTTTAACAGACAACGGATGCATTTTTGCATATTATTTTGAAATCTGTTCACTAATAATTGGCTTCTAGGAAAAGGAAGTATAAGAAAAAAAGCAAAGCCCAACAAGTCTAATTTAACACATAATAATAAGGCAGATAAATCCTCAGATTTTTTTGAGATTCTTTGATCCTCAAACTGTGCCACTGAAGTGACACACTGTATGTGGAAGATAGGATTAAATAACAAAACAAGGAAAGATAGGTCATCGCTGCAGCAACTATAACCTTGAAGCTTGGAAAAGCAGTTATTGATTAAATGTTATTTTTTTTTCCAATGGTGTCTTAGCTTCTAGGCATTTCTGCTGGCTAGAACAGCTATAATTATTGGCTTATCAAATGCTTTCTTTCCTCAAGATTGATATCTACTGTAACCAAATTAAAATTTTCATAGCTCTAATATGCTTTAACATTTTAGGAGATTTGGTAGTTTCGCCTAATTTAATAAAAAATTTAAAATGTATTTGAATTAATAAAGATAGCGGGTAGATAGCTTTATGCATTTTGGTAGAAAAGGTTTGGGCCACATTGCTATTCCTGATTATATTTGTTTTTGAGTAAGCTTCTCAATTCAGCAATGATTCAGGACTTCACAGGGAGTCACCCTCTTGGAAGTGTCTGTAACATTCACATGCTCAGTAGGCTCTGAGCAGCTGTTGAAAAGATGAGTGTAGGGGTTGTTGACAATGTCAGCAGTAGATGAGTTTGTAGGAACCGTTTTTGGTGTAAGTTTGATGTCTGCAACATGTAACTTAGTGCGCATCTGTCTGCCATGTAATAATTCAGCTGGAGATGCTTGGGTTGTTGCATGGCATGTTGCTCTGTGGTTATGTAAGAACTCTGTTGTAAATACTTTCCAAGTATTTTTTTCAGTAAGATTTGCTGTCTGTAATGCTTCTTTCAGACTTCTGTTGAATCTCTCAATTTCTCCATTTGCTTGTGGTTAATACACTGAAGATTTCCTACGCACAATATTCCTCTCTCTCAGAAAGGATTTAAACTCATGTGAGACAAACTGTGGTCCATTGTCAGATATTAACTCTTTTGGATTTCCCTCTCTGCTGAGGACTTGAATTGGACATGTGAGGCAAGCTTGCTTAAAATCAGCAGCTGTGACTGTAGATGATAATATATCCATCAGTGCTACAACTTCTATGTCCTCATCCAGCATATCAGAAGCTGTAGGTAAAGGTAATAACAAGCAATCAGCAGTAACATTTTTCAAACCTGGTTTGCATTGCATTTTGTAGTTGAAATTCATCTAGCTATGTGCATTCCAGCTCTTCCTAGTCCCTTTGTTGTAAGTAGTGTAGTTAAAGGGCTATGATCAGTGCATAAGGTAAATTCTCTACCCCATAGGTAGGTTCTCAATTTTTCTGTTGCCCAAACACATGCTAGAGCTTCTTTTTCAACAGTTGAATACTTATGCTCTGTCTCTGAAAGTGTTCTGGATGCAAATGCAACAGTTTTCTCTGTATGGTCCGCATGGATCTGTGTGAGAACTGCACCAATGCCATAGTCTGAAGCGTCTGTAGTAACCACAGTGGGCAGTGCAGAATCAAATAAAGGTAGCGCTGAACTGTTCACAATTAGCTGTTTCACTATTTCAAAGCTATGTCGAGCAGATTCTGACCACACCAGACTTCCAAGTTCCACGTAGCAGTGCTCTGAGTGGCTCCACAACTGAAGCATAGTTTGGAATAAACTTAGAATACCAAGAAGTAAGACCTAGTAAGGTCGTAAGGTCTGGAAATCAGATGGAGTAGGTGCTTGTGTTGTCAGGATCGCGCCGCCCGGAGGCTTACCTTAGCTCCGGGCGGGCGTCCTCTATCCCTGGCGTCTCTCCCACAATGGCGGCGCCCATGGGCGCCACGTGGGTAGCGGCACCGGCGTAATTACGCCACGTTGCCGCAACGCTGCGGCGTGGTGATGTCATGCGTCTGCGCTATTTTGGCGCGAAATTTGAATATTTAAAGGCGCATTGGACGCCATTAAGGCGCCCAATTATAGGACCATTTTGCTATTGATCCTGGGTGTTGCTATTGATCCTGTTCCTGTATTTTCTGATCCTGTTTGCTGTATTCTTTGACTATTGCCTGGACTTTGTTTATTTTGCCTGCCAATACAACCATTTACTTGGACTTTGTCTCGTTTCCTGCTTGATACTTGCCGGTGTTACGCTATTGGACCTTTGACCCCTAAGCTTCCTCCTTGGTCCACTACTCCCCCTGGGCGCCTATAAGGCCTACCCGTGACATGTGTAACTGCATTGACATGGTCAGGGTCAGGCCGTAATCCATCTTGTGAAATTATATGACCCAGAAATGACAGCTGAGTTTGTCTGAAGTGGCATTTGGAAAGGTTCAGTTTGAGTCCTGCAGAAGTAATGTATTTTAGAACCTTTTCCATTCCACTTGTCATGAAGATCCATAGTTGGAGCATAGACAATTATATCATCCAAGTAGCATTGCA
>CM044432.1:83962570-83982278 GCA_024363595.1 Xenopus borealis | reverse complement strand
CTGCCTTACTTCCTACTTCACTTTCAAACTGTACAGAAAGTCCTGTGTATGCACAGTACATGTCCTGTTCACAGTGACACCTGCAGGCCATTTGTATAAACACCACACCTTCCTCCCTCTGTGTGGCTTTTCATCAGGGCGTTTATAGCTTCATGGAGTATGATGCCAAGAAATAGAATGTATGTATAATCTAATACTATACTGACTGAGGGCATCTTCATGACTTTATGGACTTATGCACACGGGCTGTTTTTGCTTTACTTCAGCGGTTTTCTCTGGTTAAAACATTGTTGAAATTGACCACCAGTAATCTACAACATAAAATACACTGAGATTTTAACCTCTAATCATTTTTGTGTGACATTTTACAATTGAAAATAATGGGTAATTATTGGCCACAATTTCAGGCATTTTTATTGGCACAGTTTTACTTTAAAAAATATCCCCTCATGCACCATTGCCCCAAGAGCTCTACTGAAAATGTAATTTAGAATTTTCTTTTGAAGACAATACTATATGTATTTCAAGTGGTATATTTTTGCTTTAGCTCTTGACATACATTTTCTTTCACAGTATTGCTTTTTAAAAAATATAGAATGACACAAGCATTATAGCTGTAAGGGGTGCATAAATCACATCGCTAAAGGCGGTTATTTTCTAAAACTTGACTTTTTTACACTTTAAAAAAAAAAAAATTTGACCAAACTCCCAAACCCTAAACTGATCGATGAAACTTTTAAAAAAAATTGAGCATCAGTTTGAAGTGTGCAATTTTTTGTAATTGTCTCTGCAAAAACTCAACTTTATCGAATTGTTTTCCCAAAAACCTGAATTTATTGGATTACCGAACGAAAACCAGAACAAACAGCCTGTATCAAGAATGAAGGTAAAAAAAAGTGCCAATTATGGACCATCTGCCATTGACTTGTACATGATTTCTTTAGATTTTAGCTGGAATATTTTCAGATTGGAATTTTTAGCAGCTTCAGAGAATAATACATCCTGAAAAATTTTTCCACAAAAAATTAGAATTTCCCCCCCTTAAAAAAAATTTGAGGTTTAATAAATAGACCCCTGAGAGTCCTATGCAATACAGCCTTGCACCTTTCTGATACCCAGTGCATGCTGTACTTTGTTGCTTGATTTCAAAACTATTGTGAAAACGGTGTTATAACTTGTGACTGATCAGTTAAATTGCCTTTTTGCTGCAAATATAAGGTATAAAGTAGATGAAAACAAGAACCACAAAAACATTTGTACTCACATTGCCCTTTTTTCCAGTAATGCCAATTATTCCAACTGGAAAAACAGAATAATGACACAATATTGTAAATGTAAGCACATTATTGCAACTAACAAAGACAATAATATAAAGGGGAGGATTTGTAATTATTCTTTCTTCATTTTTTTCTGTTGAGAATTACACACCACAGGAGCCAAGAGATTGTTGTATAAATTGCATATCATTTAGTGGAAGTGTTTTCACAACTAGAAGAAAACAGTTAAAAAATCATGATTATTCACAGTTAGTAATGAATCCAGAAACTATAAGGACTGAACTCAGGGACAGATTAATGCCTAGACTATCCTAGGTCTTAAGCCGCAGGTCTGGACCCCCCCCATGACTTGCTGCTTGGGACTGGGAGACAATTTAGGCAACAAGGCACTGAAGGCAGGCAGGCGTGCGTCACAGCATCGTCTCTGCGCTTGTGCCAGTGCAACCAATCCCGGGCTGACTATATTTGTTGGAAGGCGCTCACGAGTGAAGTCACTAGTGTGTGCCAACCCGTGGCTCAAGATAGTTGAGCACAACTTGCTCTTGCACATATGGTCAGACAGAGCAAACACACAGTCTGACTGTCCGTCTTCTTCATCTTCATCTCCGCTCACTCTTGCCAATTTGACAAGCCCAAGAGTTGCCTTATGGCCTATTATTTTATTTGCTGCTTGCTTATTACTGCACACGATTGTCTCAATCTCAGTCCCAGGAAGGCAGCTAGCTAATAAGCAAGAGGTGGGTGGCTGGGGGTCCTGCAGCAGTCATTGCCAGTGGGCAGATTTTTTATTTTTAACTTAAAAACTTCAGGTGACTCTGAGGAGTAGACTAGCAGCAGGGAGGGTGCAGGGGGGACCTGGCTGGGCCCAGCAACAGCTGTAGAGGCAGAGCCAGCCTGCACCTGAAACAGTCTGTCTGTGAAATAATTTTTGCTGTCAGGCAGCCTGCACTGCAGCCAGAGAAAATTTGCAGACAATTTTTGTAGCCTGCAGACAGTGAAATAATTATGTTTAGAAATTATTTTACAATTACTTATAGTTAATAATTTTGAAGTCAATTGCAGATCTTCGCTGTGTTATCGGCCATGGTCCGCTCCACAGTTTCTTAAAAAGCTGACCGCCACTGCCCGAACCCATGAATCAATAAATAAATATTGATTTTAATGAATTTTAATGGCAAATGTATTTAATGAATCGGGGTCTATTTGTTGTCTATTTGCTCTATTTATTTTAGTAGTACTGTACTGAAATTCAAAACTTAGAAAATAAGTGAAAGCAAATGTGTATTTTATTGGCAAATTACTAGCTAGTAGTGATGAGCGAATCTGACTCATTTTGCTTGGCCAAAAATTTAATAAACAGCAAAAAATTCGCCAAATGCATTGAAGTCTATGGGCAACAAAAATTTTCCTCATCACTACTGGCTAGATTTAGTTCAACAAAGTCTGTTCAGCTGGAATAACCTGGGACAGATTTTGTAGATATGATTTTCCTACTGTTTGAATCTAATACAATAGATTTAAAATACTAAGACAATCTAATCATGTAAAGATAAGCAGTAGTTTGTTTCTGCTACTTGTTAAAACATGACTTTAGAGTGAAAATTATATTAGTGCTTTAGAAGAAGTCATGTATTATTGTCAATTTATAATAATACATAGGAATCAAACCAAGGGCAGATAGTTCCAAGGTTAAAACATAGGGGCTGATTTACTAAGGGTTGAAGTGAATATTCGAATGCATAAAGTTCGATTCTAAGTAAATTTTTGAAAAACTTCGACCATCGAATAGGTTACTTCGAATAGTAAAATTCTTCGACTTCGAAATTCGGAGTACTGTCTCTTTAAAAATGCATCCGTTTTTTTTTCCTTAGCCAAATAAAAGCTGTTGAAGTGCTATGTTAGCCTATGGGGACCTTCTAGACCATTTTTATAAGTCTTATTTTATCGAAGAAAAATCGTTCGATCCTATGCTAAAATCCTTCGAATCGCAGGAATCCTTAATTCTGTGAAAAGGCAAATATCGAAGTTGAAGGGTTTTAATTTGTGTGCTTTCCACTTCAAATTTGATAATGTCTGTGTCTATGCCATACAGAGCAGCCTTTATGCGAAACATAAATACAAAATCTAGGTACATATTTTTCATTTCTCATCTTTTTAGGACATTAGCATAAATACATTGTTAAGTACTGTTCAGCCTTAATACTCATTTATAATTATAAAAAATATTTGCATTGATCTGGTAAGTCCCCATTAACAAGCTTTAAACAAAGTTACCAAATCGAGTGCTATAATTCATCATTGCACCCTATGGAAAATAATTAAATATACATAATTGCTCAAAGCAGTTGAGGACATTAGCACATTTGTATCTGCAAAGTCAATTAGATTTCAATTAGACCAAAATTCTATGGTTGAATTTGAGGGTTTTTTAACCCTTGAATTCGACCATTGATAAATCTGCCCCTAAATGTTACCTATAGGCCACGTTGATCATTTTTTGCTGAGAGGTTTGTTTTTATATATAATTGTTAGTTGAAGCCTGACGCTCTGACACTCTGACTTTGCCAACCTGACTGTCCCATCTCAGCCTGTTAGTTACAGTTTCTAACAGACTCCTGCTGCACAAATATGGCAGCCCCCTCATACAGGAACATGGGGCAACAGACAGGTAATGTAAAAGCATCAGGCAAACACTTTATGAAGTAGCTTGCAAAGCCAATATTATAATAGATGGTAAAAAAGAGTTTAATTTCAGTTGTCAGTATCTCTTAAACTATCTATTAAATAATTAACTAATTAAATAATAACTATACCCAGAATAGACAGATATTCCCTCAAATAATCTCATCTGCTTGAAAAGTATGGACAAAATAGGCACCCATATACATATTTTAAGGCATATTGAAAAAGGGTACTCAATATATATGCTCTGTAATACGAGTTCCTTACCAGAGGATATTAAAATGATTTTATTATTTAAGGAAAGGGACATATTTGTTTCAGACAGACCACAAGAGCGACACCTTCTCAATGCTGAAAAGCTTCTTATTCTCTCAAGATGGAAAAAAACTGACCTCCCCACCACAAAAGAATTGGTGCTTATAATAATAAAAATATCTAGATTTGAAGAATTGCCAACCGCTGTTGCTAAGCAAAAGAAAAAAAAATTCCATGCTCCTATGCTATACTGATTTCCTTATGATGAATATAAACTATTGGTTTCTAATCCTATATGATAAAGTTCAAGTGTCTCTGCGTCCAGTCCCTGTGTCCGTGGAATTGCGCTACTGCGCATGTGCCCCACGGACAGCCAGCACGAAGCATCTAACGCTAGCGCAAATTCGCCGGTGTGACGGCAAATCCTAATCGCAAATTCACGCTGGCGAATTTACGCTAGCGAAGTAGATAGAATACAATAGAGGTTGAAAAAAAAATTTGAAAAAGTTTCTGTCCCAAAAAACGCTGTGGCGTGTTTTACCATTATGGGTGATAGTCTGAAAAAGAAGTGTATGTTACAGCCACTACACATGCCCAGGACACCTTTAATCAAAAAAAATAAAGTTGTCCTACTGCCCTACATGTGCCCCCTATATAGTAGTGTTGCCATATGTCAGGAAATGTAGGGGGGAAGGAGGGTAACACCCCCCAAAAAAAACAATGTTTTTCAGACTATCACCCACAATGGTAAAACACGCCACAGCGTTTTTTTGGACTTAGAAAATTTTTTAAATTTTTTTTCAACCTCCTATCTATTGTATTGCTCTAGCGTAAGTGCTAACAAACAGCAAAAAGTGAATTTGCTTAAATACGATCCTTCGCCAGTGCGCAACTTCGCCTGGCGTAAGGGTGCAAAGTTGCGCAAGTCTATCTACTTCGGTAGCGTAAATTCACCAGAGTCGGTGTTCGTGAATTTGCGATTACAATTTGACGGCACGCTGGCGAATTTGCGCTAGCGTTAGACGCTTCGCGCTGGCTGTCCGTGGGGCACATGCACAGTAGCGCAATCCCACGGACACAGGGACTGGGCGCAGAGACACTTGAACTTTATCATATAGGATTCGCGCCTCGCCAGGCAATTTGGAGCAATTTTAAAAAGCGCGCCGCTCCGTGTGGATACGCGCCGGCGGTTTCAAGCAACGCCGGTGCGCTTAGTGAAGTGGCTGTTCGGGGAGGTTCGGGGGCTACAAGTCGCGGTGAGAAGTCGCCAGGCGATAAAATGCCCCCGAATCTCCCCGTCTGGCCTTAGCCTTAAGAAGTGCTTTTGAAACTTTTTGAAAATACGATTCGAATTGTAAAAAATTTTAATTGAATTTTAAAATTCAACCATTCGAAAACCAAAGTACTGTCTCTTTAAATAATGTAAATTTGCCACTTCGCCACCTTCTAACCTTTAAGAAGTGTTTTTGGAACTTTTTGGAAATCAAAGGATTTTGACCAAAATCGAACAATGCAGTTGAACGATTTGAATGATTTTTATTTGATCGAAAATGGACCTGTTTGAATGAAAAAATTAAATTTTCGATCAAAAAAGCCCTTAAAAAATATTACATTTTTCAATTCAAAATTCGACCCTTAGTAAATCGGCCCCCAGCCAGGAGGTGATTGTTATTATTGTGTACAGTATCACAGCAAATGGCTAAATGCAAGATGGCTAAGGCAGTAAAAATGGTGCAATTAAAGAAAATATAAAAGCATTGAAAATGGTGAATATCCTGCCTTGTGGACTTATCTGTACAACAAGGGGCAGATTTACTAATGGTTGAATTTCAAAGTGAAAAAACTCCGAAATTCGGTCATCTAAATTTTTTGGGGGGGTGATTTTTGCTCGAAAATGGACCTAATTCAGTTGAATCGGTCCATTTTCGATCGAATTGAGATTTGTTAAATGCATCAAACAGTTTCATGCAAAATCCTTGGAATTCTCAGAACTTAGAAAAATTTTCAGGACTGGCTCAAGAAGGTCGACCATAGGCTAAAATGGCAATTTGGCAGCTTTAAGGTGGCGAATAGTTGAATTTGAAGAATTTTAAAGGGCCAGTACTCTAATTTTGGGCTATTCAATAGCCAAAGTAGCCCAAAATTACTTTTTTTCATATTTTTTAAATTCAATTTTATTAGAATATTCACTTCAACCCTTAGTAAATGTGCCCCCAAATGTAAAACAGGGGAAAAAGAGTGCTTTCCTCCAATGGATGGACTCCAATTGCTTTACTGTTCAGCAATCAAGCTCTAGCATGAGACCCCATATCAAAACTGATGATTTAGGGGCAGATTTACTAATGGTCGAATTTCCAAGTGAAAAAACTTCGAAATTCGACCATCAAATTTTTTTTAGGGGGGGGGCTCATTTTAGATTGAAAATGGACCTAATTCAATTGAATAGGTAAGTTTTCAATCGAAATTTAAATCATTCACAGGGTTCGAATGCATTTTTAGATACAAACGATTTCAGCCAAAATACTTCAAATTCTCAGGACTTAGAAAAGTTTTCAGGACTGGCTCAAGGAGGTCCCCCATAGGCTAAAATTGCAATTTGGCAGTTTTAAGGTGGTGAATAGTGGAATTCGAAGGATTTTAAAGGGCCATTACTTTTTCAATTCAAAACGAATTTTGGGCTGATCAGTAGTTGAAGTAGCCTAAAATTACTTCGAAATTAAAATTTTATTAGAATATTCTCTTCGACCCTTAGTAAATATGCCCCTTAACATACAACTTCTCCTCTATTTAGCAGTCACCTTTCACATTCCATGTGAAGGTCAACATATTTTCTCTATGATGATTTATTTGTAGTGATGGGCGAATTTATTCGCCAGAGGCGAATTCGCTTCCAATTCCTGCGATTCGCCGCTGGCGAATAATTTCGCGAAACGGCAGCGAAAATTCGGCCAAAAAAATTGCCGACGCGCGTCAAAAACGCCACTTGTTTTGCGCATTTTTTCGCCAATTCGCAAATTTCGCTGGAAATTCGCAAATTTTTCGGCGTAGCGAAACAGGGGAGATTCGCCCATCACTATTTATTTGTAATACAGTGGCACATTTTGAATGCCTTAGTGTAAGTGCACACTAGAGGTATGTCCCACTTCTCTCACCCTGTATTTTTCAGGCAGGCAGAGAAAAGTGGATCTGCTCCTATACGTTTCTATGTGCAGCTGCACTTATATGCACAGCATTGGCCTGTGTGCAGCTGAATGGAGTGGAGATCAGCCCGAAAATGCACGCTTTCGCACTTTTCAGGCCTATCTCTGCTTAGGTGCACTCACATGATTCCTGTTTGCAACTGTACATACTATATGTTTGTAACTACACCAATACATGTAGCCAATATCTCCCAGCTATTAATGTCTAACTACCATTATCATTGCATTACATATGGGCACAAGATGATCTCATCTTGGTTATAGTGAGAACAAGCTTTCTAAATTTGTAGTGTTTAGTATTAAATTCCCAGGTACCCTACCAAACTCAGACATACATTAAGCAATACAGCATTTTACAACAATTTACAGTAAGTAAATTTCATGTCCATCAAAATATTTACATAAACAAAGTAATTTAAAGTGATTTACAGTATTTTCTGTCACTAACACAGCTTGTACTATCTTTGAAGTTTTTAAATGACTCTTTTGGGAAGTTGTGCATTGTAAAACCACAAATATCATACTGAAGGGTATCCCTATCTCTGTTACCCAGCAGAGTTGATATATTCTAGCATGAAACAATCCGCTAACCACCTAACATTACAGGAGTTCCTTAAGCAATTACAGCTTCTTGTCAATTGAATAGAATTACAGAATAACATTTTGTTCAGACAGTACATAGTGTTTTTTATGGTAAACAAGGTAAAATAAACAATTCCTTGTGTGATTTAGACCTAAACCAGAAATTCAATATCTGTAAAGAAAAAAACAGTAACAATATCTCTGCATAGGTTAGGGTTAATTACGTAAATTTACTGATTTTATTCACTACAGTACAATTTTTTCTTGCCTGCTAAAGTTTGATTTAGTTGATTTGCATTCCTGCTGCTCACATACACAACTGAGGGCCAGTTATAAAAACCAGAAAATAATAGTTATAGTGGCACACTAACCACTTGTGAAGGGGCTTGATGCTTAATCAGTTAAAGTGAAGGATATTTTATAATGTTTGCAGGAATTTAGGGAAATGAGTTAGGACATCACAGACAGGGTTGGATGGGGAGCCCTGGGCCCACCGGGGCTGCTGTCTCAGGGCTCAGCTAAGCCCTCCCCAGTGCCACGCTTGTGCTGTTTTTTCCGACAACCAGTCCAAAGAAGGGAAGTTGTAACAGGAAGAAGAAGCGCAGTGTATGGATCTGGTTAAAACTGGTTAGAGGGATGGAAGACTTAAATTATGAGGGTAGACTGTCGAAGTTGGGGTTGTTTTCTCTGGAAAAAAGGCACTATATTTATATTATGTCTGTCAAAAAAATCATCCAAGCCCCTCTTAAAAGCATCAACAGAATCAGCCATCACAACATCACCTGGCAGTGCATTCCACATCCTCACTGTCCGCACTGTGAAGAACCACCTACTCTACTGGGAAAGTCCTTTTCTGAAGGGGTGGCCTCTGGTGTGGTGATCCTCTTTATGGGTAAAAAGGTCTCCTGATACAGTATTTGTCTATAATGTCCTCTAATGTGTTTGTAAAGTGTAAACCAAATATAGAATTTCCCAGACAAGTAGAGGAGTTAAGCCTATAGATGATTGCCAGTATTGTATTTCAGTCTCATGCCACCCTAGGCTCCGGACTTATGGACACCCCCCAGTCTGCCAACTGCTCATGTGCATGTGATGTCGCTTGCATGCATATAACATCACGCTCATATAGTTAAATAGTTAAATCGGGTTGAAAAAAGACCAAAGTCTATTAATTGGAACCCGTGTAAATGAAACCCAGCATCCAAACATACACACACTCACACTAACCTCTCTATATACACTCACATAAGCTACAGTATATATAACCATATCTATACTAACTATAGAATTTTGCATCACAATAGCCTTGTAAATTATACTTGTCCAAGAAATCATCCAAGCCACATTAACAGAATCAACATCACTACAACATCCGTAGGGCATTCCAAAACCTCACTGCCGTCACTATGAAGAACCACATTAGCTGCTTCAAATGAAAGTCCTTTTCCTCTAGTTTAAAGGGCTGGCCTCTGGTCATGTAATTCTCTTTATGGGTAAAAAGGTCCCCTATTTGTCTATAATGTCCTCCATAAAATTTAATCATGTTCCCTCTCAAGTGTCTTTTTTCCAGAGAAAACAACCCCAACCTTGGAATTCATAATTTGTCTTCCATCCTCTAACCAGTTTAGTTGCACAAGTCTGCACTCTCTCCAGCTCATTAATATCTTTTCTTAAGGACTTGAGCCCATAACTGCACTGCATACTCCAGGTGAGGCCTTACCAGGGACCTAGGAAAAGGCAAAATTATGTTTTCATCCCTCAAGTTAATGTACCTTATTTGCTTTAGTAGCCACTAAATGACACTGGCTGGAATTAGACAACTTGTTATCTACAAAATCCCCTAGATTTCTCAGTTAAGTAAACTCCCAACACACTTTAGTGTATAATTTACATTTATTTTATTTCTGCCAAAGTGCATAACCTTTCATTTATCAACATTGAACCTCATATGCACCAAAGACCAGTGCTACTCTCACTACCCAGCTCTGCAGCTGGATTAACTGGAAGTAGCTGGAGGGATAGTAATGAAACATTACTAGTGATGTACAAACGATACGGTCAGCTCCCCTTTGACAACCCTGGAATGGGTCAATTGCGGTGCAAGTGCAGTCAATGGCCACTCTCCATCCAGCTACTGCAGACAAACTTGGAGCACAGCACCCAGTGTTGAATAAAATGCCTTTATTTCAATTTCTTTGGCAATATTCTGGACATAGCGACGTTTCAGGCCACATTAGGCCTTTGATAAAAGGCCTAATGTGGCCTGAAACGTCGCTATGTCCAGAATATTGCCAAAGAAATTGAAATAAAGGCATTTTATTCAACACTGGGTGCTGTGCTCCAAGTTTGTCTACATTACTAGTGATGGGCCAATTTATTCGCCAGGGGTGAATTCCTGCGATTTGCCGCTGGCGAATAAATTCACCTCGGGCAAATAAATTCACGAAACGCCAGTGAAAATTCGCTTAAAAAATGAGTCGCGCGTCGTTTTTGATGCGACGCGATGGAAACGATCAAAAACGTGCCGCGACTCATTTCGCTGGAAATTCGCAAATTTTCCGGCGAAGCGAAACTTGGTAGATTCGCCCATCATTAAACATTACAGCTTCATATAGGCACCCAATGGCTGCCACCCTCAGGCCCTGGTCACTAGACTTCTTATGCATTACCACATTGATGAGTAAAAGAACATTTATTTAGACAACAACTATTCACCTCAGATCTATCCAAATATTTGGTGCCCAAATCACTGATAAATTTCCTCAATTAATATAAAAGGTAATTTTCCTCAAACTCCTGGTGTGTTTGTATAGTCTGGCAATTACCTTCTCAGACTGTATCATTCATTAAGCTGTCTGATGTTTTGATGAATAGTACAAGCTATTAACCACAATTTTTAAAATGCTTTGGTCTTCAGAGTGGCAGATAGTTCATATCTGCAGTGCAAGTGCATTTTTAGGTTGCTGTGTGAATTTATTTACCAGACATGTAATTTTGGCCTACCTGGATAACAGTGAAATTCTCGAGTAATCACAGAAGGCTACTGTAGATGATCATATTGCTGGAGGGTTGTAACACATGCTTTGAAGAAAAAAAGATGAGTGCAACTTGAAAAATGTTTCATCTGTGCTAACCATTTTTTACTACTTTGACATACTTGCAATACGTTCAATCAGGCATATCTTTATGAAATAATGCTATTGAAAAATAAAATATAGTGGTTCAGAGTACCCATACCTTTTGCTGAACTACATCTCCCATATCTATTCTGAAAAAATGGTACAGTTAGGGGTAGATTTCTTATGGTTCCCAATGAATGAATGTAAATTCAAATGTGAGATTTATCACAGTTCGACCATGGAATCCGTTCTAATTCAAAATTTTGCCACCCAAAACCTGCTGAGTTCATTTACAAGTCAATGGCAGAGGTCAGTTGAACCATCTTAATATGTTAATAGCCTTCCTTACATTCCAGTTTTTTTTTCGGAGGAAAACTTGATTCGAATTAAAATTTTCAGGACGGAACTATTCAAGCTAATATTAGACGTTTTAGTTTTTTTAATAAATAACCTCCCATTCCAGTTGATTACATTCGAGTAAAAAAAAAAATTGCATACATTCTATGTTGAACCTTTGATAAATAAGGTGTTATAGTACAAATCAGTGGGAACTATCAAAGCCAGACATAGCTGATACAGGTATTGAATCGTTATTTAGAATCATTTTCTCATACTGTACTATTCAGTTATCTCAACTCAGGAAATCAACAAATCACATATATAACTCACATACCCTCAGCTGGGCAAGCACTCATGTAATCAATGGGTAAGACTGTGCTTTTGCAGTATACTGGCTCTAATTAATTTACTAGACCACAGTGCCTCCAATTTCTCACATGAGTAACTTTTGTCTAAGGTCAAACTCCGGGTGTCATTTTTTCCCATCTTACAGTAGTTCTGCCAAGGAGGTTTTAAAAACATTGTTCATTACTTTTATATTGTAAGCACAATCTCCCAGGCCTGGATTTGCAGCAAAACCACAAAGGTGAAAGAGGAAGCTGGCCTTTGATGTCCCTGGATTAAATTTGGGCCTGCAGTCTCCCACCCCTTGGGCTGGGTCTATGCAATTAATGACTTCTGAAACCTTCACTTCTAACTAGGGGCATTCTTAATTATTATCATTTACTGGCCATTCCTTTTCAGTGGTGACGATTGTTTTTGCCACACTCTAGAGGTTATAAATAATATTTATGCAAGCAACTCACCTTATATACTATCTTGTATTACATACGAGACTGTCGTTTCAGCCTCCTCCGAGGCCTTTCTCAAAGTGTCTAATCAATTCTAAGAAAGCCATATATAAAAGAGTTGGGGGGAAAATAGACACATTGATGATGACATATTAACATCATCATTGAAATGCGACTATGATTTACATATCACTCATTAAAAATATGTAAGTAGAAAAAATATGCATAACTTACATCAATTGAAGCTATTGATAATCTCCACATTCAAACATTACATAGTTACATTCAACTATTTACACCACGTGTCAGTGATTGATGGGTACTCACAAATGTTTAATTTACCAATTGCGCATATCAAAATGAGTCAAGCTGTCTTGACTTAATTTTCTTGCTGCTAAAAAGGTATGGAGCATAGAAATAGTGTAGATCCCTTTATTCCATAAAAATTATTTTTAAAAGTTACACTCACACTTTTGCAGAGTTAAAATAGCGCATCTAGTGGTACAAAATTCACATGGGTTAACTACGACCAGCGTTGTTCCCCCAACCTTGTGTGTCCTGCTTGGCTCCATCCCCGAATCGCTGCATACTGAACCTCTGGAGCTTCTTAGTGCTGACTCTGAAATCTTGGGACTTTTATTATTTATCTTACTCGAGGAGAACAAGTTTAATTGGAGTCAGATTAAAGAGGGACATACAAAAGACTTAATTTTTTTATCTTTAACATAAAAGCTTAATTGAACCTTGCTGTATAATTAATGCAAACAAAATTTGCTAAAACCTGTGACCATTAAGACTCAATAAATATTAGTTAAGGCTGATATATATCATTGTCTGAGCCTTAAAACTTGTTATCACAGACCAGGGCAAAGAACAACTGGTCTGTTATTTAAAATCTCATAGAAAGTTGTAGGTAGTGATAATATTTAAAAAATACCAAAATTGGAGATTGTTAACTGTAGTTCTGAAGTATTTACTCTAGAGGGGAGTAACTTCAAACATTTACTCTTTAATTAAGGCTGTTCCCACAAGGGAATGGGAAAAAATGAATCATCCTATACATTTTGAACAGGGGAAAAAAACTCCCTGAAACAGAACAGAAATGTGCAAATTAGCAGCGTTGTGTGGGGCCTTTGATATGGTATGATCACTCAACCATTCAGCACTTTCAAACATTTAAAATACCTTTGCAGATGAATGCACAAAGAATTTTTAAAAGGAAAAGAAAACAAAATGTTTTAAATGTCTGCAGAATTTGCAATTGTGGGACAGTCCACCTTCAAATGAAAATATTCCATGATGGAATGAGTGGTTCCAGAAGAGAATTTGCGACTGGCCTTAAGTTCTTTGAAATCACTCCATGTTGGAGTTATACTGTTATCTAGACAGCTGAACAGAGACATAGAAAATAATAATAACAATAAAAATCCAGCTCTAGAATGACTTTGCTACTGGTTCCTTAAAAAGATTGATAGGTAGCATAGTTCAGCAAATGCTAGGTCTGTTAACCTGTCTGTTAGTATATCACACTGGTATATATATATATAATACACAAAAGCTGTGAATATCCTGTAAATTATATCCTTATAAACGGTGAGTTCTGATGTCATCAGTTATAAACGGTGAGTTCTGATGTCATTTCTTTCACATGACTCACTGAAACTTGTGAATTATAATAAATAAAGTACCCCCAGTTGTAACATATGAGGATATTAGAAGTTACCTCGGAGTTCCATGACCTGTATAAAAACACTCCGCCTTCGGCCTCATGTTTTTATATGGTCATGAAACTCCTCGGTAACTTATAATATCCTTATATTTTACAAGAGGGGGTACTTTATTCACTATATACATAAATATTGCCCTTTTACATCTCTTGCCTTGAACCACCATTTTGTGTTGGTGTCTGTGCTGCCTCAGAGATTGCCTGATCAGAAATAATGCAGATCTAACTATAACAGGATAAATTGTGGAAGCAAAAGACAGAACTAACAGGGGAATGTAATATAAGTCGGTAAGGCAAAAACTATTCGCAATGCGAAAAGTTATGCCTCTGTGCGAACAATTTTTGCTTTGCGCGAATTTAATATAGCTTTTGCGAAACCGGAAACTATTTTACCGATCACTTCAGACAGTGGAAGAGAGTTTGCGAATTTTACAGCTTGCGCCAATGCGCAGTCAATGTAATAAGACTTCTTACTGAAAAAGTCGTTATATTTGCTCCTAAAGATTACGACACCTTCAAGCACTTCGTAAGAGTGCGCAATTAAAATTCGCAATGCGCAATTAAAAGTCGCAATGCGCAATTAAAATTCGCAATGCAATAACAGTTTAAGGAACAATATTACATTGCGAGATGTGGATTTTTAATTTTATTGATGCGCACTCTATTGCTCTTTGCGGATTTAATTACATTCCCCCCTATGTCTGTTAATTATCCCATGTGACCTGTATGGTTTGTTTGTGTGCACTGTGAATCCTAGGATCCAAGGGGGAGGCCCATATTTTTTTAAAATTGTGATTTTGAAATGCCACCAATTGGTGTGGAGCAAGCAAGCATTCTGTTCAGTAATTTGACTTTATATAATATCCCCAAATGAAAACAATGAAATAAGTTAGTAACCAACTACCAGTCTTTCAGTCTGAGGGGCCTATTTATCATGCCATGGAAACAAACATCACAGTCACGGCCCATAGCAATCAGAGCTTTGCTTTTGTTTTTTAACTGTTAGGTGACTGTTGACATCTAATTGATGATTGGTTGCTATGGGCAACATTATCAGTGATTTTTTTTCTCCAGTGATTTTTTTCTCCAGTGTTTTACACAACTTGTTAATTAGGTCCATAAGCTTTAATTGTAAATGATCCATTATTACTTACTTGTCTTGTAAAGAAGACAAAAAGTTGAAACCACAAAGCATTTATAATTCAATCTGTCCATGACGATTTCAGATGCTGTCACTTATATATGCATAAATGTTGCAATGTGTCTTTTCATAATTGTATATACATAGTACTGCTTGTACTTAAAAGGGGTAGTTCACCTTTAAATGTTTTAAACCTTTAGTATAATGTAGACATTGACATTCTGAAAAAAATTGCAGTTGGTCTTAATTTGTTATGGTTTTTCAGATATAGACTGGCAACCTTAAATAAGGAGACAGGGATATGAACAGCAGTGGGCCTGCATATAAATATAAATAGAAAAAAAAACAATAGCCATAACAAGTATAGCCTCACCAGTGGCGTAACTCATTGCCAGAGGGCCCTGGTACAGGATGGCCATCTGAGCCCCCCTGCGATAGCAGCCACCTGTGATAGCTGTTATCATGCCTACGGCGGGCCCCAAGGGGGTGCGGACCCGGGTGCAACCACAACCCCCAGCACCCCTGGTAGTTACGCCACTGAGCCTCACAGAGCAATAGTTTTTGGATGCTGGAGTTGGTGACTCCAATCTGAAAGGTGGAAAGATGCAGAAGAGGAATATTTATAAAACTAAAAAAGTTGCTAGGAAATTACCTTATTATAACGTATTAAAAGTTAACGTAAAGGTGAACCACCCTTTCCCATCCTTTCATGGGAATTTTTTTTTTTTTTTAGAAATGCATCAGTTAATAGTGCTGTTCCAGATGAATTCTGCTTTGAAATCCATTTCTCAAAAGAGCAAAAAGATTTTTTTATATTTCATTTTGAAATCTGACATGGGGCTAGACATATTGTCAATTTACCAGCTGCCCCAAGTCATGTGACTTGTGCTCTGATAAACTTCAATCACTCTTTACTGCTGTATTGCAAGTTGGAGTGATATCACCCCTTCCCTTTCCCCCACCCAGCAGCCTAACAGCAGAACAATGGAAAGGTAACCAGATAACAGCTCCCTAACACAAGATAACAACTGCCTGGTAGATCTAAGAACAACACTCAATAGTAAAACCCATGTCCCATGTCAGTTACATTGAGAATGAAAAACAACAGCCTGCCAGAAAGCAGTTCCCTAAAGTGCTGGCACAAGTCACATGACCGGGGCAGCTGGGATATTGACAAAATGGCTAGCCCCATGTCAGATTTCAAAACTGAATATAAAGAGACATGTGTACAGTGGGAACAGATTTGAATCCCTTTAGGTATCCCTTTAGGTATTATAGAGTTGTTGCAGAACTGCAGAACCACAAGAGGTATATTCTGTATGAAACTGTGCTATTAAGGAGACTACTTGTATTACTTCTCTAAAACAAAACTAACCCAGGTTAGTGACAATGTGTATGTGAAAAGAGAAATTTGGAAAACCGCACTGGATCATTTAAAAGTTTGTGTCTTTATTATGGGCATTATGGGCCTCATGCGTTATGGGCGCTTCCCCCTTCATTATAGGCAGTTGAAGCCACAGTGATTTTGAGCTGTGCCTTTCCGTTTATGTTTTTGCAAGGGAACCATGTTGTAAACATCGGCCATGGTTAATGTAGAACTTGGAGATGCCTTGATGCATGATGGCAATATTGTACTATTGAATACTGCTTCAGATATTACAGTTGGGCACCAGTATATTATTATAATCACTGATAATACAATTAGGTGTGGATAACTTTCAATACCCATTGCAGAATTAGCTAAAAGAGAAAACTGTGAAACAGAAAACATTTTATTAGGTCGTATGGAGGATTTAATTGCATATGAAAGTGTATGGAGTTGGGAATTTCTGTTTGTAATTTTATTGTTTCATCTTGCTTTGTCTTTTAACACATCCAAAGTTCACTCTCAATAAAACAAGCACATTTTCCTCCTTCTATAGTATTTAACTATAACTACTATAATGTTTAATCTATTAGGAATACATTAAATGGTATTTACATGCATGAAGTATGTGAATGTTTGTACAGTATTTTATTCAAGGATCAACATATTGCTGTAATTGGATGCCACATGGAGCACAGCAACTGCACCCTAATCTAAGTTGAGCTAACCACTAGTGAAATATTATAAAAAAAAGGCTAATTCATTGAAAAGTAGGCTGTATGGCTACATAGGATATTCTATACTGTTTAGCTACTAAGTGGCTCACCTAATAGGGAACATTGAGTACAGTGTGTATATATATATATACATGTATGTATATATATATATATATATATATATATATATATTGTTAATGATATACATTATTATATCTTTTGGGCTGTGTTTATGTTGTAAATTATCCAAAATAAATTTGTATTAATAATTATACGGTGGTAATCTAACGAATGCAATTATTTCTACTATAATACTTTATGAATACCATGGCCTCTGACCCTGGACTAACAAATAATCTGTCACCAATTATTTATAGCCAAAGCAGCTTAATACAAATAAATGAGGAACTATATCTATAGATTATGTATAGTAGTTTGTTGATTCAATACATGTTGCTAGGTTTCATAATGGAAAATTAGTTTCAACTCAGAGGAGCAGCTGGAGAATGCTGCCTAAGGTACTAGTTTTGCAAGGATCGTTTCCAATACAAATTCTACAGCTTGTTTGTTAATGCATTCATATTCTATAATAGGTATTATTGCTGGTAATTGTCTCTGTTATTATTTATAATAAGGGGCCTATTTAAGATTGCTCTAGCTTTTTGGTTCGAGCCATCTTCAAAGGAACAATTCAGCATAATAATAAAAACTTGGTAAATAGATAAGCTTTGCAAAATAAAAAAATGTTCTAATACAGGTATGGGAGCTACTATCTAAAATGCTTGGGACGCGGGGCTTTCCGTAATTTAGATCTTAACACCTTAAGACTCCTAGAAAATCATGTAAACATTAAATAAACCCAATAGGCTGACTTTGCTTCCAATAGGGATTCATCATATCTTAGTTGGAATCAAGTACAAGCTACTGTTTTATTATTACAGAGTAAAAGGAAATAATCTTTAAACATTTGGTTTATTTGATTATAATGGAGTCTATGGGAGAAGGGCCTTCCGTAATTCGGAACTTTCAAGATAATGGGGTTTCATTTAAAGGATCCCATACATCTGCCATTTCCATAATTTTACCCTGAACCTAAAAGCTGCTGAATTTTTATTTGTTCCAAAAACCTGTTCAGTCTGAAATCCAGCATGAATTATCAAACTGGGACACGGTTTCCTTAAAGATTGCATGAGCTGAAAAGCACAAGCAATCTTTAATAGGCCCCTGTGTCTTTTCAGGATATGCTCAATTTTTAATCCATTTTAGCAATTTGCACTTGCTTTTTCTTGGCAATACATAGCAAAATAGCAAGCATTAATCATTGTAGACTGACAATTTCCATACTAATTAGTAATTTCCATAGTATTTCATCCAAATTAAGGGGCAAATTTACTATTATTCCCCAAAATAAATTTGTTTTTACTTGATATTTGATTAGCATTCGATTTTCGAATGCTAATCGAATAGTTTTAGGCTACTCTTTTATTCGATCATCGATCATTCGATGATCGAATAACGATCGAATAATGATCATTCGACCATTCAAATGAATTATTCGATCATTCGAATGAATCGTACGAAGACTTCGATCATACGAATCCTATTCGATCAGGACTTAGCCTCAGAAGCCTATGGGAGCCCTCCCATAGGCTTGTATTACAATTCGGTAGGTCCAATCTGGCGAAGTAGGCAATCGAATAATTAAAAAATTTTAAATCCTTCGATGATCGAATGATCGTTCGCTATTCGATGATCGAATATGCCTAATTTGCATATTCGACCAATCAAATAAATCCTACGATCAAATATTCCATCGAATTCGATCAAATTCGATTTTATTCACATGAATACATGTGAATTTTGCAAATCAGCCCCTTAATGTCTTGGTCGAATTTTTTGTCTTGGCAACTTTTTTGTCTCCAAATGCATTAAACTCAATGGACATTTTTTGTTATGGTGACTTTTTTGTCTCATTTTGTCTTGGCAATTTTTTTCGCGCTGCAAAATTTTTCACAGTAAAAATTTGAATGTGGAATTTTGCCACAAATCCATGCTTGGCGAAAACATTTGCTCATCACTACATATAGGGGCACATTTATCAAGGAACAAATTTAGAGTTCATGGGAGTTTATAAAAAACTCCCATAAAATCTAAATTTTTTAAACAAAGTTTTTAAACTTGGGTGAATGGGATTGACCCGCAAACTCAAACTGAATTTGAACTCAAATTGAATTTGAACTCAAATTGAATTTGAAATCAAATTGAATTTGAAATCAAATTGAATTTGAACTCAAATTGAATTTGAACTCAAATTCGACTTTATTCTCAAAAAAAAAAAACTCAGGATGCCAGCAAACAACTCCAAATTGTTTCTAGAAAAGTCCCCCAAAGGCTAAAACAGCAATTCGGCAGGTTTAAAGTGGCAAATACTGTAATCTAATTCAAATTTTTAAAGGCTAGACATTTTGTCAATTTCCCAGCTGCCCCGGTCATGTGACTTGTGCTCTGATAAAC
>CM044432.1:83923496-83939745 GCA_024363595.1 Xenopus borealis | reverse complement strand
ATATATATATATATATATTATATATATTTGATCTCAGTGGATTACAGTAAAGATTCAAAAATTATGGCAGAAACAATTATAGCTTTTGCCTGCAATTATGAATTGTGAGGGAAATATTGCATTCTGGATATAAAACATGTTGAATTGCATCTGAAAGAGCATTTTGCACACTGCCCTTGCAAATTATTATGGCATTATAATCTATAATGTCTTTTGGCTTGATTCATCATCAAGTCATCAAATCTCGTCAGTGAGGGTCCAACAGCCATCACTTGGAGTAAGTGTTAGGACTGATAATTAAAACAAGTATGTACGTAGGGCAGGAAATATGTCACAACTAACTAAATAAATAAACTAAATAATAAACTAACTTGACAAATGCACCAAGAAACTCTGAGACATATAGACATATAGACATGAAACATGCATACAGACAATAAGAGAGATGGAGATTTAGTCAATAATTGGTTTATGTAAAGAAAAGACATAAATAAAGAAAATACAATAACAGGGATATCAAATATTTTAAGTTGGCTGATAGTCCTAGCATTGAATTGGTTCATCGGCTAAGTGGGTATTCCATTTGTGTATGAAAATTCCATCATTTGAAAGGGCTAAATTGCTTAAAATTAGCTAACTAGACGACTAGATTAATGTTTGTGTTTGTCCAGGTTGATGCTGTTGACAACATTTTCTGATCTTCAACTTTCATTTTTAAGATATATAAAATTATGTGGACCACTAACACAATTTAGCTTTGATATAATTTCCATTTTGATATCAATAACTATTTTAATTAATTGCGTTTTGATGGAGCAGTTATCAAGAGATTGAGATTAAAGAGATTGGGGATCTGTGTTGCAATACAATCCATTAAATTAGCTTTTTTAATGATTTATATTCAATTGTAAGGGTGTATAAGGGGTTAATAAGGCAGATAATTATCCTTAATATTAATAGTGTGTGTATGTATCAAACTAAAGGTTATCAATGGAATATTGTCATATTGTTATCAAAGGAATATTGTCATATACAGTTTATATGATATTTATACTGTTCATCAAAAAGTAATTATTTAAATTTTCTTTGCAATGTATGCAAAGTACAGGTTTATGTCATTTTATTGCAGGTCTAGCCACAGATGTCATCATGCATACTTCAAAATTGTATTTATCTCTTATTTTAAAACAAAACACTCCTTTCAGCATAATGATTGAGTGCAAAGAGTAACCGGTGAGAGCAGTAGACAGATGTGCAAATGTTTCTTGAGATTTAGCAAAAATTCAAAATGGGCATGCTATTAAAAAGCTATTACAGTTATTATACTTTAGCTGGAAGCTGTGCCTGAGCTTCATGTGGTTTTTAATAGCACCCCATACACCCCATTGAGCTAGATGTGGCCTTATGTTTTTGAAAATGGGCGTTGGTTTAGACAATGCCTCTCCCTTAAAAGCCGCATACCGGCAGGGGAGGATAGATCCTTTATAGTGAAACAAAGGTTCAACTGACACTGATTACAAATAATGCTACTATGCAGAGATACTCTTTATACTATGACAAAAAGGTAAATATGTTAGGGTCCACCACCATGTGGGGTTTACCTTGACGTGACACGGTGGCTTCTCAACTTTATGATCATAACTTTGTAACTAAAAACCCCTGTTTTGCAAACTTATTTTGGAGACAGGGGCACAGGGAATGTGCATTAAAACTAGCACTTCCATTATACTTAAACTGCAAGAAAAGTCTAAAATAGAATAAGGCTAGAAATGCTGTACTTTGTATACTAAACATTAACATGAACTTACTGCACCACAAGCCTAATCAAACAAATTATTTATGCTTTCAAAGTTGGTCACAGGGGGCTGTCATCTTGTAACTTTGTTATACATCTTTGCAAGACTAGACTACATACACATGATCAGTGTGGTCTGGGCTTCTTAGGGATCGTCATGAATGATCAAAAAAACAAAGCTGCTTGAGTTCTGCATGGCTGGTAAGTAAGGCAGGGGCTCCCCCTGCTGTTCATAAGTATGATTGTTTCCCTGCCAGAAGTTAGGGACCATCTGACAATTCCTATCCGCAGCACTAAATGAAGGGAGAATTTCACTGCATACAGTCAGATTTCTTATAAAAATGGTACACATTTTTTAATTAAAGTATAATGAAGATAGATTTCTTTTTCATTAAATAAAGTAAAAATGGGATTGTATTTCTTTGCCTTTCCTTGCCCTTTAAATAAACTATAACTTTGCCTTTAGAGTGCTACCACATACCCCCAATTTCGGACATTATACCCCATAAAAAGGCCTGGCATCCTGAAGTTACACCTGCTCCAGTGTAATTGCTTCCATTAATGTATTTTTTTGTCATTGACAGAAAATGTTTGGTGCATCAGACAACTCCAAGCTGATCCTACTTGATTTCAAACTGAAGCAAACCAGAGATCATTTTTGTTTGTTTAAGGGGGTGGCCTCATATTTTAAACTGGTGAATGTAAATATTTCTTTGTTTTCAGTATCCTTTTCATACTTAAGAGATGCATAAATGGAAACATTTGTTCAAAAAACTTGAAGAATAAAAAAGCTTTGATATACTTACTATTGCTACTGCTATTCACTGGAAGCGCTTCTCATTTAGCTGCCAAATATAATATTGAACATATTCTGAAAAGCTTTCATTCAAAAAAATTTGAGAGCACATTTTCTTGCTGCAGTTTTGTGAAATCATGGAAAAAACATCATCTGCAATTTCAGATTTGACACTTGTGTGCTATTATTATTATATGGAAATCTAAGGGGAAGATTTATTAAGGGTCGAATAGTAAATTCAAATTTTTTTTGTTGTCAAAATTCACACATTCAAATTTTAATCCCCCAATTTCAATGTGATATTTATCACACCTCGACAATGGAAACCTGCCGAGTTTACTGACAAGTCAATAGCAGAGATTTGTTGAACCATTTTAATATGTTAATTGTCATCCTGACATTTGATTTTTTTCCAGAGGGAAAACTTTATTCAAATTTGATACGATTTTCGGTTTGGGACTATGCGAAAGAATATTAGATGGAATTTTTTCTTGAATAATTTTCCTTTTCGAAAATCAACCTTTGATAAATCTGCCTATAAGTGTAGCCAGTAAGTGTTATCTGTTGTTTGGTTGCAGCAGTTGACTATACCTGTGAAAACTTTGCACATTTTATTGCATAACCCCTTTAAGAAAATATTGGAACAGAACTGATAAAATAAATGAAAACACTAAAGATCATGAGTTTTGAACTCTTTACTCCATGAGGATCTGAAGCAAATGCCTTCACAATTTTTTTAATTCAGTGTGTTGTGGTTTCTTGGCAGAGAAGCAACAATAAACCTAAATTATAATTTTAAGTATCTGGCCAGCTGTCTAGACTCCCTGCTGAAAATGTCAAGACATTCAATTGGTTTGATTAAGAAATCTATTAATGCCTATGCATGGTTTGACTCAAATGAAAGCACTTAAATAAGGTAAAATCCAGAAGAATTTTCTTACACAACCTAAGGATTTCTGTATATACAATATATGTGCTTTTATGTTTACTAACTGTACCTGTAGGAAAACAACATAACTTTCTAGGATAGGAAAACACTGTACACATACACATATATATGTGTTTACATGCTTACATGGTGCATAGTTTTTATAAATCAAGTTAACTTAATGGCGGGAATTCATAAACTGGTGACATTGAGACAAAATAAAAATGGATATAAAAATGTCGGATTTCACTCCAGATTCACAAACCTCTATCTCCACTTTTGTGACTTTGTCTTTTAAACAGACAGTTTTCAGTAGTGATGGGCGAATCTATCCCGTTTCGCTTGTTTATATGAACTATAGTGTGTTTCTGAAGAAAACAGATCAGTTTAAACAGCGCAGGGCAACACTACATGATATTTTCATTACTTTTAAACACTTTCATTTTTTTTTTTTTAAATTAGCGAATTTTGCTGGCCGAAAAATTCGTGAAACGAGACACGTTTTTTTGATGCGTCCCATCATTTTTGATGCATGCTGCATCGTTTTCGCGTTATTTGATTTGTGTCTGGTCTTTTTCGACACCAGGGGAATAAATTCGCCCATCACTAGTTTTCAGATTTTGTTTTTCGCACAACATTTTAACAACATTTTTTCTCAATTTGTCTTTAGCTATTATTAAACCTCTCAGTCAGCCATTAAATTGGAATTTCTGGGGGAGGGGGTTATTTTACCTAGTAAAATTATAATTTATAAATACAAAAAAATACTACTTTGCATAATGTAGGGATTTCTACAAAAACAATTTTTTTTATTATTTCGGTCAAGTGTCTAGGTGCTGCTAAAACTAAAAAATTGACTGGGAGGCTTTACTTTTCCTTCAGATTTTTATAATATATTAACTCAATATTTATAAAAACTAATTAATTTAATAATGCCTTCATTCATTAAACTAAAACTAGTAAAATATTGCAACTGTAAATACATTTTTTGTTTAATCAGTGGTTTACTTATTTTGTCAATGAGGCTTTTACACCTATAGGGTGCCCTAACTATAAAATGCTAATCTCTATTAAAATGCTAATTCTTCCCCAACCTACAGGAGGTATGATATTAAGATTGTCTGAACCAAAACAGAGAAGATTATTTTAGAATTGATCTGACATATGGGGAATAGTTATACTGAGCTTTACTCCATTTTTAAAATGTCGGGAGAAAATTTTGTTTAAAATATAATTTTTGCGCCATTTGTATGTCGTTTGAAAGACAAATTAATAAAAGTGTCTGTAAACTGTCTTTCTTTCGCAGCGCTGTACTAACAGCATAAAAATGGTCACTGGACTTCTCTCATTGAAGTCTACATGAACTCTGCAGGTTTTAGGTGGTGAATAGTCAAACTTAAATTCTTAAATCTCGATATCCAAAAAAGTTTGGATAATTCACAATTCGAATTTGAGAGTTTTGACCATAAAAATTTTTCACCTTTAATAAATGTGCCCCATATTGTAAGCGTAAAGCTAGCCATACACAGTATAACATTGCATGCTGACTCTTTTTTAAATGGGCTGTGTATGGAGCTTAATTTCCCAATCTGTTGTTTGGCCATTTACATGTCTTGCAGTCAATTTGTGACCTGATAAAAGTGTATATTACAATATAACAAGTGGCTTCTTAATGAGATTACCTGTGTTTTCCCCTCTCCCAGTCATGGAGGAATTTTTGGCCTTAAGGTTACAAGTAGTTTAACTTCTAAGATTAGCAATGGTCATTTTAACAAATATATTCTGATTCTACATATTATATATTAACTGCTTTCTAAGAGTTACTTTAGGTTCAAATAAAGGAGCGGTGCATTGAAATCAATAACATAAATGCAGAGGAACTAAGTACAGCGTACAAACATCTATTTTATTCATATGATTCCAGGCAATGGAATGAATGCAGTGCCCATATAATTATAATGTGTGTTTGTGTGAACTTGTATGTGTGTGCATGTATAGAACAAATATGACATGATGAGTTTTTTGGATAGAATGTGTTGCATTAAATTTTTGTATTGCTCCAGCAGTCCATAACCCCCAGATGACTTTATGATCATTAAACCAGTGTCAGACTGGCCCACCAGAATACTAGGAAAACTCCCGGTGGGCCAAGGTGTCAGTGGGCCCTCATGCTGCTAAACATTTGGCCTATTTCATGGCCATTCCCTATTTCTATTAGAACAAAGAGGCTAAATAGAAGGAATAATTGATTATAGTATGTAAAGAAAACAAACTAGGACAATAGAGGTTGATTGAGGAGATGAAGAATATTAATGCTGAGAGTGGCCCCCTTGTCTAAGGTTTTATGGTGGGCCCCTGGTCTAAGGTTTTGGGGTGGGCCCCGGTGTCCCAGTCCGACACTGCATTAAACCATCAAATATGGTGCAGATGCCTGGCCATATTTTCACTGTGGTATTGAATACCAGACTAGGAAAAAAGTGTATGTACCTTACTGCAACAGAAGAGGGGTTATTTATCAAAATATGTTTTTTTCTGATATTTTAAATAAGTCAGGCAAAACTAGAATTAAAAATGTCCCTTTGTTTATCAAAGAAAAAATTGGTTTGAGAAAAGCTTAACATTTTTTGTAATTTCAAGTTAAAACCCAGAGTTTTTCAAGTTTAGTACCCGACAATAAAAAAAAAATGAGATTTTGTGGAAAAACCAGTGTCACAACCCCAAAAACTCAGAACATCTTCAAATAGTTACGGTGACATCTGCGATTGACTGTTACATGAATTTGGCAGGTTTTAGATGGGTTATTTTCAGACTTGGAATATATTCGGGCCATATTTAATCTCGTCTTTTTTTACCGCAACTTTTTCAGGTTCTCTATGTCAAAACTGCAAAAAATCACCCCTTAAATTAGTGTCCACAAAGTCATGCGTTCCAAGGCCTTATATAGAATAAATCCTTTCTTAAAAAGGGATGCTGTATGCTGTCTAAGCACATACATCAGTTTTAAAAGAGCATTTAAAAGTAGAAAAATATTATATTATAGGCTCTTAACTTGAGCCTGTGCCTGGCATAACATATCACCTTATATTGAGGACTAAATTGTTCATTGCTGTATTTTGTTTTATAGCATACTGAATGCTAATAGGATATTGACTGCTCTCAGATTTTCTAGGCATAATAAAAAAAAAGATATTTTTTCAGTCAAGCATATCATGGCAGGTTTATCTTCACATAGACAAGATGCAGTATACAACATTAGAATAATACAACACTTTCTTCCTATCAATATCACAAAACAACAAAATAAAAATGTGATGACTTACCTAATGCATTAATCATTATACAAAGTAGCCCATGACCCATAAAGAAGACAACTCTGCTATATATACTGTATATGACAAGGCAAGTTAATAATTATAAACCCACAATGCTGTAAATAGCATTATTTACCTTAGCCATCAGAATCCTAAATATCCTTATAATGTCATTGTGCTTATACATATATTATGCATATTAAAAATATTGTATATTGCTGTGTATACAATGTTACAAATCGCATTAGCTACAAACAGCTTATCAATCCAATAACTTATTTAATGGGTATGAAACCAACAGGTCCAAAAACATTTTTCCAAGAAGTGCTGTTCTGTAATTCATTGTAAATTAATGTAACAGCCTGCAACTCATTTTTGCTTTATTGATCTTTGTTTGAGAACAGTGTTTTGATTTTTTAAAAAAAGTTATCGTTTTAGAGACTGAGCTAAACTAGAATATAGCAGAAAATAAATTCAATGAATTGTACATTGTAACCTTACATTTTCATTACACTACATTTAATTTTCATTGGTTTGAACCCGGAAATCCAATATTCTGCACTAGGGATAATTTCTCCTTTATTATAATGAAATGTTCTCCTGAAATGGAAACTTATAATGAGACAATAGGGATAATTTACGGCAGATTTACTAAGGGTCGAAGTTTAGGGTTAAAAACCCTCGAATTCGACCATGGGGATAACTGAGAATAGTCTGGGAAGTAAAATCCTTTGAATTCGAATATCGAAATTTTTCCAGGAATATATGTGTAGCACACCCCTAGGTGTGCCTGGGATATGTGTGACTTGCTGCCAATGTATACCAAGGGATGTCCAACATTCCCCTCTAACTTTATTTTGTGTTAGTTTGGCATCTGTAGACATGAGTTGCATGTACTGTACAAGTATAGGATATGTCATCCAGAATGCTCGAGACCGGGGTCTTTCCGGATAATGGATGTTCCTGCTGTTTGAATCTCCATACCTTAAGTCTACTCAGCAATCATTTAAACATTAACTTTTAAGCTTGGATTTTGAAGGTTAGGGGGGGCATTCAGTTATTCAGATTTATTTTATTCATTACAGTGGCAATGATTACGTTTCCAGTTGCTCCTCTCTGATAGTAAGCTACAATACTGCACTGAAGACTTAGGGTGTTTTTTATCAGGCTCCGAATTTATCTCAGGATTTTCTTTTACAAACTCTGAACAAATCCGTGCTGTTTTTTAGGCTTATTTTTTATAACATTTTCCTGAAAATTATCTTTGCGGGAAAAACTCAGATTTCCACAAATGCACGACACCAAGGGTTGCCACCTTTTAAAAAAAATAATACCGGCTAGTGCTGGGGGGCAGAAAAAAGGGGCAGGAAGCGCCGAAAAATGGGCGGGGAGCAACACAAAGTGGGTGGAGTCACGGAAATGACACACAAAAGGGGAGGGACAGTGACACTTAAGGGGGAGGAGCCACCGCAGCGTCTGGGAACAAATACGTTTAAAGTGAAGGGCCGAGGGCTTTTTGTACGGGTATTACAAATTACCGGCAACTACATTGCTGGTAAATTTGTAATACCGGCCCCGGCCCTTGCGGCTGGGTGGCAACCCTAACGACACCCAGTGCACATCAAAAAATTAATTGGACTTGCCGGATTTTAATATTCAGAGTATTTCATCTTCCGGGTATAATTCGGGATTTTAAAAAAAGGCCTATTTAAAAAAAGAAACACACAATTTTTTTAGAATTCAGAGCTTTATGTTTGCCCTTTCTAGTACCAGCAAGGGTACTAGAAAAATATTAATTTTTTTCCAGAGGAATGTTTCTGTTGAAATAATATGTCAGGTTTTTTTTTTATAGAAATTGGAGTGAAAAGAATGACAAATAAAGCAAGTGAGGTAAAATGCAAGCTTCAAGTGGATCAGTTTAAGCCTGTCAAGCCAGGAAAATAGTTCCATGAGTTATAAAACAGCTAATAGTCATAGCAAGAAAATTAATGGGAAGATATACTGGAAGCCTGAAGGGAAAACTTAAATAGAATGTGCTCTGGTTGTTCTTGCTGATGCAGTAAAAGTAACTGTAATTTATTGACTTTGTACAATTCATTTATGCCGTGACTTTGATGCGCGTGCTTCTGTATAGGCACAGATATAGATTTTACAGAAAATCTTAGTTCACAATCTTTACTAAAAAAGCTGCTGATTCCATTGTGCTTAAAAGGTCAACTTCATCACCTTCTTGGTATTTGTAAGTTACACAACTATAGCAGTGTGCATTGAGTCTACATGGGTGACCGTGGGTATAAATATATCATTCCAACCCCCAATTCCAGTATATAATGATAAATGGGCTGGTACTTATTTACTAGTTTACACTACACACAGTTTGCCTCTCTGTGCTTTTTTTTTACATTGTTCTGTCATTGCCTCTTCATAAATCTATTTAATTATCTTTACTGGAATATTCCCTTATATTCATGGCTGGGATTCTAACATGGGTTGCAATATGATATTGGCCAGCACTGGAGACTTTACATGGGAGAATAGATGGGTTTGTCTGGATGACACAAGTCACATTAATCATATTTCCTTACTGTCATCTGGTGGCTAACTTTAAGTAAATGTTCCCAGTAGTGCTATACTATGCTATGTCAGGGTAGATCAATTCAGTTCAAATCATTTCTTCTAAAACACACCTGTGCAGCAAATTACAGGAACATTTAAATAACAAAACTAAGTGATAAATGGTAGTTCAGTAAATTTAACCTGCCGATCCTTCTAAGGATTAATTAGAAGACAACTGAACACTTAAAACCTACACTGTGTTTTTAATAATGAGCATTCTATGATGCCATGTATAACTTCAGCCCCTCTACATTGCTTTTGAATAGATTCTTGGACAGATTAACTAAAGTTTGAATGGTGAGTTAAAACTTTCTAATTTATTTTTTTGTGGTCAAAGCTCACAAATTTTGGGAAGTTTTGTCATGAAAGCCCATGGACTGCAATGGGAGAAAACAAAAGTTGGACGTCAAAAAAAATTTTGACGTGCAATATTCAAGGTTTCTTTTTTTGGAATTCGAATTTGATTCACATTTTTAGGTCAGGACAAATTTTAGACGTTCAAATTTTTTCACAGATAATATACAATTTGAATTGTGAATAAAAGCTAATGTTTTTTAAAAAAAATCACATTATTCTAAAATTTTAACTTTGATAAATAACCTTCTTTGTGTTCCAGTTCCTTTCTTTCCCAGAACACTGGGCTAACTAATTAAAAGCATAATTGTATTTTTTTAAAGAACTTCTGTTATACAGCAAAACAATGCAGTAATAGAACAAATAGGGGTTAATAAAGTAATACAGTAAAAAAGATAGAATCTGTTATACAGAAACCCACTATCAAGAAAGCCCTGAATTACAATAAAGTCATCTTCCACAGAATCAATTTAAATTAAATAATTCAAATTTAAAACATATTTTCTTTTTCTCTATGATAAATAATGCATTTTACTTTATCCCAGGTAAGGTATAATTAATCTTTATTGGTGGGAAAAGAAACCTACTTTATTTAATGTTTAAATTATATATATGGCGATCCAAAATACCCCTGAGCAGTCTAGCTAACAGATCCCACCCATTCTTGTGCTACCTTTCCATAGTACAGAATGTCTTAGTGCTGTGAAGCAATAGGAAGCTGTTTTATGGACTACTATTAATAATATAAGGCCTGTTCAAACTAGACTTCTAGTCTTCAGACTAGGTGGCATGTCTTTTCATTAATATCAGAAGACAGTGTAATCTAATTTTCCAAATACAGTTTGCATATTACATTTCACCTGTAGATCATTCCCTTTCACATGAATAAGCTGCTGGGCTCATCATAACCCTTAGATTTCTACATCCTGCTGGCAATAAGAACTAGTCCAAGTTGCAGCTTGCCTTGCCGTGCTAATTTAACTGTTCTCTTGTAAACATTCCACAGAATTTCAGTGAACTATCTTGAATGAGAACTACAAATCAACACAGATATATCTGTGCTTGAAATATAACCATGTTTTAATTTTAAATGTCATGGTAAATGGTGCCTTACTCTGTGATTAAATAATGGGCTATGCATTGACTGTGGCTACAGAAGGCCTTAGCAGTGTGTTCAGCAGGTCACAGACCCCTAATGAGTTTTGTTTTTTGAGGGATTGATTATAATGAAGCCCCCAATAGGTTTCATTTTGAAGTTTTTGAGGGACTGATTATAGTGAAACCAAGCTTGGAATGGCTTCTAAAGCCCATACATGGATTCACTTAGCCATACATCTGAAAATCTATCATGTGCAGGGAATTTATACTACACAGACTTGACCTCAGACATATTACGCTCTGCTTACTCAGGCATGGTAGGTCTCTTGCTGACCTTTATTTCCTTGTAGAAAAACTGTCTAGAAATTTGTAAACACTTGTTAGCTACATCTTAAATCTGTTAGCCAGTCCTATAATGTTTTCCATATGAATATGAAGCAAGGTAAGACAGAAACATTAATAAATACATTCTTTTTTTTAAATACAGCATGCCAAGTTTCATTCCATGGGGGAATAGCAATTTACAATGGCATAAAAAAATGGTTGAATAAAAACAGGTGTTGTTGAAAGAAAAAAATAAGTTTTTGTACCCCGCCCCTTTAAATTTCAACAACACAACAGACTTATGAAGCCTGGTTTTGCAAATAATATTAACCTGAGAGTATTAATAGTAGCAAATGCCTACATGCATGATTTTATATCTATGTGACTCTGTTCTTATAGAAGATCCCTAATTAGCAATACAAAAAACTATAACTGATTTGTCCAATCATATAATATTTATTTTATTTTTATGTTTCATTTATGACACCATTTCAGTTGGATGTGCCAACAAAATCCTGGACCCTGTTTTGTTCACCCCTCTACTGCATGTCGAGCCAGTATTTAAGAAGTGGTTTGAAAACTACAACACACTTGGGGTCAGATTTACTACATGTGAATAGTGAGGGAAGTAAAATCCTTCGAATTATTTTACCGCTATTCGAATTTTTGAACGATCGAATAGGAAAATTTTTTTGTTGATTAAAAATTCGATTGAACGATTAAAACGTTTGAATCGTACGATTCAAATGATTTTAACCCTTCGATCAAATTTTTCCTATTTGATAAAAAAAAAAACTTTAAAACACCTATGGGAGCTTCCCATAGGGTTTTAAAGCAATTCAGTAGGTGCAATCCAGAAGTACTTTGACCATCGAATATTCGAATATTCAAATATTCAAATACAGTTAAATTTGAATATTCAAATTATTCAAATTGGTCGAATATTGAAAATTTGATGGTCAAAGTTGCCTCATTTGCATATTTGAAAATTTGAATTTGAATCTTTTTGAAATTCGATCGAACTTTGAATCCTTCATGTGAATTTAGTAAATGTTCCCCCTTATTAGCTGTTAACAGACACATGGTAATAAGTAATAATAAATATTATTAATAATGCAAAATAATTAGGATTAGAATATCTTACCAAAGCTTTTCTGAGGAGCCTTTCAATAAATGATTGCTAACTCCCAAAAAGTGTATTGATTCAGCAATTATGATTAAGCAAGTAGAATTTCACTTTTTCAATAGGAATTCAATTTGTTGATATTGTGAACTGAAAATATATATAATTACTTGCATCTTTTTGCAATAGCAGTAGTTTGTGAATAGTAAGCAAAATTAGCATAAGGCAAATGTACTGAAGTCAATAGGCGGTTTTTATATCAGAGCAAATTTTATTCTAGCTAGTACATCCGTTTTGAAGTTACCCTTGTTACATTGCATAGAAACCCTGCAATGCCAGTATTCTTTCAACTAACCAGTTCAGATCCAAGACAAGATAGGATACTTAAAACTTAACTTTTAATAATAATAGTGCTTTAAATAGTTGCACACTGCCAACAGTGCCAAGACCAATCAATACACTCTTCCTAAAGCTCAGAAGTAGTGTGGGACTGTGTCCCTAAAACACATATAATTAAAAAACTAATTGTCAACCGAGTAGTAGGACTAGTAAAACATGTACACGCGGAAGTGACACTCTGTGAAATGCACATGCATGAAAACTGCAGGATGACACAGCAAGGGTATTGAATATGCTTCTGAAGAAGCCAAATCTTTGGTGGGGGACCAGCTCCCACTAGTTTCCTACGTAGACGGTTAAAATACATTGCTGGGGAATGGATTAGAAAGGAGGGTACTGGGGTAGATGTCCTATAAAGGGCATTTAAACAGTAATGGATTCTGTGGTGGCATTTAAGCTACCCATATTTACCCCTCCTTTGGATGCCAAGTAGTTTAATTATATGTGTTTTAGGGACATGGTCCCACACTACTTCCAAGCTTTAGGTATTGTTTGGTCGTGGCACTGTTGGCAGCATGGATGCTGTTATAGCTTTTTTAAGCACTACTATTATTAAAAGTTAAGATTTAAGTATCCTATCTTGTCTTAGATCTGAACTGGTTAGCTGGAAGAATACTGGCATTGCAGGGTTTCTATGCAATGTAACTAGTGTAACTTCGAAACGGATGTACAGTACTTAGTGTGATTTATTGATACTATCCTGCGGACCCAGGTCATACACCTTATATAAATTGAAAGGACATATTGATAAATTCCCAAAACTGAACTGCAAAATAATTTCTTACTTTGATGTTTAATATGGTAATTCTGTACACACATTGAGACTGACAAGTGCATTTAATCTGGCATAAAAATGTAAGCAAATGATTTTATCATATAAAAACAAACAATGTAGGCTTAGGGCATTCCTGTACAATGATTATCTTTAGCTACTGATCTGTGGTTTAGTTATTAGATGTTTGGCAGCAGTTAATACAGAATAACCGATTGACAAAACTGCACTAACTTGTAGGCTTCCACTGAATTGTGTTAATTTAGGTCTTGGGTACAGTTTTATTTTGTCTGTTTTTTTTTTTACATCTCTGAAGTTTCTGTTCCATAATAACTCAGGGTTATCAACTTATTTGCCTTAGAAGCCTTGTGTCTACAAATATCAGACCATCTAAGGCTTGCTACCCTATTATGGCATGGCAAGACCTAAACAAATACTAGTATTTAATAAAGCACCAAATCACTACAGGGTGTTGTGGAGAAAAGTTCTGTATTCCATTGCAAACTTAACATTGTTACTATATTTTCATTTAAACATGTAATTTGATCATTTATTCACTTTGCTCTTCTGTTAATACAGTATTTTTTGACCAAACAGAGGAATTATTGTTGGACATAGCCTGTCTGGAAAAATTTGCATGTTTTTAACTATTTTTAGTAGCATTTTATTGCAGCAATCACATTTTTAACATAACCCCAGAAACAGGTCAGACTTTCTAACTCAGACATCCCTAAGCCAGAGGATCCTCATGCTTGCCCCCTGTAGCACTGGGGATTAGGCACACATGAAATTTAAAGAGCTATATGCATCCCCAATGCTTGTGAAAAAATTGGCTGGGCAGCATGCTGCCCCTAAAATCTTGCCACCCTAGGCCCAGGCCTTTGTGGCCTTACCACAAATCCAGGCCTGCCAAAACTGCCTAACATACTTGAGGACCTTTGCCCTTTAAATGTGTGTGTTTAGTACACCCTTCTATTTTTTTTTCAATTTACAATATACTGTATGTTGTTGCAACATTTTTATTGTTTTTTTGTTTGGCAGAGTGTCTCTTGTTCTTTTTTCTTCATGCTGAGTCTTCACTGAAACATGACAGAGCAGAGTTTTAATCGTTACACTCCAGGGACCATAACAGAATAGGCTGACAAGTTGAGAAGTAGTTGTCATACGCACAGGTGGAGCTGTCTGGCACATCCTCTGATGCAAATTGACTGGTGTGAGGAGTTAGGGTTTCTAATGCACTTTTATAAATAAGGACACTTAGAATGTCAGGATGCACAACATTGCTGAAATCTGTGCAAGTTCAGCAAAAGTGTGCTTGTATGTATGTATGTATGTATGTATAACTTTATTTGTAAAGTGCTGTTAAGGAGCCGCAGCGATGTACTGTGCATAAAAGTACAATATATAAAGTATACATGGGGGAGACAAATCACATAATAAATATATACAGAAACATAGGACAAAGAGGTTAAGCGCTATGTGGTAAGAGACATAGTGGGAAGGAGAGCTTACAGTCTAAGTGGATCAGAGGTTAACATACAGGTACAAATTGGAGATGAAAAATTGCACATGGTCAGGCATAGACAGTAGGCGCAGGGCTAGGCTACTGTTCTAGTGCTCCAAAAGGTAGGCTCTTAGATTTTTTTTTAAGAGATTGGGAGAGGATTCATTACAGAGGAATTCAGGAATGGAATTCCAGAGGTAAGGAGCAACAAGATAGAAGGGTCTGAGAAATGAGGTGGCAGTGGGTGTACTTAAAGAGTAGGGCTTACTTGCAATTGCAAGTAAGTGCTGTAACAGTATAATACAAACCCCAACACACTCAAGCTGAGTGTGTGTTTGCCAGACACAAGGCTTCCGGATGCAAACACATAAAAGGAGTTTGCAAGCAGTTGGGAGCCTGTGGATTTCAGCAAACTGACTTTGGCCCCTACCATAGCCTACCTCCCTATCCCTGTGTATAAACAGTATCCTTTCATGAGCCATACTAGATAAAACCACTGTCAACTCCCTCCTCTGAGTTGTTTGCAAAATGTTGTCTGTAACTCGCCATAGGTGCTATTAGGGTCTCAGTGTTGGGGTGATTGGAATTGGCCTGTTTTTCAGGTGGAAGAAGAGACTTATGCCTGTGCTCCAATTGTAATTGAGCCTGGGGGGTTGCAGGGACAAGGGATCTAGGGTTTCTAAAGTACAAGCACAGTTGAAGAAAACCATTTCATTTGGATGATATTTGTTAAAGATGTGCTGTGTTGTGATGTTAGCAGCTGATGCTTACATCCAGTCACACTTCTAGCAACTCTTTAGACTGCTATAGTGTCATGTACTTCACAGGGAAAGCAAGAGTGACAAGAAAGAGAGTGCAACACTCCTGGTTGATGGTTCTAAATAAAGAATTCCACAAATCTAAAATAGTTAACAATGTCTGCTATATCTGATTATAGTAATTAGTAAAATTCTCTGGCAAAAGGCAAATTTTGTTTTGTTTATCTGTACCTTTATGGGGCTTTATTCAAATAAATGTACAGGTATGGGACCTTTTATCCAGAATGCTCGGGACCTTGGTTTGCCGATAACAGATCTTTCCGTAATTTGGAATTTGGATCTTCATACCTTAAATCTACCAGAAAATCATGTGAACATTAAATAAACCCAATAGGCTGGCTTTGCTTCCAATAAGTACAAGCTACTGTTTTATTATTACAGAGAAAAAGGAAATCATTTAAAAAAATTTGG
>CM044432.1:83908953-83922105 GCA_024363595.1 Xenopus borealis | reverse complement strand
TTCATGATGAAGGCTCATGTTTAAGAGCCGAAACATAAATAAAACTAATTTTTTTTGTGTGTTACTTAACTATTATTAAGGAGAACCTCATGTAAATGGAGCCATACAATGGAATTTTGTGTTATCTAAGTGAATGAAATTACAGTGTTCAGTTTGCCAATGCATGAATGGACAAACTGCAATCACCTGCTTCTTCAGGTGATGGAACAAACAAAATGAGCTGATCTATACATCTTCTAACCACCAGCAACCACCGTACAACTTCTACTACCACTCTTAATAAGTAATGAGATACAATTACCAATTCATAAATTCTCAATAAATAAAAAAATCTCAATAAGTAAACCCTGTGATACTTTAGTGGTAATATCCAATTACCTAATGAGGCTGATTAGGAAATTGAATAATACCACTAAAGTATTGCTTAGTTAATTTACTTCTATTTTTATTGAGTGATCTATATACAGTATCTTGTAATTAATTGCACAGTTCACTATAGCATGACAGTTACCTGTTTACTACTACTATTAATTAATTCTTTCATTATTGACCCTATACAGTCATATGAAAAAGTTTGGGAACCCCTCTTAATTATTTGTACGTTTGTTTATCAGTGGCTGAGCTTTCAAAGTAGCAACTTCCTTTTAATATATAACATGTATTACTAATACAAAAATAGACAGGTGCATTAATTTGCTGCCTTTGATGAGAGTCTGGATTCTGGATGGCGGTATTTTGACCATTCTTCCATACGAAATCTCTCCAGTTCAATTAAATTGTGATGGTTGCCGAGCATGGACAGCCTACTTTGAATCATCCCACAGCTTTTCAATGATATTCAAGTCGGGTGACTGTGACGGCCATTCCAGAATGTTGTACTTCTTCCTCTGCATAAATGCTTTTGTAGATTTTGAAGTGTGTTTATAATCATTGTCTTGTTGGGATGTTCAACCCCTCCTCCAACTTTAGCTTTGTGACTGATGCTTGAACCTTATCCTGAATAATTCCTTGATTGAATCCCTGGGTTGAATTCATCCGACCCCTGACTTTAACAGGGGCCCTTTCCCTGAACTAGCCACACAGCCCGACAGCATGATGTTTTTCTTGGAATGTGGTGTTCTTCTTCCGCCATGCAAATCACTTTTTTGTTATGACCAAATAACTAAATTTTTGTTCCAAAATGACTGTGGCTTGTCTAAATGAGCTTTTCAATACAACAAGCAACTCTGTTTGTGAGTGCAGAAAGGGCTTCCTTTTTATCACCCTGCCATACAGGCCATACTTTGTGGAAGTTGCTCTGAATTGTAGAACAATATACAGGTACACCATATGCATCTGTTCTTGCAGGTCTTTGAAGGTGATCTTGGGGTTGTCTGGAACCATTCTCACAATCATCTGCATATGCCGCTCCTGTATTTTTCTTGGCCTGCCAGACCTGGGTTTTACAGCAACTGTGACTGTGGCCTTCCATTTCCTGATTGCATTCCCTACAGTTGAAACTGATAGTTTAAACCTCTGATATAGCTATTTTTAGCTTTCCCCTAAACCATGTTCCTGAACAGTCTTTGTTTTCAGATCTTTTGAGAGTTGCTTTAAGGATCCCATGCTTTAACAAGTCAGAGGAGAGTCAAACAGAAGCACAAGTTGCAATTGGTCATCTTAAATACATTTTATCATGATTGGACACACCTTCCTATGAAGTTCAAGGCTTAACAAGCTAATCCAACCAATTTGGTGTTGCCAATAGTCAGTATTGAGCCATTACATGCATTAAAATTAGCAAAATTTTTGCACAACCAGCTTTTCACATTTGATTTAATTTTATGCAACTGTATACTGTTTCACTAAAAACCTTTGTTCAGAAAACACCCCAGTACTCAGATGTTCCTGTGAAATGAAAGACATGCCACTGTTATCTTTTTTGTTGAAAGTGGAGTAAATTATTTTGCAAGTTGAGAGGGGTTCCCATACTTTTTCATACGACTGTATGTATAATACTGTAAAGCCAATTTGAAACATGACACACAGGATCTGTGGAATACCAGAAAGAACAATGTCACATAAAACAGCACCACATAAACCAGAGACATGGAAATCTTGAATTATGGCCCCAAATATTATTTGACGACCTGCAAATATGAATTCATTCTAATTTAACATACATAGCACCTCTTATGGTTTTAATCTTAATGGTTTTAGCCGGGCTTATCCACGGCACCATTAACTGTAAATTGGCACTTCCCCAGAATGGAATATGAAATTTAGTTTAAAGGTATTATTACATTTATATTGCATTATGTTCTACTAATACATTTTATAATACAAACAGGACAACAGAATGATGTAGTATTTAAAAATATTTAACACTCTGTTCCAACCTGATGATATTTATTGTATTTTTTTTAACAAAGGGATAGGCAGAGATAATGAGAGTTTGATAACAGAGACAATCATTACAAAGGCATGCACACATATTCTATTTTAAGCAATATTAACATTAAGGAAACTGGAAAAAGACTAAAATTGATCAACTGCATACCTTGGCATCAACCTAGTTTTTAAGGGGAAAAATTAGCCAGACTAATCTATTTTAGAAACAGGATGAGGAAAATTACCTCATAGTGGCCAGTGTCTGTTTCGCATCATTATTCCCCAGTTCTTATCTGGAATGTTTCCACTGGAATCTCATTTTGTTGTTTGTTATTCTCATCCTTTAGCTTTATCTTTTTTATATTACACAGGATATTGAACATGTAGGCCATCTGTCTGCTCAGTGCATTCATTATAACTCAGTATGATGTATAGATGTACGATTATCAAATAAGTATTTGATATATAATGCTCAAATACTATATAATATCAGTTGCACAGAGAGAAAAGTCAGTAAATCCATGTCATATTCTATATTTAGAATAATGTGAGAGACATACGATATGTATACAATATTTTAATTTTCAAAATATAGGTGAATCTAATACTTTAAGGCACCACATTAATATACATGTAATGTAAAATGGTTTTCATTTTAAGTGGAAATTCAGTTAGGTCTCTAAAACCGCAGGCTAGACTTTGTTTAGTTTCAGAATCATCTCAAAATTGACAGATTTATAAATCAGAATGTGCATTTATTAAATTGTACTCCTGATATACTGTTATCAGTATCTACTACTATATTCACTTTTAGGAGCTAAGAAGTCCACAGAAGTCTAAAAAATCTTTTTGATAAGCTGGCTATATAGGATTATTGCTTTATTTCAGTCAAAGCATAATGCTTCAACTGACCCAAGCAGTAGAATCAATATGACAGTGCCTTTTCCAACACAAATCTGTTGCTACAGTATATACTGTACAGTTCTCTTCACCGAATAATCTACAGTATGTCCACAGAATTTGCTACAGAAAAACTACCATTAGTCTACTGTTAGCAGAATTAGCAGCGTTCGTATATGTCTTATGGGGAATTGGGATTACAGGGATGTATACCACACTGCAAATAAAATTAATTAATTAATATCTAAAATCTGAAAATCCCCAAATATACCCTGGGAGGCTCTTTCTGGGGGAACTGCAGAAACTTTTCTGCCACTTGCCAGAAGTGATGTCATCGTGCATGCACACACACTCTTCTGATGCTGCAAATTTGAGGGATAAAAATTAAAAAATTATTTTGGGTTAATTTTACCTTTTTCAGTATTGATTTTAGCTTGTCTGATTTATAGGATTGTTTTGCCACTAATATGGATTCATGCAGCTTAAGAAGGGTCAAGTACAAAGTTCTGCTCATTATTACAGAGAAGAAGCTAATCATACTTCAACTAGAATAATTTGACTAAATGGGAGATGGCCTTTCTGTAATTCAGGGCACCCTAGGCTTGTATCACCCCTCAAGATCAGATCAGAATAAACTGACTAACTTATTAACATTTTTGCAATGTTTCGATTTTTTGTAAACTACAAATAACAATAAGTTTCAAAAACTCATTTAAATATTTAATTTTAAAATTCACCATCTAAAACCTGATGAGTGATTGCAGTCAATGGGAGCTGAGCTAGGCAAAATTGAAGATATTTTCAACTTTTTTGAGTTTGCAAACTGACAAATTTGAGGTATTCAATGTATTCAATAGATTTTTTATATTTGGATTTTTAAATAATCAAGCAACCTTCAATTGTTTTTTTTTTTAAATTGATTTTATTCAAGAATTTTGAAAAGTAGGCCTCCCTGGGGAGCAAAAGAAAGTATTTTTGAATCGTTCTGAATGTTTATGCTAATTAACCTGATTAATAATGAAACTAAGTCAGCTAGATGGAAAACATCAACACTTCCTACCTTAGAGGAAATCAAATCAAAAATCAACCAAAACAAAACATTTGAACATAGAATAGCTTTTATTAATAATACGATCCCTAATCATCTGAAAATATGGTCGGCATGGGAACTTCTCTCACCTAATTGAAACTACAAGACCCAACTTTAGAGTACTAATTAACCCGGTCATGGAGGAGGCAATTTCCAAGTCTATACTTGCTCAGGTCCAATAATCTTAGTTTTATTATTTATGTTTTTCTTTTATTAAACTGGTTACTGTCAAAGTTTAAATACGAATACAACAACAAAGTCATTTATATCTATACAGAAATTTTGTGAACGAAAGAAGATAATTATGTACAAGGAACAAAAAGCTTTAATGAAAACGGCATCAATGAATAATGCGCATATATTATATATATAGTATATTAACAGATAATGTTCCTGTATTACGGTTTGTTGTTGCATTATCTTCTAACAATTCATGTGCATGTGATTCTACTTCTTGTTTCTTTTTTCACTGTATAAGAAAAAACACAATAAAAATGTAAGTTACAAAAAAATAATGAAACTAAGTGGCAAATGAAGTCATATGAATACAAAAGAGTAAGAGACTTCATAGCCATTTTGTCAACATACTGACACATCTTAAAACTTACAACACACCACGTCCCATAACACATGAACCTGAAAATCTTAAAAAACGCTTCAATATAGAGCATTTTTTGTTATTCTTTCCCCCTTCCTATATCTGTTTGTATGTTTTCTTACTTCTGGCCTACACTGAACTTGAGAACAGAACTTCTGCCAAAGTAGATCTATCCCTCACATTTGTACCTGTCACTTCACATCAAGAAATACACAATTTATACCACACAGCTACTTCTGTATACTTACAAGTGCATGTGTAAATAGAACCCGCCATCACTTCAAGGATCTGTAAAAATAACAAGAACATTGGCAAGAGACCAGGCATCCAGTGTAAAATATTGATGAGAAAAGTTGTAAAGCCCCAACATTAGTACACTGTCATAACTGTTGCTAAAATGTGCATTACAATAAAGAGTGAGCATAGCCAAAATCAAAGAAATGTATTTTGTTGTGAACGGGTTTTAGGGATATTAAATATTTGTTAATAAAAGCACAGAAAATACTTTACTTGTAAGGTCACTTCCAATGTGGAATGTATGAAGCTAATATTCTATCATTTTCAAGTTATCATATACAGTATGTCTAATGGGGACTTATCAAGGTACGAGATGTGAAGAACCTTAGAAAGTAGTGTATGTATTTTGTCCCCCTCACAAAACAAACAGTCATTTTCTACAGTAATAAAAATTATATACTTTTTTGGAATTAGACAGACCACATCTGCATGGACGGTCATTTTGGTGAATTGAACAAATTACTAATCCACAGTCTCCATGTAGAGCTAACAGAGATGTGACTAAATTGCATGGGAGTGCTCAAGCAACAAATATGGTTAGATGAAGACCCCAACCAATGCTGGGCATTCTAATGTTAACCAGCAAGACGATGATGCTTATCTCCTCAAACTATAGATCTTTTGGTGAAAGAGACTTAAATATTGGAGCATCAATGTATGGATTTGAACAATATTTAAACCTACTTGATTTACTGGGTAGAACAATACTTCGTGACTGGTTAGTTCTAGTGAAAAAAGCCAATACAAGGAAACCTAAAATCATTTTTCTAAGTAAGAAGTAAGCATATAAACTACACCCCAGTGTAGGTTAGTTCTAGTGAAAAAAGCCAATACAAGGAAACCTAAAATCATTTTTCTAAGTAAGAAGTAAGCATATAAACTACACCCCAGTTTAAAGATTTCTGAATTCCATATTTTATGGTGTATTATTTTAGATGTTATCTAATGCTTTAGAGACATATGTGAAGAATACCAGGCATCAAAGGTTAATATAATAAGCTTTGAAAAATAAGATTTACAGTATTAAATTAGTCTGCTATCTAAGCTTCCAGAGACCAATCATGCTTATGGCATTGCACATGATCTACTCATAGTCATAGTAGTGATGGGCAAACCTGTGGCGTTTAGGCGAAAAAATTATGAATTTCCGGCGAAATTCGCGAAACAGCAAAAAATTCACAAAACACAGCTGGCATCTCATTTTGAATGTTATAATGTTTATACTATACCTACTATACTATGGTTTTGTTTGGTTTTAGGCACATATTTTTGACTTTACTCTGTCCATTAAAATATACCGTGTATTACATTATTTCTGTATATCTTTATATTTTTCTTAGTCCTGAGGCTGGTCTGTTATGAACCTACTCACATGATCAGCTCCTAAATTCTTTGACCTGTGTGTATTAACATCCACTCGTAGTCAAAGTAGCAGGAGAGCCACATCACTCATGACACTTTTTGTTAGTGCAAAATATATTCTTTTTACTTACAACAAATGTTGACAAAAGTGCCTTAGAAATTGAGGTCTGAAGGCTTATTTTTCAAACACAGGTGCAATTTTTGCCTTCCTCTGGATCAACTAGCAGTTAGGCAGTTAAAAAAAAAAAAAAAAAAAGGTTGAACTTGATGGACGTGAGTCTTTTTTCAGCCTAACGTACTATGTTACTATGTTACTATGTTACAAAGTGCAAGGATTCCAAAACCATTTCAGTCATCTTCCTATCTGCAACTTTTTACACTTTTGCATATCCTGCTCAAGTTTCTGTCTATTTTGTACTGGTGTGATTAGTCTCACTTCTTCCAAGCCAAAGCATAAATATGATTTACTAGTGTGGCTGATTGGCAAAGGAACCACACAGCAGGTAGTGCAACAGAAGGTGTAGCTTAGCCAATAATGGAAGTTTATGGTAGCACAGACTGTTCCTTTTCAAGGCATATAAAAAACAAAATAAACACAAAATAAAATCCTACTCCTGTCTGGAGGCGAACTAATCACAAAGATTACCTTTCTACCCGCCGGTCAGCTATTCTGATCCCGACATACACAGTATAACAAGGGTAATCACCTGTTTGTTACCCGGTGGCTCTCTGTCAGAGCACTTTCATTGGAGCTCATACTGTAACTCCTCTTTCTGGGCTTTCTCTCTTCCCCAGAGCTTGAAACACAACTTTCTTTTCAACATCCAGCAGCTAGGTTAATTGATAGCCCATGCACCTGCTTGTCTGACAGGATTAACCCTAGTGCTGCTGCAAGAAACATTGCTTGTTTTGCCTACAAATTCCCTCACTCTGCCACACTTCTTCTATTTTACAGAACCTACATCCATATCCCAACATTTGACTAATCAAAGAGACAGAGCAGTTTCCTGTTTTACCCCATCCAAGCTTAGTTCTGCCCACACACCCCCCAGTCCCAAAAACCCACGTAGTTTCTTACAAAGTCAAACTTTTTTGGGGGTCCACAGTGTGAGATTATCCCATCAATAATATGACTGTAGATTGCTATTTTCGTGTACTGGGCTGTAATAAGAAAGTGCAGATTAAATATTAAAGGACAAGGAAAGGCTTCAACTGCATCCCACACAATATCATAGAGTCCCTTTAACTGCACCTGTTCGCCAACTTTATTTATTTTGAATTCCACTCATGTCTCCTGCAGTGTTTTTTCAAAGTTCACAGCATTTCCCCTTTGTCACAGCTGTCATTTTAGTTTTTAATACATCATCAATAAGACTCTGCGGAACTCAATCCGTAAAACTATAAGGACCATAGCGGTAGCAGAAAGGGGCAGGATAGCAGCAGGATGCAGAAGTAGCATTGAAACACATCATTGGTTGGTGTGTATTTCTTCTGTAGAAATGTGGGTCACTATGGCAACCTGCATAGGCTGCTGCCATTTGTGCGCGCTTATAGAAGGCAGGGCTTTTCAGGGTTCAGTGGCCTTCTTGAGAACTAGAAGGTGCTCTCACAAAGATTGTTTAAGTGCATGTGCTGTCTGTCCTCAATCATTCTGCATATGCCAGAAAGGCTTTGTCTTGATGAATGAGTGATGCATCATGGGAATTTTCATATTTTTGCCTATAACATGGGGTTTTGCACTGACATAGCATGTAATCAAGAGCAGAATGGAAAGAATGGATGGCATAACAGTAAGTATGGCTTTTAATAGAGGTTAACTCATTCTTACCCTTTCCTTGTCTTTTAAAACAGACTTTACATACAGTACCTTTCATTAGATTGAACTGCTTGTTTATCCATCATTCATTTCATTACCAGTTGGAAGTTTGCATTCTTTCTTACAACTGAAGCATAAATATTTTATTAGTATCATTATTTTTTATTATTCAGCATTCTGAGTTAATTATTAATTTTAATTTATTATTTTAATAATTATGTTTTCGGCAATACTTTGAATTTGGGATTTGGATTTCCCAAGTACTTTGGGTCTTTTACATTCTTCTTGGGATCCCTACTATCAATCACCTTCCACCTTTGTTTCTTGCAAGTAATATCACCTATTAAACAATAACACAGTTGTTAGCCTTTATAAAGAATACACAGAGAGAGATTTAAAACAACAATAAAAACACAAAATGCCTGAACATGAAAACAATGCTTTAGTTACCTGTTTGGTAATGTTAATATATTTGATATCACCAGAAATTAGCTGTAGGTAATTGTTTCACCAATATATTATACCTTATCTTATTGTTTACTTGTGATGACAGGGGCAGAATACTATAAACATTTTATTCTCTGTCTGTCTGTCTGTCTGTCTGTCTCTATCTTCTTGTATTTGTGTATATATATATATATATATCATAGACATCACATGATTTAATTTTATACATTCCTTTGTTTGTTCAGGACATATATCATTCTAAAGCTGTGATCAATTTTTTTCAGCTCTGGCATTTAAGCTGCTTATCAACTACAAAGAAGCAATTTGTATTTATAAACTATTTAAAGATCAGATTAAGTTGCCAGAGGTAAAAAAAAAAAACAAGAAAAAAAGATGTTAAACATAACTAATTAAAAGGATGAACTCAACCTGATGGAAAGCTATTTTAATGAAAGCTCAAATGTTGTAAGAACATATCCATAGCCTTGCCATGTCCAGAAGCTACAAAGCATGCAGAACTGCTTACCTGTAGGCAGCATTTTGTAATGAAATGCACTGTCCATGGTGCTGGAGATAAGACTACACTGCACTAACTTTATGTCCAAGTTCTCCTATTAATAAATGTTGTCTTTGTTGAACCTCAGAGGCTAAGAATAATGAGCTATCTTGAGAAAGTTGATAAATGCTGGAATGTAAAAATGTAAAATGCATTTCCAGGTCACTTCTGAAAGTGACTTTATTCTTTTCAATATTGTATTATATAAAATTATTACTACACAATTATTATTATTTATTATTAACATGCAACCCTTTGTTGCATGTTTGTATACTCTTGAGAGTTAAATAAAAAGTTTTTCTTTATTTTGCCTGAAAAGCCTGTGAGTGCCGCCATTCTTCACCTATATATATATATTAAAAAAAACTCTACAAGAGACAGTGTCCCCCTGACAAGGACCAAGAGAGAGACCCAGAACTCCCCCCTATGACTCTGCGACAAAGGGTTTACTATATTACAAGATCCAACTGATAAATACAGAACCGCATATAATACACTTATTCAGGATGGCTTTCAAACTGGTCTCATAAGTAAAAATAAAGAGTATAAAGCGTTACGCAATGTTTCGTCCACAACTCCTACGTTCTATATGTTACCAAAAGTGCACAAAAATATACTCAAGCTTCCTGGTCGTCCGATCGTATCAGGAAATGGCAATTTTTGTGAAAAGGCAAGCCAATACATAGATACTAAACTGAGGAGGTTTGTAACTAGTCTTCCCTCATATATCAGAGATACGGGGGATCTGATCCACAAATTACAAGACATCAAAGTTGATGCTGGTACATTTTTAGTGGGATGTGACGTTGAGTCCTTATATTCCACACAAACATGGCTTACAGGTGGTTAGATTGTTTATGGAAACTGAGAATACTTTTTGTAAACAATGGCTGGCTATAAACTCAGTAATCAATAAACATTGGCATATACTGTTAGCTGATCAGTTTTATCCATGACACTTGGATCAAGTCCCCAGACATGTAGCCAGATGGCACAGAATCTGCGCGATCGCCTGGTCAAGAGTCATTTCACTAAACACAGTGAATCCTGATAGACTTGGAACATTCCCATGTGGTAACTGCAAGGCATGTTGCTATATATTTAATCAACTATCGATCATGAACAGGTTTGGAAAACAATTTAAGATTACACATTATTTTACATGCAATATAGACTGTGTAATCTACTTACTGACATGCCCATACAATAAAATTTATATTGGTAAGACTAGTCGTCCATTTAAGAAACAAATTCTTGAACATGCTTTTAGCATTGATAATGCTTTGGAGTGGTTAAAAGCAGAGAAGAAGTTACCACCAGTGAGCAGACATTTTTTTGAAACTCACATTAGCTCAAGCAATGGCCTACGAGCTACTGCTTTATTCAGGATTAATCTAGGAATCTGGGGAGGGGGCGATCTCGATACAGCTTTTCTTACCAAAGAAAGTGAGTTGATATTTATGATGAATGCTTTAGGACCACATGGTCTGAATGAGAGTACAGTATCACCATGAATGGCTTTATTTGACTGAACTTTATCACTTTCATTTCTTCATTTATGACTTCAATGTGTAAATTGGCCAGGGATGTTAGCCATATCATGAGGATTGTTTCCTATCGAATGTTTAGTGATGTTCTGCATAATCTCAGCACTTTAATTACTAATGGAAATTTATATTCCTGGATAATACTTTGGAAAATGTATATTCCTAGATAATATTTTGTTGCTATTGTTTTCTCTAATCTCCTTGGATAATACTTTATTTCTATGTTTAGAACAGCCAAAAATATTGTTTCCTATTGGATACTTGATTACATTCAGAACAAAGTTATTTCAATAATCATGATATATTGTTTCAAGTTTTTATGAATATACTTACAAACAATCATTGTGCCCTGCTTTGATTTCTACTATTTAGATTAATGGGCAATTTACACTAAGGGGCAAATTTACTATTATTCCCCAAAAATCCTACGATTTTATTCGAACTTCAATAAGCATTTCACTATCGAATGCTTATCGAATAGTTTTAGGCTATCATTTTTTTCGCTATTCGATTTCACGAAAAAATTAAACTTTTTCCTTCGAGCCTCTGAAAAAATCGTACGATTCGAACAATGGAACGCTTCGATCACACGAATGGTATTCACACAGGACTTAGTCAAAGAAGCCTATGGGGGGGGTTCCCATAGGCTTCTATTGCAATTTGGTAGGTTCAGTCTGGCGAAGTAGGCATTCAAAGCTTTTTAAAATTTTGATTCCTTCTATCATCGAATGATTGAATTATCAAATATCTGATCATTCGATCTATTCGATCTATTTGATAATTCGGTATTCGATGATCAAAGAGGCCAAATTAGAATATTTGAATATCCGATTAAATCGTACGATCGAAATTCGATAATATTCAATCGAACTACGATCTATTCACGTGAATTTTGTAAATTTGCCCCTAACTGTTTGACAGAGTCCAAACTGGACACTTGAACCGATGAATATGTGGTTTTTCCACCTCTTTTGTCCTGATTGGCCTATTCATATGTGATTGACAGGCCATTGTCTATTTATACAGGCGCTGATCTTGGCGTCAATTTAGCCTTTGACAAAGTTTGCTCTTGAGCGAGCGAAATGCGCGTCAGGCACTTGAACATTTTTTAATTATTAGAGAGGGTAATGCCTACTACGGGTTGGGTTGGAAATATTAAAGGGTGGAAGGGATGATGGGTGGAAGGGGTGAAGTGTGGGGTGAAGGGTGGAAAGTTGGAAGGATTAAAATGTCAATAATAAATGTCAAGTAATTCGACTGACGAATATTCGAATATTCAAATATTCGAAAAGAATTTTATTTGAATTATTCAAATCATTCGATTCGACCAAATTTTCAAAATTTGATGGTCGAAGTGGTCTTCAAAAATATTTGAAAATTCTAATCTTTTTGAAAATTTGATCGAATTTCGAATCATTCATGTGAATTTTGTAAATCTGCCCCCTCCTTCCCTCTGACTTATACTTACTTACCTTTTTTCCTTTTATTTATCTTATTTATTTTCTTTTTGATAATGTCTTTGTTATGGACCACATGGAAAAATGTGATGTCTAGGAAAGAAAAAGCATATATACATATAAATAAATAAATTATGGATAATGGCATCTGCATTTTTTACAATATCACTGGTACTTGCTTTTTAAAAATAGCACCAATACTTGTTCACTAAAGCAAAATTTGTACAGAGCCCTTACAGGACACTGACACGGGTTCCCCACACTGATAGTGCCACTTTTCTCGGAAAACACTATAGACATTGGTTTCCTACAATAACATAGACACTAAAGCTATGAGGCAAGCTAACATCGATAAGGAAAATGATATAGCAGTAAGCAGTAAAAAGAATCCAAAATTATTTTTTAAATATATTAATAGTAAAAAACAGGAAGGGGTAGGACCTTTATTATCAGAGGGGGGTCAGCTGGTTGATGTGAGCAAGCAAAAAGCTCAGATTCTGAATGCATACTTTTCATCTGTCTACACAAAGGAGGAACCAGCTAATGAAGGTTTCCTTATTAATAGTCCCAATTATAATAATACATGTAATGATGCATGGTTCACTCATGCTGAAATTCAAAAGAGATTAGAACATGTTAAGATAAACAAAGGTCCAGATGGGATTCATCCCAGGGTAATTAATGAGCTTAGCTCTGTGATTGCCAAACCTCT
>CM044432.1:83856387-83869924 GCA_024363595.1 Xenopus borealis | reverse complement strand
GTGTACAGTTAAAGTGGGTATATTCCTTACAGGCACAATAGGAGTCCTTTACGAGCAGGGAGGAAGTAATTTTTTTTGCATTTTTCATATTGCCTTCCTGCAAAAATCAATTGCTGTATTTTCAAAATGCAGAAATCTGAGCAAATAACCCCTATGGTCTGCCAACTAGAATAGGATTTTTTTTCCAAATGGATAAAGTGAAGTGTGTTGTTAAATGTATGTTAAAAGTAGCCTTACAGGTACATTTTACTTGTTTTCATAAACAACTGTTGCTAATCTGTTTAAGAGATGGGACAACCGGTAGCTCAATCTCTTGTGAACCTGTAGACAGAGGAGAAACTGCACACAGACATCATACTTCTCTTGCTTCAAGAAGACAAAACTTTATTAATATTTCTGTAGTAGCAGAAAAAATCATGTCACATGACACTGTGTCAGTATCAGATTACTATGGGATCTGTATGAGTTGTGATGAGCGAATCTGTGCAGTTTCGCTTTGGCAAAAAAATAGCTAATTCACTGCAAATTCTAAATTTGTGAAATGCATTGAAGTCAATGGGCATCAAAGAGGAGAATTCCTATAATACTTACCGTAATTCTGTAATTTTCCTGGCCACTCTCCATGTCAGCATTACAACCGGGTAGTCCTCCCATCCATGCCAATGGACCAGATAGTCCCTCCCAAGGTTTAAAGGGGTGGTTCACCTTCAAGTTAACTTTTAGTATATTGCAGAAGGGCCAATTCTAAGAAACTTTTCAATTGGTCTTCATTATTTATTTTTCATAGTTTTTTTATGATTTGCAATTTTCTTCTGTTTCTTTGCAGCTTTCAAATGGGGGTCACTGACACCATCTAAAAACAAATGCTCTGTAAGGCTACAAATGTATTGTTATTGTCACTTTTTATTACTTATCATTCTATTCAGTCCATCTCCTATTCATATTCCAGTCTCTTATTCAAATCAATGCAGGGTTGCTAGGGTAATTTGTGCCCTAGAAACCAAATTGCTGACACTGCAAACTAGAGAGCTGCTGAATAAAAAGCTAAATAACTATAAAACTACAAAAAATAAAAAATGAAAACCAATTGCAAATTGTCTCAGAATATCACTCTTTACATTATACTAAAAGTTAACTCAAAGGTGAACAACCCCTTTAAATACTACCTCCAGAGCCCACCTACCTTGTCGAATACCAAGCAACTGGAAAGAAAGGGGGTGTGGAATGCTGATATGGAGAGTGGCCAGGAAAAGAGAATTACGGTAAGTATGATAGGAATTCTCCTCTTTCCTGGCCACTCCATATCAGCATTACAACCGGATATACCAAGCCATATAGTCTCTATGGGTGGGAAAAGAAACACTAGTAACACCAAGGTGCTGCAAAATTATTTATTGACAAGAAAAAGCAAGGTGGGCTCCTGTTGCAAAAGCATGGTTACTTGAAGAAGGAAAGTCAAGCTGGTAGTGTTTGATGAAGGTTCGAGTCGAAGACCATGAAGCTACTTCACAGATCTGAGATGCCGGGACATCTGCCAAGGCTTCCCAGGAAGAAGAGACTGCTCTAGTTGAATGAGCCTTCAGGCCCTGTTGAGCTAGCTTGCCTTGCGCTTGGTATGCTTTGGAGATACACAGGTTAATCCATGGTTGTGGAGGCAGCCGCCTGTCCTTTTCTGCTTCCTGCTGGAACAATAAAAAGTCTGTCAGTCTTTCTGAAGGAACTTGAGACATCCAAGTAGCGCTTGAGACACCGCACTGGATCAATCATTTTGATCTTGTGTGCTTCCTGGAAAAATTGGAAGAGTTAGTTCTTTTCTTAAATGAAAAGTAGAGACTAATTTTGGAAGAAAGGATCGGACTGATTTTAAGACGACTTTGTCATGAAAGAAAGAAATGTGGTCCTGACTGCAGGAGAGGGCCTGAAGTTCCCCTACCCGGCATGCTGAGGCAATAGCCAGCAGAAATAGGGTCTTGAGGGTGAGAAACCAAAAGGAAATAGACTCTAGAGGTTCAAATGGTGTCATGGATAAGGAGCCTAGGACTAAAGGGAGACTCCATGCTAGAGGTGATATGACCCCCAGAGGTCGCACTTTGAGGGTTGCTTTGAAAAATCTCTGGACTGTTGGATCTGAAGCCCAGGAAATTCCTGATGGCCTGAAGCATGTGATTTTAAATTCCTGTATTGTAGACCCTTTTCAAGGCCAGATTGGAGGAACCCTAGAACTTGCAGAAAGGTGAACTTCTCCTTCGTGAAATTATTTTGGGTGCACCATAGTTGGAATCTTTCCCAGACTCTGTAGTAGGTAGATGACGTGATTTCAATAGAGTATCAACGATATCATGTGAAAGTCCTAAACCTTCCAATCTTTTGCACTCAACCTCCAGGCCTGAAGGGACAGAGCTGCTGGATTCAGGTGTAATAGGGGGCATTGGTTCAAGAGATCCCTCCTCACAGGAAGGTGCCATGGAGGGGCCTCTAGCAGTTTTTGGCGCTATCAATATTAATTCGCCCTTGTCCTGGATGACCCTTTGGAGAGATTTCCGAAGGAGAGGAAAAGGTGGGAAGGCATAAGCCAGCCTGAAGGACCAAGTCTGAAGTAGGGCATCTGACCCCTGAGCCGTAGGGAAAAATCTGCTTGAGAAAAAGGCTGGAAGTTTCACATTAAGATGGGAAGCCAAGAGATCGACCTCCGGAAGGCCCCATATTTCTACCAGAGTTTGGAATACCTCCTGGTTCAAGAACCACTCGTGACTCGACATGCAATTGCAACTTAGAAAATCTGCCTCCAGATTGTTCTTCCCCGGAAGATGTACTGCCGTTAGTAAGACCAGGTTGTTCTCTGCCCATTATAGAATGGGCTGGACTTCCTGAAGTAGGGATTTGCTCTTGGTGCCTCCTTTTCTCTTTGCATAGGCTACTGCTGTAGTGTTGTCTGTCAGGAGTTTTACAGAGGAATCCTTTAAATCTTTTGCAAAGGAGAACAGAGCCATTTTTACCGCCCTTAGTTCCAAGGTGTTCGAGGGAATCCCTGTCTGTTGCGAGGGCCACTTCCCCTGTACCCACTTTGAGTCCAGGTGAGCCCCCCCAGCCCCAGGTTGATGCATCTGTTACCAAAATCTTCCAATGAGGCTGTGATAAGGGAAAACCCTTCGCTAGATTTTATTCTGAGACCCACCATTGAAGTGATTCCTTGAAAGGGAGAGAAAGATGAATTGGCTGGTTCCAGTTGTTTTCCACTTTGTCCCATTGGTCTAGAAATAGAAATTGGGCTGGTCTCATGTGCCACTGTGCCCATCTTGTGACCGGAATTGTTGAAGCCATGGAACTCAATAGTGACATCAGATCCCTGGCTGGAACCTGGTTTTGAGACAAGAAACTTGAAGCTAGGTTCATGATCGTAATTTTCTTAGGTGGTAGAGATACCATATTTTCTCGGGTGTTGAACCAGGCTCCTAGGTAGACCAGAGACTGGGACAGAGATAACTGACTCTTTTCTGTATTTATCAGCCACCCATGAGAGATGAGGAATTTTAGGACTAGGTCTCGATGTTTGGGTAGGGTATCTCTGTCTCTTGCGGATAGAAGGATGTCGTCCAGATAATGCCAGATGGAAAACCCCTCTAATCTGAGGGCTGCGATTAGGGTGATTAAAATCTGTCTACTCCTTCTGACAAGGCTCTGTCGATTCCTTTAATCCAGAAGGACATGGCTTTTGCCACTGACACTAGGGCTACAGCCAGCTTGCATGCTGCACCAGCCACCAGAAAACCTTTTTTGAGGTCCGAATCTGCCCGCCTGTCAATTGGATCTTTTAGAGCAGAACTGTTGTCAATCGGCATGGTAGTTTTCTTTGCCAAATGAATGACTGTTGGATCCACAGACGGTGGATTAACCCATTCCTTGACTTCTGAGTCTTTGAAAGGGTATAGCTTGGAGAATTTGGTTCCCTGAAAGGAAACCTTTTTGGCAGCCTTCTGCCATTCAGCTTTGATGAGATCTGATGCATCTTGGAAGAGAGGAAAACCTGTTGGTTAGATGACAGAGAAGGCAACACTTTACGAGTAGTAGAAATCAAATTGTTCTCCTCTACCTCTAAGTTTTGTTTCACCGCTTTTATGAGCGGAGCGAATAAGGAGAGGTCAAAGGTGTCTTGATGAGAGTCTGCTTCCTCTTCAGAGTCCAGCAAGATATCTGAAAGGTGTTCAGGTGACAGGCAATCCTCTTCGGAGGAATCTTCGGCTGTACCCCATGCCTTTTGCTGGGAAGATAACCTTTGACCTAGAAGCTGAGCTAGAAAAATCCTTCCAGCAGGATGTGCAAACATTTTTGCCTTCAAGCGGAGGGCTAAAGCAACCCATAAATTCTTGGGGCTCGGAACTGGAAATCTTTAGGCTGCGTTTCCTGGAAGATGTATTTTCAGGCAAGCTGTGGGGACAAGAAAAAACAGACCCCAGATAATAAGGGAGAGAGATAGAGGAAGAAGAAGAAGAAAAAGAAGAGGGACTTACCTAGCTTGGAGGGCAGAGGCAGAGGCACCTGAGGAATCCATGGGCGATAAGAAGAATGCGCTCACGGATAAAGCAGAAGTGAGACTGCAAAAGAAAACTTCTGCCCTACTAACCTACCTAGATGAAGGCACAAGAGCTCGAACCCCGGTAACCGGCAGCATGGAAGATTGGCAAGCCGAACGCCAGAGCCGCAAGGTTTTTAAACTTGCAAAAGTTCGGAGACTTTTTAATCTCGGAAGAGTTCAGAGACTTTGCCCAAAAGAAAAATGGCCACCACAAGTCCACAAGCTGCCCCTGAGAAAAATGGCCGCCGCCAAAGGAAGAGAGCTCCTAATTTGTGTTGTGCCGCCACTGGTACTGAGCCGCACAGGAAGGGGGACAGTGGGAGCACTTAGAGCTTGAAAAAAACCCACCTACCCCCAGTGAGAAAATGGAGGAGGGGGATGGGGGGAAGTGTACAGACAGTATGCAGGAACCCCTTGTCAGAGGGGCCGCAGCGGGAAAGATGGAAGGTGGATTCCTGTTGCTGTGCCACGAGCAACTTAAGAATCACCCCCATGATACATCCTGATTCCCCTAGTCTGTCCCTATCTTTGATGAGAAAGGGAAAAGAGCCAAGCACTCATGCCCAATCCACCTCAGGATGCTTGCAACATGCCCAGGGGATATGACCAACTAGGAGAGAACCTCCAGTCCTGGCAAGGACAGAAAGAAAAAAGACGAGGTACAGTAGGTGGGCTCTAGGTAGTATTTAAACCTTGAGAGGGAGGGACTATATGGTCCATTGGCATGGATGGGAGGAGCTCCCGGTTGTAATGCTGATATGGAGTGGCCAGGAAAATAATTTTGACATGAGTGACAATTTTTATATGAGCAACTATTTGGTCCAAATGCATTAAATATATGCTACATATATACTACATACTATGTATGAGAGCACACACATTAATACATATCTTAACAACAATGACTGCACGTGTAGGGGTACAGATATGATAGTTTAATATGTTAGCTACTAGGCTAAAGGGTTTATAGAATGGTAAACTTGCTCAAAAATGTATACAAAATCTGTTTTTTAATCTCTTTCTTGAGCTATGCTCTGGAACAGAAATCACTTTGCATCAGGATTGTTGTTTCATGCCCATGTGGCCGGCCAAAGTAATAAATAAAATTACTAAACCATTCTTTCACAAAAGGAGCTACATGCCTAGAGACCATTATTTAATAATATTAATAACAAAATCTTGCTTAGTGCCATTCTTTGGAAAGCCTTAAACATAAAGGGCTTTCGTCTAGCCTGTAACCCCCTGTTTGGTGTTAAGTAGATACATATTTTATGGAATTAACATGGGATAATAAACAGAACAACTAAATCTATAAGGAGCTGTAAACAGTCAAGTTTTAAATACTCTAGACGGTTTTTTGAATTACTTTGATCCTGTTTGCATTTCCAAGGCTTTAATGTGTGTGAAAGATACACTCTTTTTTCTGAATCATCAGTGCAAGAAGAAAGCAAAAGCATGGACATTCAATCAAGGACATTATTCATTGCACAAAACTGCTGACTGAGTACTACCTCACTATCTCACAGTACCTCACACTGTCATCTGTAATGACAGTTAAAATGTGTGGATTCCAAGTAGCATGGTGAATGGTGGGAAATACGGAAAGTATTCATAGTATCCTTTCCATTTAGCTTTGTGACAGCGGGGCTTTTCTTGTGTGGATATGGCAATGCATGATTAGATCAGCTATACTAGATTTGCATACATATTTTGTTGTCTTTCACAGGATGAAACTATCTGAACTTGTCTAATATAAGTAATTAAAAAAAAACAACTGGACTTGCTGATTTTTTTTTAATGAAGACTTTTCACTGCTCATCAGGTGTTGATTATGTGTAGTTACTGTGATAGGATTACCAATGTGTCATGCAACTCCTAGAAACAGGATGTGTGAAGTAATCTGAAACCGCCGAGGTACAGATGTGAGAACAGCATTATATGTAGCAGACAAGTGGTGCTGAAGGGCCCCACCTCTGTTCAGGTATGGTTTCACTACCTTAACATGAATCGTCTTTCATACCTCTTTCAAACTAGTGATCTTTGCTTCTAAGATGAGCTTTGAAAGTTTGTGGCTACCCAGACTGGGCCTTTGTCAAAACAGCAGCAATCAAGCCCAACAGGAACACCAAAAGAAATAACCGCCAGGAGACACATATTAGGCAAAATATAGTCATCCCATATGTAGCTGGAGTGTTGGAGAAACTCAGGAGGATTTTTAACAAACACAACGTCAGTGTTTTTTTCAAACCTAGCAACAAACTGAAACCAAAACTGGTGCACCCTAAGGATCCAACTTCTAAAGGAAAATGAAGCAATGTGGTATACACAGTCCTGTGTAGTGAGGAGTGCACTGATATATACATTTGGGAGACAAAACAACTGCTCACCAAGTGAATGGCTCAGCATAGGAGGGGGAACTCTACAAGGCAAGACTCGGCTGTCTGTAAGGACTCACGTTTCCCACGTGCATCCTTTCTCCTCCAGCGCCGGTCTTCCTATGGCGCGCGCGCGCCGACGCACTTCCGGGTTTATGCGCCGGCATGATGACGTCACGCGCAATGGCGCCAAATTCAAACACTATATAAAGGGATCTTAGTGTACAGAGCATTGCCCGTTGTTAGGTTCTATTAGCTAGTTCCTGGGTGTGTTTCCTATCTGATTCCTGACTGATCTACTGGTATTTGACCCTTGCTTTGCCTGACTATCCTGCTATTCTCCAATCCTGATCTTTGGCTTGTCTGATTATCTCTGTCCTCTAGTATCCTGACCTTTTGCCTGTCCCCTGACTACTCTACACTTTCTAATCCTGATCCTGGCCTGTCTGACTATTCTACGCAGCTTGTGCTGTTCCGGCCTGCCTACTCCGCTTGGTGGTATTCTTCAATCCAATTCCTTGGTGAGACGATCGTGCCCCTGTGCTAGCCAAAACCTTTGCTTTACACCTCTCGTTAAGTCCAGGTGGCATCTGAGTAAGCCGAGGGCTCCTCCCGAGGCCAAAGGCGGTCACATAACTGGTGAAGCCGAGCTGCGACAAAGGTGTTTGGCAATTGTTCTGGTATTGGTTGCCGTTCGTGACACTGTCTTTCTACACCTAAAAGACACGGGACACTCCTTTGAAGTTAGCAATGTCCAAATTTTGGATAAAGAAGACCGCTGGTTTGAAAGAGGTGAGAAAGCATCCCTGAACAGAGGCGGGGGCCTTTGACACCACCTGTCTGCTACGTACAATGCTCTTCTCACATCTGTTCCCCGGTGGTTTCTGAACACTTCACTCATTTATTTATGTTACTCTCACAAGTAACACCTATTTCACAGTCTAACACCAGGCAAATTTTCACTCTAACACCAGGCGAATGATCGTTACTCTGCAAATTCATTAAACTGTGAATTTTACATAACATTACCTCTTTCGCCAGAGTTTCCTTCGCCACCTTAGACCTGACAACTGATCAGATGAAGCTACATCCTCCTCAATCTTATGTCAGTGACATCATATCCTGTATGCCGAAGTCATAAAAATTATAATAAATGTTGGATCTTTTTGGATCTTTGGATCTTTAAAAGTTGTTTGAACATTTTATAACCATTTGAGGGGCATGCCACATTTATTTTAGGGTGGGCTCATGTCTAGGGCATTAGGGGATCTCTTTTGTCTTTATTTTGCTTCGTTGGACATTTTTAATAATAAATGGCCACTTCAAGGATTTGCACCAACAATTTTGCAGGCGAAAATTCACCCTAGGTGTCAATAATCTGTGCTGGAATTTCCTTTGCAGTAACTAATTGTGAATTTAATTCATATTTAAACCATTCATAGCTATCTCTGGATTGCACAATGTTGTGTGCTGTGCATTTACAACATAAATTGATTGTGCTTAGATTGATTTAAGTAGCTGACAGTTTGCTGTTTCAGAAACCTGAAAGCCACCATTTAAGAAGCTGCATAAAAATCCATAATCCTATAAATAGAGATATTAATCAGGACATATACAAAGACATATCCAATTTTTAGTGTGCTGTAAAATATTGTTTTCAGTCTTGTAATAAAAAAGTAAAAAAAAAAAAAATAAAACATTGCCTGTATATGCTGCTTCTAGGGTAGCTTGAAGCGTTGCTTGTGTGCTGCCATTTTCTGGCTTTATTTCCTTTTCATGATTGGCAGGAATAATTGTGAACATGTGGAAGCTGAGGATCTCTAGGTGAGCATTAAGGAAAAGAAAAAATAGCTTTTTATGTTTGATGGATTTTAGGATAACGTAAAGTAGTGGATATGGTTGTTCTAACTGTGGAAAACCCCAATTACTTTGATGTGTAATGCATTAATTTGCTCCATTTGAGTCTGTAACCTCTGCTACTTATGTAGAAATCTTAAATTAAGAAAGCCTTGAATTGTGCCTCCTTTACTGCACCTACAAGTGCATTAAGTGTAGCTATACAGGTCACCACACATAAGTAACCATTTAGGAAGACCCCAGGTGTTAGAGCACAAAGGCACTCCTCACTACACTGGACTGTGTATACCACATTACTTCATTTTCCTTTAGAAGTTGGATTTCATTTTTCATTTTACTTGGGTTGTATGTACCTCAGACTATCGTCTTTCCCATGGAAAAAAAATGTTACTTCAGGAAATAGTTCCAATAACAAGGAAGTAAATTACTAATGAAAGTTTTATAGAGTTGCTTTGAACCAAGCACAGGTCAATGCAGCATGTTGTAATGTGGTTGTTAAATCTATTACATGTGGTGTGATTTGAATACTATGAGATTGATTTTTTTTTCTTGTGGGTTATTGCTTAGTCCATATTAGCGTTAGCAATTGCTTTTATTCTGGATAACTCTGCAACTTCCCAGGAAGTGACTCAGAGGAAATGGTATTTAACTCAATGGCATTGCACTATATAACATGAGCACTATACTCTAGCTATGTCCCTAAGTACAAATAGCATAGTCTAACATAATTGATTGTGCAGTTCTATAATCAGCATTAGGGTAAATTCATTTTACAAAAAATTATTATAGTTAAAAATAGCACCTCAATTACAATAACAATGGCTGGCTTAGAGATATAAAAATGTACAATTAAGTAGAAAGCATTAGCAGCAGTTAAAACATTGAAAACTGATTATTCTAATGGACCAGAGAAGCTATGGTTATGCCATGCAGGACCTATTCACAATGAATGATTGCTCCATAAACCATTCCCTGCTGTGCTGACTCAAACACTTTGATATTTTTAGCCCATGCTGCCTTTTTCAGACTGTATAATTGGATTTTTAGGCTTTTACTAGACTGCACTTGAAAAAAAACATATTGAACCGCTTTGAGGAAGCTCCATCACAATTACATGTACATGTTTACAAAATACTTATAGTTCACATTATATCTGGCAAGTGTATTTTACTTCATAAATATATCAGGAACATATAAAGATACAGTAGATTCACTAATTTGAAAACTCCAAATTATGGGAAGGCCATCTCATGTAGACTCCATTTTAATAAAATGATTTACATTTACATTTTTAATAATGATTTTCTTTTTTTCTGTAATAATACGACAGTACGTAGTACTTGATCCCAACTAAGATATCACAAATACTAATCGGAGGCAAAACCATCCTATCGGGTTTAAGTAATTCATGTTCAACTGTTTTAGCATATTTATTAAAGGTCAAATTTCTCTGGTGAGGCTTTTTGTCACCTTAATGTGTTTAATTGAGGAGATTTTTTACCGGACCCGATGCAACTTAGCTACCATTTTAGCTGGGCACTTTCAACTGAGAAAGATGGGATCTGAGCATCATTAGCAACAAAGTAACTGAGAGTAATGATACTCTGTATGCTATACCTTATTGTTGCACTTTAATCCTCCGCACCTCCTCCTACAGCAGCTTTTTAACTATTTGTTTTTTAAGGCAAAAGTCCTGCACTGCATTACTTAAACATGCAAGTGAGTCTGTTGTTGTGTGTTTTGTTTGGCGTAACGGCACGGCGACACAGCGATTTGGTGGTTTTTAGCAAGTGTATTAAAGGTTAAGTTTTAATTGGTACATTACCTGTTGCCTACACTTAAGTCACCTGAACTGGTTTGCTGTTGAGCTAATAATTGCACTCGGTCTCTTTTCATGAGTGCAATATATGGCTCATGTTTGTAGTTTATGTCAACCTTTATGGATACATACCTGCAGGTGCATTCACTTAGTACTTTGAACGCTCAATCAATTTAGTTTAAGATTGTTCCCCAGAAATAAAGACTTTTTTCAATTACTTTCCATTATTTATTTTTTACTGTTTTTAATGTTTTACCAAAATCTATGTTTAAAGTTGAATGTCCCTGTCTCTAGTGTTTGAGTCTGGCAGCTCAGTAATTCAGGGGCAGACTATAAACTTTTACAATTTTACAACATTTAGTTGGTACATTTAACAGAAGCATTTCTGAGAGATGCAACTATTGTACAGCTGCCTGTAATGAAACCCAGATAAGAAATGTATCAACTAAATGTATCAATTTAGAACAGAGCTACTTTAGAAAATGAAAAAATGACAAATTACACTTCAATTTTAGAAAAACAGTCACACATAGAAAATAGAAATTAATTGGAAAAAGTAATAATTTCTGGTGTTCTTTCTGAAAAGGTGAACAACCCCTTTAATGGTCAATTACAGTATGTTATTAAATTATCACTTTCAATCTCAAAAGTTGTAAAACTTGTTGACACTTATTCTGATATTGATAATACTCATTTTATTTGATGCAGTAAAAACATGGTGCAATGCTTTTGAATTACAGATGAGGAAGTCTTTTTGGCACTCCTCTGGTGTTGACTTTGGTTAGCATAAAATGTGCCTACATTTCTACCTACAGTAAAAACTAGGGATGCACCAAATCCAGGATTCGGTACAGATTTGCAAATGCAAATTGAGGGGGAGGATCGTGTGAATTTTTGTCATAATACAAGGAAGTAAAAAATGTCTTCCCCTTCCTACCCCTAATTCATATATGCAATTTAGGATTCAGGTTTGGTATTCAGTCGAATCTTACGCAAAGGATTCAGGGGTTCTGCCAAATCCAACATAATTTGGTGCAGCCCTAGTATAAACATATTTCAATCTCTATACACATGAGAGATATGTATTTATATACAAGGGAACAGTATGTGTAAACTTGCTCTTATTTACATATTAATCCCCAATATGAAGATCATGGAAAATTGTAACAGCATATTTATGCAACTTCCACTTTCAGCACTGAAAATATGCATGTTATTTAGTTTATGCAGTGCTGTATCTGTAGGTTCTTTCATGTGGTTGCTTCCCTATCATTTATATCAGTATGTTTTTTTGTTTTTGCTGTTTCATAAAAATGTTGTTCTAAGGTTAAACACACATCATCCATCATTATGGATTAATGAAGCTTAGGTACCACCAAGTACAATTACTGTTTTATCATTACAGAGAAAAAAATATAAATATAGGGAAATTAAGTCAGAATTATTTACATTAAATGGACTCTATGGCGGATGACCTTCCTGTAGATTCCATATCTGTTGCATTTTATTGTAAACAGTATGCTGGATTTTTAGTTATAGATCTACTGTATACATACTGCCTTTTCTCTGTCAGTGCAGAGTGCCTGTGTCAGGTTAACTTGTTGAACTTAAAATTTATGGATATAATTACTAGGTATGTTAGTGCTGTGTAACTTCAGTCACCCAATTTTGTTTTATGTTTATTCCCTGCACCAATCAAACCTTACTTTGATCATATTTTTGCTTATAATTGTTTGTGACTTGCTTAGAAATACTATCAGACACATTATATAATTGCAGGGGACCTGTGAGGCAGTTGTAGTTGATGAAGATATTCATTATAACATGCCTTTCCTAGCATGCTTTATAAATAGATACCAACCCTTACTATCCTCAGAACATTAGTTACTCCTTTCCTTGAACTACCTCTGATTTATGTGGCTTGTGCCAAACGGGTACATTAATTTAGAATAGGCTTAACACTGATTTAATGGATATTTAGCATGACACAAACATTAATTGGCAATTAGTAAGCTTTTAAAGGAAAAGTAAATGTTTTTCTTTTTCTTTCTGTAAATTTGCTCTAAACAGCCCCCCAGATTAATGTACCTTAGTCCCTGCTGCAAGTCTGCCCTGGTTTCTGTGTTATCAGCAGCTTGTTTCCCCTTCTTCCTGGTGCAGAGTGAAGCCCAGCCCCTTAGTTTACTGAGCAGTCCATTTGCTGCTGTTCCACAATAGAGAGGAAGAGGGAGCCAGTGTGTGCATTAGTAAGCTAGTTTCCCCAAGCAAAAGGTGCTGCACACACTGGTCTCTGCTATGTCATAGTATGCAAATGATCTCCAGGACTAGTCACAGAGATAAGGTCAGCTCAGTAAGCTATGGGGCGGGGCTTCACTCTGCACAAGGTAGAAGAGGAAACAAGCTGCTGATAACACAGAAACCAGAGCAGACTTGCAGCAGGGACTAAGGTACATTAATCTGGGGGGCTTTTTAGAGCAAATTTACAGATAGAAAAAAAAGGTTTACTTGTTCTTTAAGGGGAGTGTAATGGAGAGCTAATGGGAAGTATTAGGGAAATAAGAGAAAATTGTCCCTCATGTTTCTGTTATTTAACTGTGGCTTGGCTTGAGTAGCAATGATATATGTATACTAAAGACAGTTAAAATGTCCACTTTCTTTTGTTTTGATAGTCAGGGAAAGTCATTGTGTTTTGATAGTCAGGGAAAGTCATTGAAGGGAATAAGCTTCTATTTTAATGCTTAATAAGGCCTACAAAATAACATACATTATAGTGATTTATCACAGTGGTAACATAGTAACATAGTAAGTTAGGTTGGAAAAAGACACATGTCCATCAAGTTCAACCTCTTTTTTTCTTACCTGCCTAACTGCCTGTTGATCCAGAGGAAGGCAAAAAAACCCATTTGAAGCCTC
>CM044432.1:83834416-83851947 GCA_024363595.1 Xenopus borealis | reverse complement strand
TAAAGCCATGCTGATTGCTGCTCATAATGCCATTCTCTAGGACAAACTTTTAAATGTGATAATTTAACAAGCCTTCAAATAATTTGTCCACCACAGATGTCAAATTTATTGGCCTATAATTGCCAGGCTGAGATCGTAATCCCTTTTTACATCAGCTTTCCTCCAATCCATAGGTACATACCAGATGAAAGAGAATCTGAGAAAATCAGAAATAGGGGCTGGTCTAAAACTGAGCAAGCTGTCTTAGAATCCGGGGGCCTTGTTTACATTAATTTTTTATTAAAGCTTTTTGAATCATATCTTGAGTCAGCCACTGACTAGATTGAGCTGAGCCATCAGTGCAGTTTTGAAGTGACCCTGGGAACTCAGACTCCTCTATTGTATACACTGAAGAAAAGAACTGATTTAGCACACTTGCCTTTTCTGTATCTGTTCCAACCATACTGGTACCATTATTTAATGGAAAAACACTCTCATCCTGCATCTTTTAACTATTAATATATTTAAAAAACTTTTTAGGATTAGATTTCGCCTCCACGGTAATTAACTCTTCATTTGCGTTCTTTGCCTTCCGGATTGCTGATTTACAACATTTATGATATTGTTAATAATCATTAAATGAAGCTTCTGTCCCAAACAGATTTGCAGTTTTTAAATGCCTTTCTCTTTGCTCCTATTAACTTCTTTACGTCTGTATTAAGCCACATAGGATGATTCTTAGAGCTTCTACATTTACTCTTTAAGGGAATAAATTGAGAACAGTAATGATTTGATATCATTTTGAATAACAACCATTTCTGTTATGTGTTTTTAGCTGGAAACTTAATGCCCTAATCAATACTCTGAAGGGCAACTAAAATTAGCTTTTGTGAAATTCATGCAACCTGTGCCATAAAATTTTCATTCAACAAGTTTATAAACTTGTTCCCATTAACTGAACTGGCAGCACTGTTTCTCCAGTCAATATCTGGGTAATTAAAATCCACCATTACCATTACTTTACCCAAACTAGCAGCCTTTTCTATTTGCATCAGGAGCTTAGCCTCCTCCTCCTCACTTACATTAGGGGGTCTATAGCATACCCCTACAATTAATTTGCTGGACTCTTTAGAATTGGTGAAGAACTTCACCCATAAGCCTTCTGCCCCCTCATTTTCTAACATCACCTCCTCCTTTATATAAGCTTTTAAGTCCTGCCTAACAAACAGACATACTCCTCCTCCTTTTCTATTGCCTCTGTCCCTCTGAAACAAGGTATAGCCGCTGATATTAACTGCCCAGTCATGTGACTCATTCAGCCATGTTTTGGCCACACCAACCACATCATATTTTCCTTCCAGCACCAGCACCTTCAGCTCTCCCATTTTATATCAGCCTCTTTGCATTTGCAAACATACATTTAATACTGGTACCATATTGAAGAAATGCCATGTGGCCCTCCCTATCCTTAGTTCCCCCAACCAAATCTCCTCCCCCGTTTTCCCTTCCTTTGCCCACTATCTCATCTAACCTATCTTCCACTTAAACTGACGCCTCCCCCCCACCCCTAGTTTAAAATCTCCTCCAACAGTCTAGCCATCTTCTCTCCCAAAACAGCTGCACCATCATCATTGAGGTGCAGTCCATCCCTATCGAACAGCCAGTAGCCGACTGAGAAATCAGCCCAGTTCTCCAAAAACCCAAAACCCTCCTCCCTACACCAATCTCTCAGCCACGCATTAATCTTCCTAATCTCCCGCTGTCTTCTTAGCGTTGCTTGTGGCACAGGTAATATCTGAGAAAATTACCTTGGAAGTAAAAGTAGTTTTTTGAGGCCTTCACCACCTCCTCTAACTTTGTCATTGGTATCTATGTGTACCAAGACCGCTGGGTCTTCCCCAGCCCCTCCCAATAATCTGTCCACTCATTCCGCCACATGCCAAACCCTAGCACCAGGCAAGCAGCAGACTGTGGTGTTATGTCCAGTCCAAAAGTACAGATGCAATACTGATGAAAGTTTAAAATCACTCCACAAGAATAACAGTAGTGTGGAAAACTGGGCATCCTTCCAAGATGTGTAAATGGCCACCAGCAAATGTATCTTTATTTAAGGTCTTAATACATGCAAATGCCCCTACTTTTTGTTCTTCAGCAGAGATGCGAGGAGTTACATTAACATAAAAGAACTAGCTTAAAGAAGAGTATGGGAAGAATTATCTATGTATGCTGCATTTGTTTCAGTTTAGTATATATTTTACATTTTTATAAATCTGTTACATGTAATTAAACTTTCGAGGTATTCCAATGTAAATACATATTTTTGTGGTTTACGTTTACAATAAAACAGCATTCGATCCTTGGTTAATTTTCTAAATTTAAAGCACGTGTTGAAAATATAGAAATAGCACGTGTATTTATTTTAGAAAGATTGCACGGAATATTTTAGATGTAGTGACCACATATATATAGAGTGACACAGTATGACCTGTTTCCAATCAGAGTAAGAAATACGAGTGAAGTGCAGGCAAGGTAAGGTGTTAAAGGGCAGTGCTGATGGTCTCAGTGGAAAAGTAAACAGATAAAATGGCAAAACATTTAGAGGATACTGTTGTAGAGGGCAAAGAAAGGATAAAAGAAGATATAAAGATTTAAGCAGTCATAAATATTTTATGTATTCCAGCCATTGATGATGAGTTCTTCCCTTATCCACTTATCATCAAGATGTTTAAAAGGAGCATTTTAATCAATGCATTTCACACAAGTGACCCCAGGAGTCCTAATGTGGGCACGTATTGCCCTGAAGACTAATTTCACAAAGTGACTTTTTTCTTCAGGGACATTTTAAAGAATTATGTAAATGGCTTGCAGCGGAAAAAAATTAACTTTACTAAATGAGCATATTTATTTCTTCTTGACATTTCTTGTGTAGATATTTTTTGGCAACAGCTGCCACATCTGAGTCCCAGCTGCAAGTCCTACATCATAATATTTTGATTGCAAACAAATTTATTTATATGATGGCTGTTTTTCACTTCACATTCTCACGTTTAGGTTTAATGGCATGTCGTTGTTGTTGTTGTGTAAGATTTTAACATTTATAATGGAAGGGGGAAAAAATTGTGTTTGAATGAAAAACAAGATCTATATTTAGTAGCTACCACCACCTTTTGTATATGTAAATGATTCCATGCACAAAATTGCAATCAGTTAGTGCATAGTTGCTTAATATGATGAACGAATCTTAAAAACAAGTTTATATACCTCAATGAAACAACAACAACAACCAGATATTCCTGGGCAGCATTTCAAATTGATTTACGAAAAATCCTTATGTTACAGGAAAACGGATTTAGTCTACACAATAAAAGAACTATGGAATGCAATATGTTTCTAAATAATGCTGTATCATGTGCTAAACTGTATTTTTTCAGACATTTTTCATTTGCAGGATAACAAAATAATTTAACTCCATAGATCCTAAATGAAGCTAATATAAAAAAGAATATGTTTAAATATTACACTTGTAATATTTTCATATACAGGTATGAGATCTGGAAATCCATTAACCAGAAATCTCTGGTCTCCATAGACTCCAATATTAAGCAAATAATTTACTAATTTAATAATGTAATAAAAATCTGTGATAGCTACTGAGCTGCATAAATATATACTGTGGTAAAACAATCCTATTGGGATTATTTATTATTTAAATGTTTGTTTAAAAGTTTTTTTAGCCACACATGGCGTTTTTGCTGCTTTTTTTAGGCTCGTTTTTAAAAACACTCCGTCCGGCATAAATACGCATAAAATGCACTACCACTGAAACTAATGGAAAATGCACTTTGGCAATTCACACAGGGCACTTGCAAGCCAAAATCTGCCACAGGACGCCAATAGGACGTTAATAGAATCTATGGGATCTGCACATTCAAAACCACATTTTGTGTAAATACGTAGCTTATTTTAAATATGGATTCCAAATTCTCAATGAGAACAATGAGAAGTGCATGTTGGGAAAAGAAACCTACATGCTGAAAAATGCAGCTTGCCCTTAGCATGCTATGGTCCTAGGTATATTACTTCAATGAGCGCGTTGGTGATTTTGCAATGATACCTAACCTGCTGTCATAAGTTAAATCTCGATATCACTGCAATGGTGTGGGAAGACATAACAAATTTAATACATTGTGTGATCTATAACAGTAGTTCCCAAATTTGTTACTCTACCTCTCATTGGGAAAATTAGATTAGGGGAGAATGCCTATTTGCTATATAAAAAATAGAACCCAGCTTGGAGGTCAGTAGAGACCTATATGCAATCCTAGATATGTTTTCTGAAGCTTTGTCATGAGCTTGGGGGGGGGGGGTTGACCCTTGGTTGCCATGCAAGGGATTCTTGAACTGAAAAAGGTCTGACAAACAGACCCACTTAGTACGTGGAATACTGTTTATCTTACAGTGACCTTATACTATAGATGTTTTTTTTTCCTGGCAATCTGCTGCTGTACTACCAGCTCTTTTAAGCTCTGTAGTAGAGGTTGTCAGCTTGTTAGGTTAGACCTGAGGCTGGGTTGACTCAGGCTTTTTAATTCAGAGGTTGCCTTCTTTGATGGTCAGACTTGGGCCTTGTATATGACCAAATGATGGCAGCACCCACCAGGAGATGTCGGACATCGAACCTCCTTTGCAGATAAATACTAGGGTAAAAATGGGAGACCCCACAGGCCAGTATTATACAACACAGGCCAGGGCTGGAACTAGAGGTAGGCAGAAGAGACACATGCCTAGGATGCAATGGTGTGCGTGGGGCGCCAGGCACATACCTCTTTTGTAGCCTAGCACTGGTCCTTGCACCCACTTATTTTAAGAAATTGTGTACTTCCCTAGGTATCGCTAGCAAGAGTGCTTGTTTGTGTGCGCTCCACAAAGAGCATGCTTGTTCGAGTATGTGCACAGCAGAAGGGGGAGTGACAAAGCCGGGGTTGCATAGGGCGCTCAGCTGGCTTGGCCTTGCCCGGACACACACAGTGGCAATAGGGACTCATATCAGATGCCTGCATTAGAACTGATTGTATGTGGCTGCTTTAGAATTCACAACACCACTTGCCTATGAGACTGTCAGGATTACAAAATGCAGACTAGGCTGTGAACTAAATATTCTGGGATGTTTCCTGTGGTCATGTTCAGTAGAGGGAGAATCAGTTGAAACTGTCTCATCATTCTGATCTCATAGCAGTCTATAAAATCAATTAGGAAACTACCCCTATGCCATTAACCTTCTGTTTCTTTATCAATATCCATTTAAGGTAAACAATTTAATTTACTGCTTTTAAATGTTTTTTAACTAAAAAAAAAAGAAGAAATAAGAAAGAAGGCATGAAAAATATGTGATTGAGACACACAGTTGGATTAGTGCTTTTCTTTTTATGTTCTTTTTTGTTTTATACGATTGGTTGTGGAGAGAAAAATATATAGGAAGACACAATATCACTTTGTAGTCTCAGTTGTTAGGTACAACCACAAACATCAAAAGTGTCTTCAGCTGTAAAACTAATAATACCTGCAGTTTCACAAGCAAATGGCCTAGGCAATAAACGTTCATCTGGCCTAGGCAATAAACGTTCTCTGTCCCCATGTATAATTTGTTTTTGTGATAATTAATGCACCACACAACCTGCAAGGCTCAACCTCATATAAACATTATTCTGGCCAATTATGATTGATTCAGTTAACAATTAATGTTCCTAAATATAGACTTTCACTAGCAGGTGTTATAACAATAGGATTTATCATGATAGTTATAGGGAAGTAAAGTACTGTCCCCAATTAACATTGCGATTTTTTTTTTTCCATACAATAAATTGAAGTCAGTGACGGGAAGTTGAATTTGTAAATCATGTAAACATGCAACTTTTCTCTGTATAACAACTTTGTTTGCTAGAATGTTGCCAATTTCCATGCATATTTGTCCACTGGGGTATTCTAAGCAGACCAGATACTGTATTATGCACTTTTAGCATATTCTAGTCTCTTTTTAGCATATATAGCCATTCTTGAAATTCATTGGCCACCTGGGGGCAGTCTTGCTTTGTGTTGCAAAGTGTGCTTGGTGTCATGAAGAGTTATTGATAGTGTCTTGTCTTGAATAATACTGACTCGCAGTTATATAGAAAGCCATGATACTGTAAGGCATGGCCAAATGAAAACACTTGTACTGTATGTTTCATGAAAAGTACAAGTGCATGGATCTTTGAGCTTAGAGTTATGGACAACTGGGTCTGTAAATGCTTATATCTCCAAGAGGTTAATGAAAAATACACAGCTATGCATATAAAAGCTAAAATGTTGTAGTACAGAAGAACTGCTTCTGGCCTAAACTATAAAAAGGTAAGACCAGAGTGCAACTGGGCATAATAGATCTCTGTGATGTATAATATAACACTAATATCCCTTATTATTTATTATTATTATTATTAATAATAATAATAATAATAATAATATACATAATCATATCCCGGAGCAGAAATTTGCATAATCTGTCGCTGTGGAAGGATACAGTTACTTATCTGTAAGTATTAGTGCAATATTATATATAGAGCCCTTGTGCAGGAGGCTTCAGAGCAATATTATTACCACTTTGGAAACCTCTCTGACTACTATACAAATGATCACATCTTATGCAAATCATCAGGAATATTTCTGCCTCTCAGATCTGATGGCAGTCGCTGGGGAGAATTTTTTCCAGAAGCTTTTAGACCCTGCATTCCCAAAGGAATTCACAGTCAGGTCCTAGGCTGAATTCAATTTCCCTGAGAGAACAGCTGGCTCAGTGACAAGCTCAATGGCCACTTTGCTTTGCTTTGCTAGACTATTAGAACATAACAAATATATAGCAGACTAAATGAGCCTGTCCTCCTGACCCTAATTTAGGTGCTTGTGTTAATAGTAATTGTGTCACTGTATTTCTTAAGTGTTATTGCAAGTGATGACTGAAACTGAAATTTGTTACTCTCTGTACTTTAAATTATGTCAATTAGTTCTAAGGCAGAAATAGTGTTCTGTTGCATTGGAAAAAGTTGCAATACTTAAAAGTAACATGCTGCTGCTGCTGCCTGAAGGCCACATAGTTTATTTCTGATATGGAAGGCTGGGTGAAAAGTACAAAAAATGGGTGCAACCACCCTGGTTTCCAGTTGGTTTGGAGCAGACCTACAGACACCAAATAAACTAAGCAGCATGCTGTTGCACCCCTCATTGCTCTTGTATTTCTGCCTGGTGTCACAGTAAATGACTACTCTTTTGCAGGTAAATTACAAAAGGTAAGTATACAAAAGGACAAAGTAATGTAAAGCACATACCAGTTTCTTAATATTACTATGAATGTATCCCTTGGTGCTGACTTTATATTAATATTATTAAAGCATATATGAAAGGGTTGTTCACATTTGAACACTTTTTTAGTTCAGTTAGTTCTCCAGAAATAAAACTTCAATTACTTTCTATTTTCTGTTTGTGACCATTTTCAAGTATTACATTTTAACACTTAAGTTTTCACCTTTTTATATATTTTTGAAATAGCTCAGGGGGGGCTGGGGGCTCACACTGCTCTAAATTGATACATTTAGTTGATGCATTTCTTATTTTTGGTCCTATTGAACAGAATCCCTGAGTTTCATTAATTTATAAGTGATGCAATATTTGCTAATTTGTCATAGATGCTGCTGATAATATATCAACTAATGTAACAAATTTTACAAACAGTTTGTAACCTACACCTGGACTACTGAACTGCCTGAATGAAACAAGAACATTAAATTTCAATTTGGAATAATGGTCAAAAATAAAATGAGGAAATCAATTGAAAAAAGTCTTTATTTCTTAAAAACTATTTAACTGAAGAAAAAAAAAACCCCCAAAGCATTTACAAGGTGAACAACCCCTTTAGGTATGCATTTGTCTAATGGGTTAAACGTTATTTATTCAGAAAACAAAAAATAGAATAAAAAGGGACTATTAAAAAAAACATACTGACTAAAAACTCGATCAAGTTTAGCAAGTAAAGTAGAACATCATAACACCACCGTGCAGTGAGGAGATAGTTTAGTGTAATTCAATTTTATTCTGCCTCTCATTATTGGTGTCACCGAGGAGCTCCCTAAGTGCAACCAGACTTGTATTTGTAACCCCATGGCCTATGTATTTATTCAGGTGATCAGTGTAGAATCTTTGATGTTGGAAAAAAAAAAACAAAGTAGGGAAGGCCAATAAAACTGATCTGATATTTAATGAAAATCATCAAGGGTTCAAGATGATTTTTTTTCTGTTGAATTAATATTGTAATATGGTTCCATGGTTAACTGGTGTGTTACAGAATAATTGACACTCATGTTATTAAAGGATCTGATCAGTATGTATAAAATTAGAGTGGAAGCCCAGTTCCTCCATTTTTATAGCAACAGCTTACGAGAGAGAAGGAGTCATTTGTAACACATGCTCTGCTGAAAGTTACAGGGAATTGTAATTTGCCAGGACAGTGTAAAGAAGGAAAATGCAGCATACCATAAGGAGAAATGGTACAGCTTATGAACTGTGGTACAATAATAATAATAAGCTATGTACAGACTTGGCCTGGAAAAACAAAGCAAGGTGTTTCATTAGTGTTAGATTTAAAATCTAATCTTGAATGCAACAGTCCCATTATACCTTCATTCTGTCCTGAAATACATTTGATTTAATTTTGGAATTCACAATAGAACATTGCCTCCTTTTCTAATCTAATCTGTGGTTACATAAAAGGATGTGCTCAGACAGGAAACAGAATTCCTATGTGAAAGGATTCCTTTCAATGTGAAACAAAATTTTTATCCAATATACTTTTCTTTACTGTGTGTTACTTTGTATATATATATATATATATGCATCTGTCCTGTTATTATAGATGCAGTTTTTTTTTTTTGCATGAGATATGTCTTTGGTTTCTGCAAATGACGAACTGAGGTCAATGCAGTAATGTGCAATTTTCTTATACTTAAAGTGATACTGACACTAAAAAATTAATTTCAACATATGAATGTACATTAATTGTTACCTATAGGTCAGGTTGATAATTTTTTCCTGAAAGATTTGTTTTTGTATACAACTGTTAGCTGAAACTTGATAGTCTGAAAAAGATCTATTTTTTGTGGGGGGGGGTTACCCTTCTTCCCCCCTACATTTCCTAACATATGGCAACACAACTATATAGGGGGCACATGTAGGGCAATAGGACAACTTTATTTAATTTATTAAAGGTTTCCTGGGCTTGCGTAGTGGAATGTAGTGGCTGTAACATATACTTCTATTATACGTTAAAGGTCCCGCCGTATGCAAATTAGGCATTGCTAGTGTAACTGCGCTTTGCCTGGCGAGGTAACACTAGCGCAACTATGCTAACATTCGCCGACCTGAGCGGAACTTTGCACTTTAGTGAATTTGCGTAGCACTGGTGAAAATTCGCCTGGCGAAGTGCGGCGAACGCTAGCGAAGCCAACGCTAGAGAATTTGCGCTTCTTAGTGAATTTGCCCCTAAATGTTTAGTAGGGACAAATGCAAGTTTTTTATGTAACTTTAATGTGATGGATCTGATAATCCAGCCAATCAGAGACTGGCTAATCTAAATTAAGATTGTGTATGGTCTTCAGTGAAAAACAAGTAATCAGTTTTAGAAGATCAGTGATATCTAATGTACAAAACAGGTGCAGACTCCGACAACTGTTCATACTGTTTGTATGTGTCTGTACAAAGCATGTGCTGGGTTTGTCTCTGGATAGTAATATATTCCTGAAAAGTTTACAGCCTCCAAAAAAAAAGTTATTTATATTTAGAACAGATGTTGCTGGAAGTGCATATGATGCATGAAACAGTACTTTATAGTGTGTTGGTCCATATGAGACATAAATAAGACAGCAAAAGCTATTCAAAAGTCACTCTGCTATGCCTTTTATGTGCTTTTTGAGATAGTGTGTGCTTTTGTACCCAATTACGTTCCTGCTTCTGTTTATTGTATATTTTACAGTTCGTTACTCTGAAGGAAATTAGATTAATTTGAACATTTACAAATGATGTTGTTTTCTATCCAAAATGTATCAATATAAAAAAATGAAAGGCTTCATTGCTGTTATATATTGACCAATAACATATTAAGGCATCTACAAATGGTTATTAGATACATGTCATCAAGTTTGATTTACCAAGAGGAATGAATAAACACTTCAGAGTTCAGACAACAGAAAGCTTACTAATGTTACTTGTTGTAGAAAGTTGGCATTCACTAGGGTCGTTTTATTCAAATACACATTTGTCCAAGAATGTATTAACTGGGGCTAATACAACAGCATCTTCATAGAAAATGGGGCTATTTGGGATGAAAAAAGTTAGAAATAGTGATGGGCGAATTTATTGGCCAGGGGCGAAATCGCTGCGCATTCCCGCGAATAAATTCGCGAAACGCCAAAAAAAAACAGAGTAGCGCGTAGTTTTTGACACGACGCGATGAAAACGACGCGACATGCGTTGAAAACGATGTGACGCGTCGAAGTTGGCGCATTGCGCGTCAAAAGCGTGCCGCGACTCGTTTCACGAATTTTTCGCCAATTCGCAAATTTCTCTGGAAATTCGCAAATTTTTCGGCGAAGCGAAACTGGGGAGATTCGCCCATCACTGGTTAGAAACAATAATGTAAAATGGACATACTAATACTTATGCAGTGTGTTATGGGCCCAATGCAGCAGATTCAATGCTGGCCCCCACCACCCCTATTCCAATGTACAGTGACTATCCCTGGGTTAAAGATTTCATAAATGAGTATACATATACATTTTTTTTTTTTTACAAAATCTGATGTTCTGCTCTCTGTAGCAAGCTATTCCATCTCTTTACGTAAATATGAAATCTATTGTTGGAAATGCTTGGGACATGAGGTTCTCCAGATAATATGCTATACAGTAATTTGGATCACCATGCCTTAAGTATGCTAAAAAAAATAACATTGTTTTTAAAAGCCCATAGAAGCATTTTAAACAAACTAGAATTGCATACTTAAAATGGACTTTACAGTAGATGGTCTTCTGGAAATGCAATCCTATACCTGTATACAGCATTCAACATGAAAATACACGCAGGATATTTCCTTATAAGATGATATCTTACAGGGATACTGTCTTGGGAAAAAATGTTTTCTCAAAAAAAATTTTCAGTTAATAGTGCTCCAGCAGAATTCTGCACTGAAATCCATTTCTCAAAAGAACAAACAGAATTTTTTTATATTTAATTTTGAAACCTGACATGAGGATAGACATATTGTACCCAGGTGCCATGCGACTTGTGCTCTGATAAACTTCAGTCACTCTTTACTGCTGTACTGCAAAAAAAACACTTATTTTATATTATATAATGAATTATTTGTAGTGTAAACAGTATAATTTAGAAATAGAAACTACATCATAAAAATCATGACAGAATCCCTTTAGCAATATTTAATTTACAGTACCTTTCTCAGTGTTTCTGTGTTAATAAAAAGTAAATTATGGCCAGAGTCAAGGAAACATAGGAATGACTGACATGAGCAAAAATATAGATTTAGATGCTGAATATATACTTTGATTGTCTAAATTTATTTTAGGAAGTATTTGTATATAAAGTTTTGCAATCAGTGTTAAAGGGGTTGTTCACCTTTGAGTTGACTTTTAGTATGATGTAGAGAGTGGTATTTTGAGACAATTTGTACTTGGTTTTCATGTTTTATTATTTGTGGTTTTTGAGTTATTTAGCTTTTTATTTAGCAGCTTTCCAGTTTTCAGTGTCAGCAATCTGGTTACGAGGGTCCAATTTACCCTAGCAACCATGCATTGATTTGAATGAGAATATGGAATATTAATAGGATAGGGTCAGGAAATAAAGATGAATAATAAAAAGTAGCAATAAAAATAAATGTGCAGCTTTAGAGAGGATCTATTTTTTGAGGGTGTCAGTGACCCCCTTTTGAAAGCTAGAAAGAGTCAGGAGAAGAAGACAAATAATTCATAACTATAAAAAATAAATAATGAAGACCAATTGAAATTCAAGTTCAAGTTGCTTAGAATTGGCCATTCTATAACATACTAAGAGTTAACCTGAAGGTGAACCACCCCTTTAAGTCTATGTAAAGACAGTACCTGAACTCTGCTAACATTATTTCAGTTTCATGTGTCCTTTTATTCTGTGCCTTTAGCTTTTAGCACCTAGGTTTTGCATCTTTACATATGACTTGCACCTATACATATGCTGTGCACCTTTCATTGGCACTAATGCAACAGTTCAGTCTGCTGTGATGAGCTGCATGCATGTGCATGGTTCTTGGGTGCCAGGGACATAGTTACATAGTTAAATTGGGTTGAAAAAAAAACAAATTCCATCAAGTTCAACCCCTCCAAATTAAAACCCAGCATACACACACACACACACATACCCCTCCACTCTTTCACATATACAAAATAGCCTTTGATATTATGTCTGTCCAAAAAATCCTGCAAGCCCCTTTTGAAAGCATCAACAGAATCAGCCATCACAACATCACCCGGCAGTGCATTCCACAACCTCACTGTCATCACTGTGAAGAACCACCTACGCTGCTTCAAATGAAAGTCCTTTTCTTCTAATCTGAAGGGGTGATCCTCTTTATGAGTAAAAAGGTCCCCTGATATTTGTCTATGATGTCCTCTGATGTATTTGTAAAGTGTAATCATGTCCCCTCGCAAGCGCCTTTTTTCCAGAGAAAACCCCAACCTGGACAGTCTACCCTCATAATTTAAGTCTTCCATTCCTCTTCCATTCTGGCATTAAAGGAAATCTATACCCCCGAACAATGTAGGTCTCTATAAACAGATATTGCATAAAACAACTCATATGTAAAACCCTGCTTCATGAAAACCATTGTCATAATAATACACTTTTTTAGTAGCATGTACCATTGGGTAATCATAAATAGAAAATAGCCATTTTAAAAAATAAGGACAGCCTCCTGGGATCCTAGGATCAAACGGTTCACACAAACATACCAAACAAACTATAAAGTTAGCTCACACGAGCCAATTAACAGACAGAGTTCTGTCTTTTGCTCCCACACTTCTTCCTGTTACAGTTAGAGTTGAAATATTTCTGGTCAGGTGATCTCTGAGGCAGCACACAGACCATCACGAAATGGTGGTTCAAGGCAAGAGATGTAAAAGGACAATATTTACTTAAATATTTATACCAGGTAGCTAAGATTCTTTAATATGTCACTTAATTTGATCTGTTGCTCAAAAATTAATTTTCGGGGTATAGTTTTCCTTTAAAACCAAAGGTGTTATTTCCAGTGTCACTTCCCTTAGTGTATAGTACATACACACACAAATAAAGTGCAGCAAAGGAACCACACACTAATCCAGTTATTTACTTAGAATTTTGGGGAAAATGCTGGGGATGCTGAATTTACTCAGCAAGTCTCAATTTGCAATTGGGGAGATTTTTTAATTTAAAATAAATAAATGCCATCTCCCATAGACTCTGGATAATGGGAAGGCGATCTGCCATTCATGGTGAACAGAATTACAGAAAATCCCCTATCCAGAAAACCACAGGTCCAAAGCATTAAGGATTCTGATTCCTAGGCACAGGCCATTGCATGTCTATGTAAATACATCCCTGTAGATGTTCCAACAAAACAACAAGCTGTTCATGCTATGCTTAATAGATCCTGCTTTCCTAATGGGACAGTGGTTTGGATCCTGAGATTATATCTAGAATACCTGCCATAAAGCAAGAAAGGACTTTTTGGGGCAAATTCACTAAAGCGCGAATCGTCTAACGCTAATTTGCCAGCGTGACGTCAATTCGCAACTTTGCGAATTTACTAAGTAGATAGACTAGCGCAACTTCGCACCCTTACGCCAGGCGAAGTTGCGCACTGACGAAGGGACATAACTACACTAGTTCACTAAGATGAACATTTTACTGTACGTTACATCTTGCGCTAGACTTTACAAGTTCAATGCAAATTCAATACAATAGATATGAGTAGTGATGGGCAAATTTATTCAGCAGGTGCAAATTCGCAACAAATTCTCCTGATTCGCCGCAGGCGAATAAATTTGCGAGACACCAATGAAAATTTGCCTGCCGAAAATTCACTGGCGTAAAAAAAAAAAACTAGACACGCATAAAAAAAAAATGCGACGCGCGCCGAGAATGACGCAACACACGTCAAAAACGTGACACGACTCGTTTCGCAAATTTTTCACCAATTATTCGCAAATTTTTTGGTGAAACAGGATCGCTTCACCCATCACTAGAAATGAGTTTGAAAAAATTTTTAATTTTTTTCTAAGTCCCAAAAAACGCTGGTGTCTTTTACCTTTTGTAGGTTGATAGTCTGAAAAATAGCGAAAATTTTTTGGGGGTTACCCTCCTTCCCCCCCTACATTTCCTAACATATGGCAACACAACTATACAGTGGGCACATGTTTGGGCAATAGGACAACTTTATTTTATTTATTAAAGGTTTCCTGGGCTTGTGTAGTATAATGTAGTGGCTGTTCAAACATTTAACTTTGCGCTGTATGCAAATTAGACATCGCTAGCGTAAATGCAGTTTGCCCGCGCAGCTTCGTTAACATTTGCCGCCCTGAGCGTAAATTCACATTTTAGTGAATATGCGGCGGGCTGGCAAAAATTTGCCTGGCAAAGTGTGGCGAACACCGGCAAAGCTGTCGCTAGCGCATTTTCGCGCTTTAGTGAATTTGCCCCTTTAAGTTTACCCTTTTGCTGATTTTTGTGGGCCCACCAATATGTAATATACAGTAAATTTCCCTGATATTACAATTTCCCAGATTTTACACCATTTGTCTTGTCACGTTTACTAAATAAAGCAACCAAGAAAATATACATACAGGCATGGGACCTTTTATCGAGAATGTTCGGGACCGGATAAGGGATCTCATATTTTGGATCTCCATACCTTAAGTATACTAAAAAAAATCATTTACACATTAAAATAACCCAACCCAACATTCTTATTTTACCTCTAATACAGTTTAATTACATCTTAGTTGGGATCAAGTACAAGGTACTGTTTTATTTTTAAAATGTGGATTATTTGGATAAAATTGAGTCTATGGGAGATGACCTTTCTGTACTTCAGAACTTCCTGGATAATGGGTTTCTTACATGTGTAAGAAAAATTGTGTTTTAATATGCCAAACACCGCTAGTTTAATGGCATTTTGTGGCAAGTAAACTTATTAATAAAGGTTAAAAACTCTACTCTACTGTCTTAATGTTTCCCAGTCATTTTATGTTGGTCATTTCCTTCTTATAGTCATAGGTATGATAGAATAAATAATACACAGCTTTATAAATATTTAACAGGGTTTCCTAAATGTTTAGGGACATTATTTATTTTATTCATTAAAACAGTTGCATACTTGTTCAACCAACGTGTCCAAACAACAGATGCTTGTAATGCTATAGTGGAATGGTCCAAGGAAACAGTGAGGTATTCACTGTGTAGCACAGTAACATAATGACTGGAAGTAAAAAAAATAAACAAACACATCCATCAAATTGAACACTTTACTCAAACACCTCTCATATATCCTCTAGATAATCGAAAGAGATAGAGAGAGGGAGAGAGGGAGAGAAGGAGAGATAAATAAATAAATAAAGATGAAGCCAGTACACATTTGTCAGGAACGTAATTTTTATTCATTTGAGATTATGTCAAATGTATTACTTTAGCTACCCCACTTCAGATCTGTATAAAAAAAGTCCTTAACCCTACAGACAAGCTCAGTCCCTTCTTTGTACCCACACTTACAGATCTCTTAAAGCAGTGGTTTTCAAAGTGATTGCCCTTCTATAAGCAACCCTTGACAGGGACAGCATCAATCTGATGGACCCCTCCCAACAACACCAAGTATCACCCCCTGCTTTCCATAAATAACAAACCAACCACACCTGATATCTTGGTTGAAAAAGGCTGCAGCTTATTTATTAAAACACACAAATAACAACCAACATAAACCAAAAGCATTGAGAGTAGGGCAATACACCATCTTTGAAGGCTGCAAAGAATTGTACCCAATAGCGAGGGGCCCTCCTACTGTCCTTCCTAGGCGGAGCTTTCCTCTGTAACTCATGCCCCTTCCACTGGGCCATTTACATCACTATGGCCCCAGGCCTAACCCCTGATAAGCACTATACTTTCCACTCTCACTGGCTACCCCCTTAGGGGAGACCCTTCTGCTGTGACATTATGCCAACCCCTCAATCCATGAGATGGGCTTGTCCTTTCATTTGGTGAGGTCTGCTGTGATTTTCGTAGCTATTCTAGAGTAATTTAGGGATGTCCAGTTTGAGTAATCGGTTGTAATATGTACTCCCAAGTACTGCATGGAGTTGTTGGCCCAGTTGTACTGAAAATCCCAAGAGAGGATTTTGTGTTAGCTGAGAGATTTAAATCAAGGGCAAAGGATTTTTTGCGGTTGATTTTGAAATGACTGAGATTCCCATATAATTTTACTTCTTGTTCCAGGTTAGTAAGGGATTCTTTTGGACTGGTCAGGAAAAATAATAGATTGTCTGCATATGCTGCCACTTTGTGATGCTTATCTTGAATGCAGATGTCCTGAATTTGGTGGTTGGATCTGATTTTGCAAAGCAAGGGCTCTAGCGTTTGTATGAATAACTATATGAATAATATGAATAGTGGGGGACAGGGGACAGCCTTGATGAGTGCCATTTCTTATAGTGATGGGGTTTGTTAGGAATTGGTTAACCCTAATTCTGGCATTGGGGGAGTGATATAGGGCACATATCCAGGGCATCATGTTATTGCTAAATCCATAATGTGAAAGGCAAGGCAGCATAAAATTCCAATTTACTCTGTCAAACGCTTTCTCTGCGTTGGTAGAAATCATTAAGTTTGTTGGTTATTTTTTTTTAGCCATGTAGTTTAAGTTTATCATCCAATTTAAATCATCCCTAGCTTCTCTACTTGGTACAAAACCAACTTGGTCTAATTGTATGAGTTTGTTGAGCAAAGTTTGTATTCTTTTGGATAAAAGACTACCAAGTAGTTTAATATCTCCGTTAATGAGGGTTATCGGGCAGTAATTTGGTGAGTCCATTGGTTCTTTTCCAGGTTTCAGGATAAGGGAGATGTGAGCTTCTAGTGACTGTGGGCTAAATTGCCCCCCCCCCCTTGAGTATATGGTTACATGCTGCTAAGAGTTGTGGCATATATGACTTCCTAAAGGTTTTATAGTATATTACCAATAGTCCATGGGGGCCTGGGTATTTGCCTAGTAATGAGTTGTCCAGGTCTTCATTTAGTTCATCTAATGTCAATGCTCATTTTAGGGTTGCTGTCTCAAAGGGGGGATAGCTTGGGGAGCCCTGTAGTTTCTAGATAATCTGTAATTTTATTTTGAGGGTTATCCAAAAATTAAAAAACTACTCCAACCAGAAAAAACAAACTTAAAAGGTATACCTATCTTT
>CM044432.1:83792562-83823779 GCA_024363595.1 Xenopus borealis | reverse complement strand
CCCCCTGCCAAAACCATCTTCTGCTGCCTATGGTTTCATTAATAGGGCTTTGGCTTCAGGCATCTAAATATCTTCCGGGAATCCTATGATGCGGAGATTACATATGCGACTACGATTTTCTGCATCCTCTAGTTGACCCTTAAAGGAACAGTTCAGGGTAAAAATAAAAACTGGGTAAATAGGCAGGCTGTGCAAAATAAAAAAAATATTCTAATATAGTTAGTTAGCCAAAAAATTTAATGTATAAAGGCTGGAGTGACTGGATGTCTAACATAACAGAACACAACACAACTTCCTGCTTTTCAGCTCTTTAAATCTGAGTCAGTCAGCGACTTGAAGGGGGCTACATGGGACATAACTGTTAAGTGAGTTTGCCATTGATCCTCAGCATGCAGCTCAGATTCAAAAGCAACTTTTATGACCCATGTGGCCCACCCTCAAGTCACTGACTGGTTACTGCCTTGTAACCAGGGTAACCAGTCAGTGTAAACCAAGAGAGCTGAAAAGCTAGGTTAGACTAGTCACTCCAGCCTTTATACATTATATTTTTGTCTAACTAAATTTAAAACATTTTTTATTTTGCACAGCCTATCTATTTACCCAGTTTTTACTTTTATACTGAACAATTCCTTTAAGGTCCCACATCTGTCCTGTGTATTTATCCAGTTGGCGATTGTGAGATTGCACTCTCTCTGCCAATTCTTTTGGTGTGTGTTCCATAGAATCTATGCGGTGTGCGCGGGCCTTTGTCTGCCTTTATATCTGCAGCTGCATTTTCTTGTGCTGCCTTGAAATCAGACTACAGTTTTAATAGGTCCTCTTTCTTTGGCAGCGATGCTAGGAGCCTTAGCAGGTCTTGGGCTCTGGCTGGTCAACAGGGGATGCTGGTTTTTCAAAGTATCTGTCGACCTCTTTGTCCCATTTCACCAGCAGGGATTTTGCGAGCTGCTAGGTGCATTTGTTTTGTTCTGATTCCCATATTTATCAGGGTGATAGTGGTTATTATTAATGTAGACACGGAGCTACCCCTTTCCACATCTGTTCAGCTCAACATCAAGCCATGCCCCCCTCAACTTTTATATATTTGCAGTGATATCAGGTGTGCTTATAATGTTTTCTGTTCATGAAAATCCATATAGGAATTTCAGCACATATGCACAGAAGACTGGAAACCTAAATGCTTCTGAAAGTCACAAAACATCTGCTTGGAATATGTGAAATATATTTTGTATGATTTTGTCAGTTCAGGTTAAGTACATTGCATGTTGTCTAGATCAACAAGGCAAAAGTGGAAGAATAATTATGAAAATGTGGTGCAACATATGTTCTCAATGTATGTCCTCTCAATATGAAGACTGTTAGCAACAATGTGAAACAACAAGCACCCAAATTGCAGCAATTATCTAAAATGTATCATCCAGGAAATACACACTATACTATAATTCCAGCATATATAAATATGCTGGTTCTTTGGACCTGTATTTATATTCACATTTTTTACATGCTATGTAGAAATATAAGACAAAAAAAAGTAGTGAATAATTTGGGCTAGACTCAAATTTATGATAAACACCTCTCTCTCTTTCCAAATTATATATATACATTTTAACAACAAATTGAATGTCACTTTACTGGTAAAATTCAAACTGATCCAAAAATGCACTGATATGATCAGTGAAAACTTTACTCCCAACATGTCAGACTGCCAAACACACCATTTCAGATCATACCTGAAATCAACTATGGCCTTTCCCAGTTACAATGAGTTCCCAAAATCTCGGCTAAACACCACATTACACATTATTTTAATACGCAATGTAGCCATATGTAAATGACAGAAGTGACTCATTTTGAGATAAATTGAATACTTTTCTCAAGTGTAAAAGATGTCAAACAACCATTGTCCATCAGAAAAGCTAAGCAAAATGGAATTATAAAAGCTACAAAAAAAACTTTCCTTCATCCAGAGAATGATATACAGCATTCAGTGGTGTTAAGCTGAAAACAACTGGACTTTCTGAGTAATTCTGAAACATTTCACTACTCATCATACTGGTATGAATGCATAATGCTGACAAATGTAGTGGACTAGGGCTTCTGGTGAAACAATAAGGCTACAGCATACATTGGGGCAGATTTACTAACGGCGAAAATTCACTAGCATCTGCTTCGCACTCAGAGCAACACTTTGCCAGGTGAAAATTGGCTAGCGTTACTTCGGCAATGCAAGCAATTTAAAGCAAAGATGCAATAGCATTCATTTGTGCCTAGCACAAATTCCCTAGAGGTCTTGCGTTCAAGTTATTTTGCATATGGCGGGAAATTTAAAGTTACATTATATTATATGTTGCAGCAAATACTTTATATTTCTACTGTTTATGACACCTGTCCAGGGAACCTTAATAAAGTCAATAATGTTGTCATAATGCACATGTGCCCACAGAAAATGAATGCTAAACATGTTAGAAAATGTATGGGGGAAACCGTTTTTTTAAAAAGAAAATGTAAGGACTTTTGCAGCCTATCACGCTTAAAAAAGGAAAAGTCGCCAGTGTTTTTTTGAAGTTTGATGCATTTTCCACTCAGAATATGTTGTATATATGATGATTGAGGAAGTTCTATGCACTCCATTGCACTTTGGCTGGTCTGAGCTGGCGAAGGCAAGTCTGGCGAAAGAGGTAACATTCAGTAAAACCAATTTTACCAATTTGTCCATTCACCTGGGCGAAAAGTCGCCTAGTGATAGAGTGCAAATGACCACTAGTGCCTGTCTCTTTTGTTTGGCAAACTGGCGCCTACGCCCGTTAGCGAAGTCCTTGAAAGTGGTAATGCTGGAGAATAGTCACCAGCGTTAGCCACTTCGCCCTTTAGTAAATCTGCAGCAATGACTTTCAGAAGAATTATCTGCTTTCTCTGCCTATGGCAAATTGATTTTCTGAAAAAGGAGAAGAAAAACTTGACTGGCCTGCATAGAGTCCAGACTTCAACCCAACATTCTGAAAAGATTGTGGAACAGTCCTGATTGCCAAGCATCACTGTCCTAATTCACTAATGCTCTAGTTGCTGAATGAAAGCAAAATCTAGCAACAATGTTCCAGAGTCTAGAAGAAAAGCCCTAGCAGAAGACTAGTAGCAGTTATAGAAGCAAATAGAAGATCAATTTTAAATTAATGCTTGTCTCATTTCCTAATCCCAAATGATGTGGAACTGAGATGTTGGACAAAGAATCATATTGGTCATATAGCATACGTAAGAAAGCTAAATCTGTTCAAAATGAATGTTTATACAGTGCACACATTTAACATAAATACATTTAAATAAGTGTAAAAAGTGACTGGAATGAATGATAAAAAGAGACAAAAAATAATATTGCTACAGGCCTAGTCACCACTATCTTATTTATATATAGGCAACTTTTGGGGGTATACATTTGACTTTTTTTTTAAATACAATTTTAAAAATCCCCCTCGACTTCCCACTGAAATTGGGCGGCATCTGGGGGGGGTGAGGGGTACATGGTCCAGGTAGGAGCTCTGGAAGTGACATATTACTGGAAGTGGCGTCACATGCACCATGTGTGTAAAAGTCATTCTGCATGTTGGGGGAGGAGGTGCCTAGGGTGGACCTGGGCCTAAATACATCCTTGATAGTTACCTTAGCATTTACCTGTTAAAAAAACAAACCTCTTATAGGTTGCTATGGGTTACTTCAAATGACCTGTGTTCCTCTATTTTTTTGCTATTAATAACAGTATAATTTTTACTGGCAATTCTGTTGATCATTTACAAACAGATTTGGAATGATTCATTAGAAAAAATATTTTTAGAAAACGTTAACTCCTTATTAGGTTTTCTATAAATATTCTGTGTAAATATATCTGCATGATCATGTTTTTTGGTTAAATATTTATATTTTCATCGAACATCTGTTTCTAGTGAAATTTATGATACTCTTATAAGTCCAAGAAACACAAAGTAAGTTGAAATTACAGTTCAATTAAAGTAAAGGATTATTTATATATATATAATATATATATTTAAGCAGGCAATCAATATCTTTACAGACGTATAAGCAGTATATACATATTAATATTATTATTATTAACATGTATTTCTATATATACATATACAAAGTTATTTACATAGTTAAAAAGGGGTTGAAAAAATACCAAAGTCCATCAAGTTCAACCCCTCCGAATGAAACCCAGCATCCATACATACACACTCCTACTGACCCCCTGAAAATTCATAAAATTAATATAATCATACAGTAACTATAGATTTTAGTATCACAATAGCCTTGGATATTATGCTTGTCCAAGAACTCATCAAAGCCCCTCTTAAAAGCATTAACAGAATCAGCCATGACAACATCATACAGCAGTGCATTCCACAACCTCACTGTGAAGAACCACCTACGCTGCTTCAAATGAAAGTTATTTCATCTAGTCTGAAGGGATGGCCTCTGGTGCGATGATTCTCTTTATGGGTGAAAAGATCCCCTTTTGTAAGTTCTTTATGGAAATGTCTTTATGTCATATAAAGTTGAGTAAAATATTTTATACTGAAGCAGGTGTAAAGTCAATATAAATTAAGTGAGGTAATTATATGTTGTGAATTAATAGCACGCCTTGTGATCACCACAATTTACACCACTCTATGCCTAGCGTAACACATTGAACCTAAAGGGACCATTTTGGGTGTTATATAATTTTTAGTTTGAAAAGTGGTTTTAAAATTCTGGCTTTTCCAAACTTTCTCTTTTGCACTTGGCATCACATTCCAGACAGACCTTTTTAAATAAGTTGTTTTTTATAATTGTTTATCAATATCTTGTCTGGCTGGTAGCTTGCAGTGTTGCACAATCTCTTGAATACATCTGAACCTGTCACATTAAATTGAATGATTTAAAATATACAGGAGTGACAAGCTGATACTGTGTTTTTATATCTGCAAACTTTTATGACTCACTTTCAAACACATAATCTGGCCATTTGGTGGTTGTAGTTTGTAGATCGTCATAGCAAACAGTCAGCCAGTCAATGTCTTTTTTAGTACCTTTCTTCAGTGTCTCATAGTGCCTGTATAGCTTAAGGTAAATTCAATGTCTGAATCACTGTACTAAAAATTTAAATAATTTTCTGCCTTGACTTTTTAATGGGCACACATGTATGTTTAATTGGTTTATGCTAGCCAATTCTTCCTCCATGCCCACCCAGCCCAGTCAGAGGTGGCAAAGCTGTCATGAAGGTGTGGACCTCTATAGTATACACATCCACCACATATTATGCAGCTGGTGCCTTGGATTAGAGTTCTTTGATCTTTATGAGGAAATTTGGCAGTACCAATGGCTCATCTGTGCATGGCAATCATAGGAAGGGTTAGGGAGAAGGTCACATTTTTTGAAATGCATAGCATATACAGTACTAAGAGGCCTGTCTATCAACAGTGTCATTTTAGTGGTTTTTGAAACCACTAATAAATTCACGTTCTGTAAAACCACGAATGTCATGAATTATATTAAAAAGTACAAATTTACAAAGCATGAACGAAAAAACAAATGGTAAACGATGCACTAAAAATACAAATAATTCAAGTTCTTCTTACAATTGCTAGTTAAGGACTGTACATACTGGGGGCCTATTTACTAACAACTAATTTTCAATTTTTTTCCACAAATCTCTAAGCTCTCCCTAACAGTTCATCTCCATGTTGCAATTATAATTAAGTTTGGTGCATGGGTGTGTGGCTTATATCATATACTGAACTAAACAAATTACCCCAGCACTCTCATTATACAACTTTAAGTAACATTGGATTAGAGGAAACATATCTGTGTTTACCAAAAAGAGACACTTTTAGTTACATGTTTTGTACAAAGTATGCATAAGCTGATGCTCCCTGCCAAGGCAGTGTCCATGCATCAGCCCTACCTAAGTGAAAAGAGAGTATTTTCTTTGGGAGGACAAAGACCATACCTGCTTGTCTCTTCCAAAGAAACCAAAGAACAAAGATCATTTATCATTAACTGTATGTTATCTAGAGGTAGCCTTACGATGTAATGGCACCCAACTTTCTTCTATTTATATATTCTTCATATCATATTGTCATCTACCTCACAAATGTGTCTACTGGGCAACAGTTCTGTATCTATCAAGGCATTCCTGTTTTGATCAATATGTCAAGTAGGAGGAACACATTTCTGATGACCCCCTAAGCTTAGCTGAGATTGTACTGAACGTGATCAGTGTCACTGACAATTAAAAGTTTATCAAACAGATGAGAAGTGACTGTGGACACGTTTGAAGACATGGATGGATCATTACTGGGCTGTATGAAACTGGAGATAAAACTGGGCTACTACAGTATGTTTGTATATTAAATACAGTATTTCTAGCTATATTCTTCAGGCTTTAGTTCCCCTTTAAAGAACTGTACATCATGTATCAACATCTCTAGCAATTTCTTATCCTACACTATACAATAATTCATGAAGAGCAATACTTTGCCACTGACACATTTATCTGATTCTTCACTTCTGTCAAAATCGGGGTCGACATATTAATAAATACGTCTCTGTATGTTTGCACAGAAACTCTCTACCAACTGTGTTAAAAACCTTACAGGCTGTAACAAATTTGACTTTTAGATTCCTTTTATGTTTAGCTTCTTTGAAAGATGTGTACAGTACTTTTATTTAAACACAGATGATAGTATTTGGCCTGCTTTTACATTCTTAATGTACATGTTTATGTTTGCATTTGGCTGTTTTGCCATAATTGCATGCAAGGATTCTATACATATGCCAGGTCTTGGTTTCACTGATATGTCAGCATTTAATCAGTTTTAATGTATCCTTTGACTTTTCTCTACTAATATTTATTATGTTGCAGCTGTTTTCAGAAAGTAATATTAGCACATGGCTGAACAAAGTTTTACTTCTGCAGTGCAATGCACAGTATAACATGAGCATGTCACAATATTCCAGACTTGGGTCCTACAATTCTTCCAGTTTATAGTTCACTGAAACTACCTAAAACCCTCATATAACTCCAGCAACAGAATGATAAGGGACATAAATGCATAAACTCCCCAAAGCAGGGTCAACTGGTTAAGCACATGGCATATACTCTTCTGAAGATTTTCAGATAGACAAGAAGTCCCAGATTATCATTCATCTGAATTGGAAGTGGTTGAATATCATGTGACAAAGTTTTTGATGAAAAATGGACACCAGCGTCAAAAATGAGACGCAGCATTTCGTGAATTTTTCGCCAGAAAAAAAGGTTCGCTTGAAATTCGTAAAAAATTTGTCGAAGCGAAACGCCGCAGATTTTACCATCACTGATTAATTCTTCACAAAAGCAATGCAATAATTAGGAGAAACATGGTGCCCCTGAATAACTGTTAGATAACCTAATAGTAAATGTGGTCCAGGTGCTCCGGCCCCAGACACCCAGCTTTAGGGAGCAATACTGCAAAGGATAGGTAGAAGCAGGGACAACCGGCAATCAGACGGATCCACAGGACCAAAGAAAATTAGTTAAAAAATATTTTTATTCATACAAAGTTAAAAATGTATATCATCTCCATCTGCCTACGTGTTTTGCACCCACTCAGGGCACCTAATCTTGGACTCTGATGTCAGCCGCAGGATGTGAGCATTTATACATGGAACAACCAATCAAAACACAAAAAAACTCAAAAGCTTCTCTTAAAGAGAGTCTCCTATGTATCTCCAATAAGGTTTGATAGCACAAAAAAGGAAAGAATTTTTGACAGATCACTTCCCCTATTATTAAGATATACCTTTTCTATACAGTTCAGGGTAAAAATAAAAACTGGGTAAATAGACAGGCTGTGCAATGTAAAACATTTTCTAATATAGTTAGTTAGCCAAAAATGTAATGTTTAAAGGCTGGAGTGACTGGATGTCTAATATAACAGAACAACAACTTCCTGCTTTTCAGCTCTCTAAATCTGAGTTAGTCAGCGACTTGAACGGGGGCCACATGGGACATAACAGTGAGTTTGCCATTGATCCTCAGCATTCAGCTCAGATTCAAAAGCAACCATTATGACCAATGTGGCCCTCCCTCAAGTCACTGATTGGTTACTGCCTGGTAACCAGGGTAACCAGTCAGTGTAAACAAAGAGAGTTGCAAAGCTGGAAGTAGTGTTCTGTTCTGTTAGGTTAGACTTACAGTCACTCCAGCCTTTATACATTACATTTTTGGCTAACTAACTATATGAGAAACATTTTTTATTTTGCACAGCCTATCTATTTACCCAGTTTTTACTTTTATACTGAACAATTCCTTTAATGATATGGAAAAACTCTTCTAATTGATTAGATACATTAGTACTTCATGCAACTATACGAGGTGCTTTCTCTATCATTATACATGTTCCTATATTGTTTTTTTTATGATTTTTCTATCATTTATCTTTACGTAATATTTTGTATAAGTTTTCCAAATTTTTTCACAGGAAAAGTAATTTTTCCTTTTTTGTGCTATCAAACCTCGTGATGATACATAGGAGACCCTGTCTTTTTAAGGGTTGCTTTTGAGTTTTTTTTCTTCTGTTTTGATTGGTTGTTCCATGTATAAAGGCTCACATCCTGTGGCTGACATCAGAGCCCATGACTAAGTGCCCTTTTGTGGGTGCAAAATGTGTAGGGCAGATGGAGATGAAATACATGTTTTAACTTTGTATAAATAAAAGTATTTTTAAACTAATTTTCTTTGGTCCTGTGGATCCGTCTGAGTGCCGGTTGGCCCTGCCACTACCTATCTTCAAATAACAAACCTGACAACTCCATGTGTATGTTTCAAATGTCTTTTATCTGTCACCATTAGCGATGGGCGAATCTACCCAGTTTCCAGCGAAATTAGTGAATTGGCGAAAAAATTAGAGAAACGAGTCGTGCCACGTTTTTGACGCATTGCGTCGTTTTTGACGCATCGTGTTGTTTCGTCGCGCAAATTTATTCGCCAGCGGCGAATCGAGGGAATTCGCCGCGAATTCGCCCCTGTTGAATAAATTCGCCCCTGGTGAATAAATTCGCCCATCACTAGTCACCATCAGTTGTCTTTCACAATTAACTTATCTTAACACAGTTGTCCTGCCTTTCTCCCTTCTGCTTCTGTTCTTACACTGCAGAATGGAATGTCACCAATGATGAACATAAAATAATGGGGATGACAAATTAGAGACAGCATTATTTTTAATAAGGGAAAAGATACAACAATAAAATTTAGTTTTTACAAATTAGATTGCTTATCTTCCATGCAAAGGATGTGCAGTGTGGGAATTACATTTATGGAATAAGTAGACTATTGTAAAGACAAACAAATAAATAGAATAGTTGATACCTTTACATGAAAGGTTGGCTAGAATTCATTCTTCATAGCACTTTTCCTTTTAAATGGATTGAGTTGTGGGTAATGACTGTCAAGATAGAGGCCACTTCACTAGTCTTACCCAGCAATGGATAGCATCAGTTGAAATATACTATTAAGGGTGCTGCTACCATGAGGCAAGTTGAGAAACTTGCCTTAGGCGCCAACAACCTCAGGGTTGCCAGGGGCAGCAAAAGCTGAATTACAAGAATAAGAATTGCATATGCTTACTCTACAGAGCAGAGACACTTTATCCCTATCTGCTCTCTATCCCTGTAGATACTTCTCAGACAATATTAAATAAACAATGCCCTTAGAGGTAAAGACCCAGACTAGTATCTTAAAGGGGTAGTTCACCTTTGAGTTAACTTTTAGTATATTGAAGAGAGTGATATTCTGAGCCAATTTGCAATTAGTTTTCATTTTTTATTGTTTGTGGTTTTATAGTTATTTAGCTTTTTATTCAACAGCTTTCTAGTTTGCAGGGTCAGCAATTTGGTTTCTAGGGTACAAATTACCCTAGGAACCCTGCATTGATTTGAATAAGAGACTGGAATATGAATAGGAGATGGTCTGAATAGAATGATAAATAAGAAAAAGTGGCAATAACAATACATTTGTAGCTTTACAGAGCATTTGTTTTTAGATGGTGTCAGTGACCCCCATTTGAAAGTTGCAAAGAAACAGAAGAAAACTGCAAATCTTTAAAACACTATGAAAAATAAATAATGAAGACCAATTGAAAAGTTTCTTAGAATTGGCCCTTCTACAATATACTAAAAGTTAACTTGAAGGTGAACCACCCCTTTAAGGAAGACAGCAGTAAATGGAGTATGATTATTAGTATTAGTTGAATCAATATATTTATTATTAACATGCACTTATATAGCGACAACATATTCAACATCGCTGACTTATTTTGCAGATATGGGGTCTTTGTCACTTTGCTGTTTTTTTTAATTTTATTAAATGTCTTTCTCTGATAACAATTACATTAGAGTTAAAAAAAACACAGTTGGCCTGTCTTGCAACCAAGATGTATGCTGCTTAGTAAGGAAGAAGGACAAGACAATAGGGTCATTATTTATCCCCATGGGCATAGGGGTGCAAAACTCACTTACTGAGTAAGTGCAGGAAATGTTGCCTCTCCATCAAGCGTTGGATCAATAATTCAGTCCTTAATGCAGAGAGAACCATCACAAGGCACAGCAGAGCAATATCCATTTAACCTGCACCATTGATTCCCCCCATTGGATAGAATGCAGTCTAATACAGACTAGCTCTATCCAAGGGACAAGTGCAGTGCAGAGGCCTGTGGCAACTTACATAATGCAGATTGCATTGTGCAAAAAGCAAATGAATGACAGAAATCTGCATTTTTTTTGCACTTTGCAAATTGCATTGATTGATCAATGATATACTCTAGTCTTCAAGTTGTTGCTAAATCTTCTGATTTCCTATGCTTATAAAGCAAGGCTGCAGAGAAGCCAAACCAGTGAGACATAGAATGATTTGCAGTGCAAATTGTAGATTCCTTGTGGAACACCTAGAATGTCATTTGTGAAGCAAATATGGTACAAATATGTGCATTAAACACAGACACAGCCTATAGGAAACACAGAGATACCCTGCCTATAAGACTCAGACAAGGTCTTTATTTAGGAAAGCTGCAAGGATATCTGGTGCCCCATGACTTGTGATATAACAGTAACATATTTACATGAGTGAAATCTCTACCAATATGGGAGTACACAATGCACATTTAAGTACACCACTGCCAATTTCATATTGCATACAGAGGACAGCATTCCATTTACTACATGCTTAAATAGAAGTACTGACATCTTCCATTTCTAAATGGATACTGAATAGTCAGCATGTCTAATGATGTAATATTGATATTTTGATTACACAGAGCAAGCCAGTTGAGCTGCTGGGAACCCATGTCTGTTAATGGATATAGCGTTTGCAAAATAGTCTCAAATAAATGAATTTATTGCATTCATTGTGCTCGATACAGATACATTAATATATGAAACATGAAAACAAGCTGATATAAAGCACAAAAGCAATCTGTATTCATACACCCTATGCACAACCCAGTTTTTTTTAACAAATACTAACCATCTGCTGCAGTATGTGCTTGGAATCTCCCAGAAGTTCCCAGTGATGACTCTGATTTTTCAGATGTTGACTGCCCTCCCCTGCACACAACTTGCAATCAGGGAAGAGAGAAAATCCTTTGTTTGACCGCAATGCTGCAGCAGGGAATGCCACAGAGCAGGCCACATACAATACACAACCAGCTGAACAGCAAGCAACTGTTCAGTGGTGCTCAGGGTATGTATTTTAGTACCAAATGTCCATAGAGACTAGAATATGTTAAGATAAACAAAGGTCTGGGAACAGATAGTATTTGTCCCAGGGTACTTAGCGAGCTTAGCTACGTGGTTGCCAAACCTCTTTACTTAATTTTCAGGATTCATTGATGTCTGGCATGTTGCCAAGAAACTGGGGAATTGCTAACATGGAGCCACTATTCAAAAAGATATCCTGTTTTCTATCTTAGGCTGGTTAGTCTGACATCAGAGGTAAGAAAAGTTTTCAAAGGGTTATTAAAGGATAAGATACTGGAGTTTTTTGAAAGATCTTGCCAGACTAATTTAATTTCTTTTTATGAGAAGGTGAGCAGGGACCTTGTTTCTGTGATGGAATTGGCTGTGATCTACATAGACATTGCTAAAGCATTTGATATAGTGCCACACAGAAGATTACTGGTTACTTTAAGGAATGTTGGTCTGGAACATAGTATGTGTACCTGGATAGAGAACTGGCTAAACTATAGATTGGTGGTAAAGGGAACATTTTCTAATTGGACCAGTGTTGTTAGTGAAGTATTGCAGGGCTCTGTACTTGGTCCTTTGCTTTTCAACTTGTTTATTAATGATCTGGAGGAGGTCATTGAAAGTACTGTATCTATTTTTGCTGATGATACAATATTTTGCAGAACTATAAATTCCATGCATAATACTGCCACTTTTACAAAGGGATTTGACTAAATTGGAAAACTGGGCAGCCAACTGGAAAAAGAGGTTCCAGTTATGGTTATGTACTTCGGCAAAAATAATATAAATGCTAACTATACAGTATAGTTTATAAACGTGTTGCATGACAATTTTATGGCACAGGTTGTTGGAGCCAGCCAGAAAAAATGCTATTCTGGATCTCAAATGACCCAATTCATTGAACCCCTGGGTAATAGTGACCATAATGTTATATCATTAAATGTCTGGTGCAAATACATACTGGGGCAACAAAAACCATGAATTTTGGAAAAGTTAATTTTAGTGCCCTTCAGAGTATTGATTGGGGCATTACGTTTTCAGCTAAAAACACAGAACAGAAACGGTTGTCATTTAAAATTATATTAAATCATTACTGTTTTCAATTTATTCCCTAAAGGAGTAAATGTAGAAGCTCTAAAAATCATCCTATGTGGCTTAATACAGATGTAAAGAAGTTAATAGTAAAGAAGAAAAAGGCATTTAAAAACTACAAATCTGTTTGGACAGAAGCTGCATTAATTGAATATAAACACTTTAATAAATGCTGTAAATCAGCAATCTGGAAGTCGGAGAAAGTTAGCAGCGCAGGAAAAAAGTAACCCTAAAAAGTTTTTGAAATATATTAATAGTAAAAATATGCAGGTTGAGAGTGGTGCTCCATTAAATAATGGTACCAGTATGGTTGTAACAGATACAGAAAAGGCAAATGTGCTAAATCAGTTCTTTTCTTCAGTGTATACAATAGAGGAGTCTGAGTTACCTGGCTCACTTCATAGCTGTGCTAGTGGCTCAGCTCAATCTAGTCAGTGGCTGACTCAGGAAATGATTCATAAAGCTTTAATAAAAATTAATGTAAACAAGGCTCCAGGGCCTGATGGCATACACTCAAGGGTTCTAAGAGAGCTTAGTTCAGTTTTAGACCAGCCCTTATTTCTGATTTTCTCAGATTCGCTTTCATCTGTTATAGGGCCTATGGATAAGAGGAAAGCTGATGTCATTCCAATATTTAAAAAGGAATTACGATCTCAGCCTGGCAATTATAGGCCAGTAAGTTTGAAATCTGTGGTGGCCAAATTATTTGAAGACTTGTTAAGGGATCGCATTAAAAATGTTGTCTTTATGAGCAGCAATCAGCATGGCTTTATGAAGGATAGGTCATGTCAGACAAATGTCATGCATCTGGGATGTAAAACTATCCAAGCCACTTATACACTTAATGGGACTGCACTAGGCAAATCCAGTATGGAAAAGGACCTTGGAGTCCTTGTAGTTGATAAACTTGGCTATAGCAAGCAATGCCGGTTAGCAACATCAAGTGCAAATATTGTTTTGAGCTGTATTAAAAGGGGCATAGAGTCATGGGAGGAGGGGGTCATTCTTCCACTTTATAGAGCACTAGTAAGGCCACAAGTAGAATATGCCGTACAGTTTTGGTCTCCATCACTCAAAAAGGACATCATTGTATTAGAGAGGGTACAGAGAAGGACAACTAAGCTGGTAAAAGGTATGGAAAATCTTAGCTATGAGGAAAGACTCGCCAAATTGGGGATGTTCACATTGGAGAAGAGGTTCTTAAGGAGTGATATAACTATGTACTGTATAAATATATAAGGGGATCAAATAATAATCTCTCTAATGCTTTATTCACCAGTAGGTGACACAAGGTCACCATTCTGATTAGAAGAAAAGAGGTTCCGCCTAAATATTCGGTAGGGTTTTTTTTACAATGAAAGCTGTGAAGATGTGGAATTCTCTCCCTGAATCAGTTGTACAGGTTGATACATTATATAGCTTTAAGAAGGGATTGGATAGCTTTTTAGCAAGTGAGGGAATACAGGGTTATGGAAGATAGTTCATTATACAATTTTATCCAGGGACTAGTGTGATTGCCATATTGGAGTCAGGAAGAAAATTTTTGCCCCCTCCGAGGCAAATTGGAGAGGCTTCAGATGGGGTTTTTTTTTACTTCCTCTAGATCAACTGGCAGTTAGGCAGGTTAAAAAGTTAAAAGGTTGAACTTGATGGACGTGTGACTTATTATGTTACTATGTTACACATATATACACAAAGCACACACACAATTCCTTTTCTAATTTCCCAGTCCAAAGGCTTAAATTTACTGCCCTCAGAGGCAAAGAATAAAATGTCTGGATATGGGAAGAATGAATGTCTGAATTTTCTGACCAATATAAGTAAAGAGGTTTAGGAAATACAATCTAGGGTTATTGTGTTTGGTATTATTTTTAATATGAAGTAGTTACATAGTTACATAGTTAAATTGGGTTGAAAAAAAACAAAGTCCATCAAGTTCAACCCCTCCAAATTAAAACCCAGCATACACACACACACACACCCCTCCACTCTTTCACACAAACCATATATGCCCATAGCTATACTAACTGTAGATTTTAGTAATCAAAATAGCCTTTGATATTACTGTATGTCTGTCCAAAAAATCATCCAAGCCCCTTTTAAAAGAACAGAATCAGCCATTATAACCTCACCCAGCAGTGCATTCCACAACCTCACTGTCCTCACTGGGAAGAACCACCTACGCTGCTTCAAATGAAAGTCCTTTTCTTATAGTCTAAAGGGGTGGCCTCTGGTGCGGTGATCCTCTTTATGGGTAAAAAGGTCCCCTGCTATTTGTCTATAATGTCCTCTAATGTATTTGTAAAGTGTAATCATGTCCCCTCGCAAGCACCTTTTTTCCAGAGAAAACAACCCCAACCTGGACAGTCTACCCTCATAATTTAAGTCTTCCATCCCTCTAACCAGTTTAGTTGCTCGTCTCTGCACTCTCTCCAGCTCATTTACATCCCTCCTTAGGACTGAAATCCAAAACTGCACTGCATATTCCAGATGAGGTCTTACTAGGGATCTATAAAGAGGTATAATTATCTTTTCATCCCTTGATTTCATTCCCTTAATATCTGCAGTAGTGTAACATTTTACATTTTTCATGAACACCATGAATAACAACATGAAGCTTCATGAAGCCAAAACTGGCATGCGGCATGTACAGTACATATCAGTCTGGAATAACAGCATTTCATTTTGAGAACCATGAATTCCTTTAGACTGCTTTTACAGTGACCCTGACATTCTTTTTACCTGTCTACTTCTCACTTGTTATGTAATGGGAACATGTCAGCTAGAGAAATCCTGGCCCTGATTTTATGTATTAGAATGTATTTTCAGGTTTATTACTGTAAAAATGTTAATCTTATTGCATTAAGAATAGGGGTCCCAGGCAAAAAAATGAGGCTCATTCTGTTGTGTGTAATGAAACATGTTATTTTGTACCTGGATATCAATACTGACCATATCTCCTCCAATTGTACCTGCTGTAGCTGTTTTCAGAGGCTCAGAGTCAGCTAATTCCAAGATATATTATAGCCTTCTAGTGGATATGCGTTACTGTGGTTTCACATTATAAAGGATGAAGCAATGAATGCAATAGTTAAATAAAACATTTTCAACCATATCAATATCTTTGATTTTATTTAATAAACCTTAACACAAATACACAAACAGATATTATTAATCAGTAGATGTGAAACTAGGTAATCTCTCTATAGGTGATGCTTATTAAAATGGGTACATTGGTTTCATGCTACAACCATTTTAATTGCTAGTGATTCACCCCTTAACATACCCAGACCTGTACATGTTTTTACTTTTTTTGGCATGTCAAATAATTATTATTGTGGCAAGCATCCACACAGTAATTATGGCTTTTCAATTAATCCGGCATAAAAGATCCCCCTGCAACAATGTATGGATGTGTCATAGCAGTATAATTCTGCTCTTTTGCAACTGAATTAATTCAATATTTTTTATAAGCAGTCAGGTAATTAATATTCAGTAATCTTTTTATGTAAGCTATTATGTTTCCTGAGTTATGCATTGCTTAGCAGTGCCATAATACTCAGCAATTATATCTTTCCTAGAGTGTGGGGTTTCTTACTACTTAGCCTGAGGCATTGAATTGGAAGACAGTCTAAAGACTCATCAGGCCTCTATCTGTGGTCAAAGGTTATTTACTGTCTTCGATATTCCTGAAAATCCAGCCTGAAGACCACTAAGCAGGGAAGGAGTATGAAATGTTTGTTGGGGGAGGCTACCAGTAGAAGGCTTCAAGTGGGAGAACTTATGATTATATACTTACAAGTGGCAGTATGTATTATTCTCCTTCTATTCCAGTTAGGGTGAGATTTTGTTTTGACACTTGAGATCATGTATGCTTGCTTCTTCGAAGTAATAGTGAGAGGAGGTAGTGGTCATTAATATCATTAAACTTCCCAGATGACCACCTTGTATAGTGAAGCCCCCCTTATCCATTAATAGCCAGAAGCTGGAGGAAAGGAGAGGGAAATTGATTCCAGGAATGGGAGAGGGATGTAAAGTGTAAAAGAAATGTATGATTCATCAGTATATTATGAGGAAAATGGTTAGAATATAAAAGAGAATAATAGAATAATTACATACTGGCATGCTCACCAAGAATTTTGTATGGTCTTAACTTGCTGCTTACATTTTTCTGTGCATACAGTATGCTTGTGTATTTGTGTGTTTTTACTTTTGTACATCTGTTTAGCAAACTCTTGCCATTAGGCATACCATTCAAATACCACTGCTTTAATTTTTTATCATTGACCAACACAGCAGAATGTGTTTGCCCATAAAATAGCGAATAAACTATAATAATTTTTTCATACTACCAGGTCTTTCTTTGTTTCTATCTTTATTAATGCAACTCGAGAATTTTTAAGTTAGTCCGGTGATGAAAAACTTTGCACAAAAAAATTCAAATCCTAAAATGAATAACTTTTTACAAATTATTTTATTGTGCTTTTACATTAGCATTTGCAATCTCAGCCTATAAGATAACTACCCCTTAACCAGGGTCAAAAGTTGTTTATACAAGTTTCACTCAAATGCTGTCTACCTATACTGAATGAACTTTTGTTTAACTTAGAGCTACTGTATGATTCAAGCAGATATACATCTCATCAAATTCTTGTACTCTTGTACTCTACTGAATGACCTTTTGTTTCACTTAGAGCTTTAATTCAAGAATAAATACATCTCATGAAATTCTTGTACTCTTGTACTCTACCTATACTGAATGAATTTTTGTTTCACTTAGAGCTATGATTCAAGTAGAAATACATCTCATCAAATTCTTGTACTCTTGTACTCTACTGAATGAACTTTTGTTTCACTTAGAGCTTTAATTGAAGCAGAAATACATCTCATCAAATTCTTGTACTCTAGAGAACACTTCCATAAATGCAGTCACACAAAAAATGCTGTTATAAACTTTGATGTCATTCATAAAAGTATTTGCGTCCAAAGATGCTCCTTGTGCCTCCTTGTAGTTGTGCCTGGTACCATTGCATACATCACAACCAATCTGATAATTCACATGCAAGTTTGCCTACTGACGCAGGGGAGTAGAGTTCTAGCTGTAATTTCAGGCTCCCCTCTGAGTGCTTTGTCAATAGATGAAGCAGAATTTTGCCCATAAAATCATGGGGTAGAATGTGAGATTTATCACACATCGACCATGGAAACAGGTTGAATCATTTTATTATGATTTGATTATGTTAATAGCCTTCCTGAAATTGGAAAACTTGATTTGAATTCAATTCAATCTGAATTTTTGGGTTGTTTTTAGTTGACCAAATTTTAGACATTCGAGTTTTCATATAAATAAAAGTATTGCATTGCATTAAGATTTTTTTAATCGAAAAAAGAGTTACCAAACTAGAATCCACAATTTGACCTTATTTATCCTTGAAAAAAACTTGATAAAATAAGTTTGAAATGAAAACTGAGATACACAATTTTTTCAGGTTTTTCAGGTTTTATGCCCAAAACAATCCCAATCCCTGCATTTTTCTGATATTTGGGGTGAAACTCAGCGCAGACCATGATATCTTCAAATTTGAAATGGAACCTTTTCCATTGACTTCTACAGTATGCTGACAGCTTGGAGATGAATTATTTTCAGATTCAGAGTTTTAGAAGCATCGAAAAATTCCATCTTCTTCCTTTAAAAATTTGGGTGTGGCCAACCGGGCAGCAATTTAGGCACACTATCCAAGTGCTCCCTGAACAGCCCGGTGAGTTTGCCCCAGATCAGTGAGATAACTCCCCTGATACCACCATCCATAGTCCCAGCTACTATCCCAAAGTTCCAAAATGACTTGCTCTACACCTCTTTAATACCTACTCTAATTGGCACATAGACTCCATACCAGCACTTATGAAACCCCATCCAAGAGGCTTGGACTTGTGTAGTCTCATATCCCTCAAATGACCCTCTGACAATCACACCAAGCTCCCAATCACTTACCGGGATGGTCCCTCCCTCCCATCGGATAGCTAAGCTGCCCCCTGTCACAGTAAATCTGACACTCCACAGACCGCTAATAGCCTTGCAGCAGCAGAACTAAGCCTAAGTACCAGATGCCATGCTGGGGCTTTATGCTGCTGCAAGTTTCCTGCCCTGATAAGTACAGCAACTCTGATAATCTACAAAGATACTGGACTTACTGTATAAGTCTTGAGTATCGTATGACCAAAACTTACATAAAAGTATCCTGGACTGATACCTCTGGAGAGCACACTCCCAAACAACTCTGACTGTTCCCCATCCTACAATGGGGTCCAAGTAAGCTGCAGCTAAACAGCATAACCTCCCTCCCCGTTAGCCTCCCATTAGTTACAAGTTCTATTTTGTTAGGTTGTTCTATAAGATTGAACAGGTGGCCACACTCCACACAAAATGGTCACATAGCTTCGTGCCAGGCAGATCAACCAACATTAAGGTACGAAGACTATGTACCAACCTTAACATCAAGCATGAACCTATTGTATGGGGTCCAGAGCTGTGGCATCGCTGGACTCTGCCAAAGCCTTTGATTTGATTGAGTGGCCTATCTTTGGGAAGTACTTTGGAAATTCAATCCAGCGGAGCAATTCATATCATGGATTAAGTTACTCTATCAAAAACACTCAGCATGAGTTAGTGTCAATGGGATCACATCTAAATCTTTTTTTCTCCACATATGCACTCCAAGGCTGCACTCTATCGGCGTTATTATTTGCTTTAGCCATCAAACCCCTAACTACCCTTTTTGATGATATTCCTCTCATCTGAGGCTTCTCCATAGATGGGAAAACCACAGAGAAGATTTCCCTATATGCAGACGATCTATTGGTTTATCTAGCAGACACTGACAGCTCTTTAACCAGTCTCCTAGTTAACCATTTTGGTGAATTTCATATCAACTGTGAAAAATCGATCGTATTCCCAATAGATGGAGACACTACGAGACCCTTACACCCCTCAACTCCACTCTGTTGGCTCTCTTCCTTCAAATACTTGGAATTATAGTCCACACCAGCCCTGCAAAATTTATAAACCTCAATTTAGGACTGATGGTCCCACAATTCTCATCCGATCTCAAAACATGGGATAACCTGCCGATAACACTATGGGGCCAAATTAACCTCATCAAAATGATATACCTCCCAAGATTCATATATCTGTTACATAATGCTTCAATTTATATTCCCAAAACTTGGTTTAAAAAAAAATCAACTGACACCTAATACCATTTATTTGGAACAACAAAGTCACAAGAATCTCTTGGGAGAAACTTACAGCACCATACAACGAGGGTGACCTTTAGGGATGCACCGAATCCACTATTTTGGATTCGGCCGAACCCCCGAATCCTTCCCGAAAGATTTGGCCGAATACCGAACCGAATTCGAACCCTAATTTGCATATGCAAATTATGTGTGGGAAGGGGAAAACATTTTTTACTTCCTTGTTTTGTGCCAAAAAGTCACGTGATTTAGCTCCCTGGCCCTAATTTGCATATGCAAATTAGGATTCGGATTCGGTTCGGCCAGGCAGAAGGATTCAGCCGAATCCGAATCCTGCTGATAAAGGCCGAATCCTGGCCGAATCCCGAACCGAATCCTGGATTCGGTGCATCCCTAGTGACCTTGCCCTGCCATACTTCTGCCTATATTATTTGGCATCACAAATATACTACTTATATTGGTGACTTCACCCAATCTTTACTGGTAGGATCCTTGGAAGGCATGAGAAATATACCATATTGTTCAATGGCAGACCTGGACAATCTCCCACCGGCTATGACTGCCCCCCATACCTCATAGCTACAAAGCTTAAAACACCTCAAAAAGAAACTCCCTCTACTTACAGTACCATGTCTCTCCCTCTATGGGGCATCTCAAATCTCCCTCAGTTTCGTGTACTGGAGGGCTTTATGTATTGGCCCTCTCAAGGTATCAAATATCTAACTTTGCTTCATATTCTATCCTGCAACAGTGGACCACTAAACAGCAACTACCTTTATTTCGCTGTGTACTGGGTCCAGGCCTGTTGGGGGGCATGGCTGAGCTGCACGTTTTGAAATACCTGGGCCCCCCTTGACCACGCTGAAGTCTCTGCCTCTTCCGTCCCTTACTGATTGATATATGTTCTGTCCAATCAGCACTGAATTCTCTATCACAGACTGCGCAGCGACTGAATGGCTTTCATTCTACGTGAAGGGCTTGTACCTTTGATTGGCGTGACCTTGAACCAATTAGGAAACAGTGCGTGGCTCGGCGCAGAGCGAGGAGGTGCGTGGAATGGCGGCTGTTTGTAGTCTTGGGGTAAACAGTGGAGACTGAGAGAAACCGGCGAAGGAAACTAGTTAGGCCTGGGATATAGGGAGAAACCCTGCAATCATCTGGGGAACAGAATATGCAAGTTGCCCGGTGAGGAGGCGTAATTGTCATATGAGAGGCTGTGTAACCGACTGTAGCTGGACCAGGTGCTTGTCTGTGGATTGTTTGCCAGCACTTGCTGCTAGGTGTCTCTGTTAAGATGGTGAGAGTGTGATTTTTAACATTTCCCTTTCCTCCCTACTAAACTGTGCACCCTCCTAATCAGTAATGCAGAGAAAAAGTCACTTTATAATGTAAAGAGCATAATGCTAAATGCAGCTGTCTTGACTACCGGTAATCTTAGGGTAGGGTAAAGTGTCCATTGGCTTTGCCCCTTCTCAATCAGTGGGGACGCTTGTGCTGTTCTCTCGCTGATGTAGCTGAGGGCTACAGGTGGGATATTCCTGTTTTGCATGGGTATACAATGTTATCTCCCTGGAATAAGCTTATTTAGGGAAGGCTTATTGAGTACAGCATTTGAAACAGTGACTTATAGCAACTAGCAGTTAGGCAGGTTAAAAAGGTTGATTGGTTGTACATGATGCATGTGTATCTGTTTTTCAACCTAACTTACTATGTTAGTATGTTACTATGAAAAGCCCAACAGCCGAGGTGCCGAACAGCTGAAGTCCCAAAAGTGTCTAAAAGACCCGAAGTCCCGAAAGCGGCGAAAGAACCTGAAGTCCAAAGTCACCAAATGAAAACCATTTTTTTTTAACTTATAGATGGGGCCTGAACCCATAGTTACATAGGTAAATTGGGTTGAAAAAAGACAAAGTCCATCAAGCTTAACCCCTCCAAATTAAAAGCATACACACACCCCTTCACGCTTTCACACAAACCGGATATGCCCATAGCTATACAAAATGTAAAGTTGAGTATCAAAATAGCCTCTGTCCAAAAAATCATCCACGCCCCTTTTGAAAGCATCAACAGAATCAGCCATCACAACGGCATTGCATTCCTCAGTCTCACTGTCCTCACTGTGAAGAACCATCTATGCTGCTTCAAATTAAAGTCCTTTTCTTCTAGTCTGAAGGGGTGGCCTCTGGTGCGGTGATCCTCTTTATGGGTAAAAAGGTCCCCTGATATTTGTCTATAATGTCCTCTAATGTATTTGTAAAGTGTAATCATGTCCCCTCGCAAGTGCCTTTTTTTCCAGAGAAAACAACCCCAACCTGGACAGTCTACCCTCATTCAAAACCTATTTCTTTTTTCTCTGTAATAACAAAACAGAATACTGTACTTCATCCCAACTAAGATATAATTAATCTTTATTGATGTGAAAACAATATTGTTGGGTTTATTAAATGTTCAAATGATTTTTAGCAGACTGGTGTATGGAGTTTCAAATTGCTGAAAGACCCCTTATCTGGAAAATTTCAGCCCCTGAGCATTCTGCATTCCCATACCTAGGGTTTAGTTCTCCTTTAATAAACATGGAAATAGCAAATGGTTTTGACTGACTGAAACTAGAAAGTATTGGTGGGCATGACTTATTACAAAGGTGGATGTGGCTTATATTTGTGGGTGAGGCCAAAAATTTGTAGTGGCTCATGTCCCTCCAATTTTTTCATCCCAATTCAAGCACTGGACCTAACTCATATTTTGCTTCCCAGATTTAATTCAATGACCAAGATCTTATGTACTATATAACACATTGTATTTACTGCATACCTGAACACTATATATGAGGTGTTGCTTTTGTTTTTTTCTATCTGATTCACTGTATAATTTGAATAAAAACAAATAAGAGGTTATCTTTAAAAGAAATGCGCTTTCTAGTGAAAAAATGTTTACATTTTCTAGTTTTTGTCATTCAGACTTTACTAAATAACCCCCTAAGTGTGAATGTCTTTAATGTAATGCAATACAGGTATGGGACCTATTATCCAGATTGCTCTGCATACCTTAAGACTACTAGAAAATCATGTAAATGTAAATAAACCCAAATGGGCTGGTTTTGCTTCCAATAAGGATTAATTATAACTTACAGATGCAGCCACTTGGATTTGTGTGTTAAATGCGTCGTGACTCAGGGTTAATTGAAGAAACTGTGTTATCTAAAGTTATCTTAACTCATTTAATGCATTTAACCTTTTCATTAGCATACCAAAGCACCATTGTTAATTGGATGGGATGCTGTGACAGAATATTCTGTGTTAAGTGGGAAAAATTGGGTAATTATAAATATAAAATTGTCATTTTAAAAAATAAGGCCAGCCTCCTTGGATCGTAGGATCCAACGGTGCACACAAACATACCAAACAAACTATAAAGTTAGGTCACATGAGCCAATTAACAGACAGAGTTGTGTCTTTTGCTTCCACACTTCTTCCTGTTACAATTAGAGTTGTAGTATTTCTGGTCAGGTGATCGCTGATGCAGCACAGAGACCATCACGAAATGGTGGTTCAAGGCAAGAGATGTAAAAGGGCAAGATTTACTTAAATATATATACCAGTCTGGTAAGATTCTTTAATATTTCACTTAATATATAAACTGTTGCTCAAGTATAGTTTTCCTTTAACTCAATAATAAGAGTTTATCTCTCACATAAGGATTAAATTCTGATTAAATTGAGTTTATTATGTGATAGGAACCTTAGATTGTAAAATCCACTGATGTGAATAATGAACATGAATGTCTCTAAAAAAAAAAACATTGTGCAATATGTTGGTTTATATAAATAAAGGCTAACTGATTGTCAGGCTGCATGCTGACCCCCCAGTGATAAAACGCTCACAGTACCACAATTTACTATACAAACTGATAATCTGAGTCTTTGTTTGTTACTGCACTTGGGCATACTTGTGCCCTTTAATACATTTTTTTATCCTAGATAAAAAAACATGTTTTAATTACTTGGTGGACAATTTTTAAATCATAACCCTGAGCACATTTTCAAAAATATTGGAATAGTACATACAATGAAGTAGACATTCTAATAAATTCCTTTAATTCCTGGAATATGTATCTGTGTTTGGGGTCATCTAGATTCATCAGTATTGCATACACTACACTTCAAAATGCTTATTTCCCAAATCCATCTCTCTTTCTTAGAGTGAACTATATATGGAGGGCATACCCCTCACACTAGCTGGTCCATGTCATTATAAATTAAAATATCAGGGCCAACAGGAAATGTCCACTTCCCTCAAGGTCTGCTATACAACTGAGTTCCACCTAACTAAGCCTTTACTATTCAGCCAGGATAGAGATACTGTATATTTTACAGAGGGAAGGGAAAGGTGAAATGACTACTCCCATAACAATGTTTGTTATTACAGTGAATTATTATGCAAACCACTTTCCAAAACATTTTCAGATTCATCCACCATTTGATACAAAGTTTACATAAAAGTCAAAAGTGTATTTGGAAAAATCCCACAGAAATATTTTATGTTATGATACTGAATTGTTCTTTCCAGTGAAAGGAACACAACCACAAACAAATTTAATGGTAAATAACTTGGTGCATTAATGGAGTGGCAAACCACACAAGCAAAACAATGCTTGCATGTTGAAACCGTCATAGAGCTATAGCACAGTAAATTATTTCATCTTATAACTCCTGTTTTGCAGTTGTGCCAGTTCTTTACTGTAACATATATTAATAACATGATTACTGTGATCCAGTCATTTGAATCACTTGCTGAATGATCCAGCTCAATTCAGCCATCACTGTGGACTAATTAAAAAAAACACCCAAAATATCTTTCCCTTTGCCTCTGGCTGTTGCTCTGCTCAGTAGCCAGGAAATCCAGCAGTTTATATGTTAAAAACTTCAGAGAAATAAACATATATTTATCTTAATGGTTATATTTCCAGGGGCATGGCTGAAGGGATCGAGGGGTTAACACTCAGGCCCTTGAATTTAAGGTGGGGATCATGAAGCTATATAATTAGATCTTTTGCTATAAAAGAAAAAAAAAAGAAGTTGAATAGGTTAAATCACAGTTATACATGAAGGGTTTATCAGATGTTCTGTAACTTCATATATAGAATGTACATAGAACTAAAGGGCTCATTTAGGAATGCAAACACAAAGCACTAAAATGGACACTAATGTCATGATTTGCTGGAAATTATACCACAAAAGCAGGGAAAAAACACATGCCACAGCATTTCTCCAGAACAGATACTAATTTGCTTCCACAATGGAGGACTGTGTGCAAGTTGCAGTGTCTAAATATTAGTGTGACCCTATAATTCTTTTAAAATTCTAGGGAAAATGTTACATTGTGTGATGATTTGCTTCTATTTTTCAATTAACTTAGCCTTGCATTTTACCAAAAGAGTGCATCAATCCTTTTTTTTATACTATCACAAATTTACTGCACAAATTCTTTTTAGACATCATAGGTTATTTCCCATTGGCATAAATGTTAAGTATTGTGATTATCTCTGTACTGTGACACTGCACTGAACTGCACTGTGCACCACTGAAGCATGGCTACATGATGATATTGATGATACTGTGGGAAACAACCCAGGAAAACAAGAGGAGGAAGTTTTGCCTTAATAAGCAGTGTAAAACATTTCCATAAAAAGTGGTTCTGACTATTGTTACTTTTTCTACAGTATTTTTCAAGAGATTGGTTGCTTTAAATGCTAAAATTTCATACTAGGTTTTGCTTATATGTCAAATCAAATATGGCAATATATGGAATGTATTTACTGTTTATGCCAGTTTTTTTTTTTTAGTTTATTTAATCATATTGCCATTGTGTTTTGTATTGGAACAAGGTAATAGAAAATATTGAATGTTACAGGAAAAAAAACATGCTCTAATCATTATGTTTTTAGCTATTATTTGATGTACAAATCCCAGCACAGTTGACAGGGCTATGTGGGTCCTGCCCAACCTTCATTACCTTGCTCTAAGATTTTAAGTTAATTACGTTCCCTTTTGTTATTTCTCAAATTTTAACATTCTTCCTAATAGTTTCCCCTGTTTGTGGCATTTCATTGTTTAACATGAGGAAAAAATTTTAAAAAGTCAGGGGAAAAAATCCTCCTTTCATACATGGGTAAATGTTGCAATTACTTGATATTGTGCATCCTTATTTGTTTCCTTCAATTTGTTTAATATAAAAGTATGCTATGAAGAGAATAACAAACCATTAATTGGTGCCTCATATATGTTAATAAATGTAATTTATTGTTCACTTAGATTACAGGGGCTATAAGAGGGTAAGATTTATAGTTTTATAGTTAGATTTATAGTTTGTTAAGAACAAGAAACAAGACTGCTCTTTATATCTTGATTTTCAAATCTATTTTTGTTAATAAGGTTATGTTGATCAAATGTATAAAACAATACATCATCTGTATTATAGTACCATAAGAACAAAAGTGTAATAACACTTTAAAACTTTAAAGGGATACTGGATACATTCTATAAAGTCATGGCCACAGATGCATTAAAGAACAAAACAAATATTTTTGGTGGTACAATCACTTAAACATCTAATCCTGGTGAGTATTTGTAATTGTATCTGCTCTAACCATTTCTTCTAGACATTCTTTTTTCAATTATTTTCTGTTAAGTTACAGAGACAGCAACAATGCCGCTTTTTTCCTCTCCACAAAAACAACAGAAAATCAATATTTAGCATTCTGTCCCACTCCATATATAACAGATTTATCACCACCACTGACAGATCCATGGAAATCATGGAAAGATTTGGACAGGTAATCTACTCATTGTCCTCCAAATCTCAGTAATGAGTTGGTTAAAACAGCTTGCCACGGTCCAAAAAAGCCCTCATGCTGTGTTTTGTCTTTGAATCAGAAACCAGATACTTCAGGTGAAAAACGTCCATCTTCACTCCATCTAAATGCCAGGTTTAGAAACAGCACAATGGAAACTAATTTGTGTATATTTAGGAAGGATTTGCATTTTTAACCAACCAGTAATAATGTTTATCTCTCAGCAGATAAACATACATACTTTTATGAATGACTAAGCCCCCATTCATTTCCATTGCCTTCAGTTTCTTTTGATTTGGAGGTATGTTAGAGCTACTGCCCATATGACACCAGGGTGTTAGGATGCTCAAAGCAATTGAACAAATTCTGAAGAATCTGCCTTGATAAATGTGTCAGTTTGTGGAAACTATTGATAACTGGAGAAAAATATTGAACTGTAGTGTAGCTCTCTAGATAATAAGGAAACTTTAATATATATTCACTCATTCAATCTCTGGGCACTCCAGTTTCCATCCATTCTATTAAGTAATACAAGATATATATCATAGGAGCTTAACATTGACTTAATCTAATTTAAATGCTGTAACATGCAGAATCTGCACAGCTAACTAAAGTGTATAATGTAAGAAAAAGATTGGTAACCTTTTGCTTACATCACATTTCAAATCTCTTCACATTTTCTAAAAGCATGATGGTCTTCTATGAAGCAATTAGGGTAACGATTGCAAAAACAGGTCTTTATAGACACTTGGTCCTCATTTCTAGAACATGCGGATTCTAGGCATAAAGTTTTCGTTTTTGGTTTGATACATATATAATTTGGGTATGGATGTAATGGCTGAACCTAATGTTTATGGTGATTTTTCATTATTGAATTTAAACTACTTGCAAACCCTTTGCAATGCACTGAGTTTTACTTTATTTTGTTGTTGTTTACTCTACTTTTATTTAGTTAACTGTATCATTTTAATTTCATTAATGTTCTGGCAATAGCATCACTGTTGTATCCACTCCCTTTCACTTTGGCTTCAACACTTTAAACCTTATTTGCATGTACAATATTTGGCTTTAATAACTCTGCTACAATGTCTTGCATGATTGATTGACAAAACTCAATAAAAAAAACATTTCAACATAAAAGTATGATGCTATTATTAGCTATAATGCAAACTGTGTAACACACTAACCTGAAAATCGTTTTGGAAATGTATTAATTTCATAAACAGAATGAAAAATTAATAGAAGCAGTTGTTGTGTAAATTAATGCCAAAGATGCTCAATGAACATCCATTGAGTTGTGCATGGCACCATCATCAATCATAGTATCTGATTTGTCAAGACAGGCAGATTCCACAGTGTTTGTTTTTATGCGCCACAGGTCCTTTTATGAGTCCAACTGAAAGTTCATTTATGACAACTGCAGTCTCATTCATTAAATGTACTTTATTTCATTTACAACTCTGGTGGATTCAATGATGCTGGAATTCTGGGTAAAGCACATGGCAATTTGCTTCCAAAATTGGAATTTGCACACTGCTTTTACAGTAGTAAATGAGTTTTGTAGGCTTTCTGCACAGAAATCATGGAAAACTACAACAGAAGTGTGCATGACTATAAATAATTTAATAGCAGTAACAAGATTTATGAGCAATGTATTATGGGATATGTAGTCCAACCATGCACTCCCTGAAAGGCTTTATTCCTGGAGAAAAATATGCAATGCGCTTCACCAGACGTACAATTGAAATAGTGTAGACATAACCACTCATGGGGGGGACTGAGGTAGCAGATATCATCACTGGAATTCAGTTTCACCTTTAAAAAAAGGTCTTCTTAAAATATGGTGGCTTTCTAACCCCATTTGTCAATGCAAAACAGCAAATGCAGAAAAAACATTCCACTGATAAATTAAAGTATGTTCAATAATGGTTTTTGTCTCTAGTTAATGCACTCATCGTTGAACAAGCAAACCTTCAAAGAGAAGGGAGAGATTTGCCGTTTCCTTAAGCATACTCTGATATTCAATCCATTGTATTGTACAAAACACATTGTAATTTTTCACTTACCTGTGGGAATTCTCAAGGTGTTCATACTACCCATTGCTTTAATGAGGCATGTCAGGGAAAAAAAGAGGTGGTTTGCATAAGCCATGCATGTAGCAGTTTTCAAAGAAATGCTAAATGCCTCAATTCCATAGAGTAAGTAAAATGCTTAGAGGAAAGATTACCCAAGCAGGAAGAGCTTAGGAAAATATACTTTTGTTCAACAATTTGGTGTCACTTTTTCATGCCGGTTAAATCCCATGAAGGAAGACATGCAAGTACACTATGGACAATTAGAATAAAATGCTTGAGTATCACATGTTACGTGGGAGCTCCTTACATTGAAATGATTGCTGCTCCCACTAAAGGAGCACAGAAACTGAAAGTCAGAGTGTGCAGTATCAGTATGAGCTGCATAACTGTTCAAGTGAACATACTGTAGCACACCAAAAAATGGTGAATATTCAAAAAGGGAGTGTTCCTTGCTGCCCTTTTCAGTTCACTTTGCACTTTAAGGGTGATGTGCTTGACGTGTAGTAGTAGAGGCATGGGATCTGCTATCCGGAATCCTTGGGACAGGGGTTTTCCAAATAAGGAATATTTTTGTAATTTAGATCTTCATACCTTAAGTTCAGTAAACAATCATCCAAACATTTAGGAAGTTATTTATTAAAGTATGAATGTAAAAAACATGAAAAATCCAAATTTTTCAAGATTTATTAAACCCTGATGATAGAAGAATTCTGAATCCAAAATTCTGCCATATCAGACCTGGAGCTGTAAATGTCAATTGGAGAGGTCCCTATCCTATTTGGAAGTTTATGCGGTCTGCGCTGGAATTAACCAGAAAATGTCAGGCTTTTCTGGTAAAAGCCCAAAAAATTTTGACTTTTCTGGAAAAAACAGGGAGCGATTCCGGAATTTTTAAAAAACAAATTAGAAATTAGATTGTGCTTATTTTAATAAGAAATTAGGTCAAATTGTGGATTCTAATTTGGTCGGACTTTTTAAAATAAAATAATCAGAAAAATTTGGATTTTGATCAATAACTAAACCCAATAGGACTGTTTATATCATTGCTTAGCTCAAGTGTTAAATTATTACAGCGGATACTATAGAGTCTTTGGCAGATGGTCTTTCCATAATGGGGAGCTTTCTGGATAACAGGTTTCCGGATAACAGATTCCAGACCTGTAGTAGTTGTAGTAGTCCAATAGCAGTTCAGTTTATCTATCTGCCTGCATTCAATTTGCTGTCCTATCTGATAATGTAACAGTAGGTTAATCCCTTTTTCATATTTATACAGAGATATCAGTGATGATTTCCAAATAACAAACCAGTCCAAAGCATTTACTTTAATGCTTAAAAAAAAAATTACACCATTCTCTGTAAAAAGAAACACCATTCCACCAATGCAATTTAAAAAAGGGGTTCAGTCAGGAGCCATTTTACAGACCAATACTTGGTTGGACAATGTGTGATCCTAAATTTAACATGCAGCTTGAATACTGTATTTATAGTCTCTAATTTTATTTTTTTATGAAACAAGTATCTTTTTAGTAGTTTGTTACATAACTTTCAATATTAGCCGAACATATTACATAATCATTGTATAGATGGAAATTTGCGATTTTGCTTTACAACTATGTTTTCAAAAACATAATATAATAAAATACATTGCATGACCAACATCAACAATTGTTATGTACTGTAATTATGCTATTTCCCTCTCTAAGATTACTTCAAAAAGGGGGTGCTAATTTTAGTTAGCATAAATGCTTAGTCTGCTACAATGCAAACAAAGCAAGTTATAAAAAGTTATAAAAACACAATGCATTATTTTATTTTTATATTTTGAAGTATAAGGTAAACATCTGTTTATTTGATTCAATGAAATAACCAGGCTATGAATATATCAGGCGGCATCACAAAACACTTTGAAAGAATATATGTTCTCAACAGGACCTCAATAACTTTTACTTGGCGAAGTTTGGTATGAAAGATTTTTGTGTTTTTTTTTTTTTTCACTTCACATTTTTAGAGCTTTTCAGAAATACAGGGGAAAAAAAACACATTTTTGAGATTCATGGGAAAAAAACACTTTTTTTTGAGATTCATATGTTAGTAAATGGGCCCCTTAGTGATGAGAGAGTCATCCATGTTTTATTTTGCTGAACAATTTGCAAACTGCTGTATTTACAAAATACGAGTACATTTTTTTTTCTCATTGAA
>CM044432.1:83771714-83792462 GCA_024363595.1 Xenopus borealis | reverse complement strand
AGTTCTTTATAGCAGTAAGAGCAGTTTCATAAGTATCATCAGGTAATGGTAATGTATGTACTGTATATGCTGTCCTTCTGCCCCCAGGCAGTAAATAAGTAAAGCACGCTTTCTAGCTGCAGAAATCTCCCCTTGGTCAGCAGCAATAATGTAGTTATCAAATATACGTATCGAAGCAGTAAAAGGTATGGTAGGCTCACCAGGGTTTGGTAGAAAAGGTGCAGGCTGCTGCAGAGGTAGAAGAGACATCCCTGTCGCCATTTGTTGTGTTTGGTAGCCAAGGATGTTGAGAGTATAACAGTGCTTTATTAGCAGGTTCATGCAGCCATTGCATAACAGCAGTAAGCCTTACTTTCACTTTCAAGTTGTACAGAAAGTCCTATGTATGCACAGTGCCACCTGCAGGCCATTTGTATAAACACCACACAAATGTGTTTTTTTCATGGCATTTCTTTGCCATAGTAATGTGGAATTTCGCTGCAAATCCATGCATGATAAAAGAATTTGCTCATCACTAGAGTCTAATCTATACATATTTTAGACTCTAGTGATCTTATTTAAGTGATCCATTTCTGTTCACCCATACACAATTCATTATAAATATACAGTAATTCTGTAGCCAAAAGAGTAAATCGGGGATTTGCCTGCAGAAGTGTTGGACTAAACTAAGCTGGTCTGACCAATACATTGCGTCCATGCAGAATGTGTGTGCTCAATGTTATTCTAGACTAACTTGATTTGCCACATTTATATCAGAATGATTTTAATCTAGTATTAAGGCAAAGGAAAGCATTGTTATATCACACATAGGCCAGTTAGTTGCCAATCCAGTCAGATTTGCTTATCTGATATCACTCTGAAAAATTTTGCTCATGAAGGACTAGTGAGGAATAGTGATGGGCGAATCTACCCAGTTTCACTTTGCCGAAAAATTCGCAAATTTCCAGCGAAATTCGCAAATTTGCGAAAAAGTTTTCGAAACGAGTAGCGGCACGTTTTCGACGCGTCGAGTTGTCTCGTCGTTTTCGTTGCGTCACGTCAAAAGTCTCGCACGACTCGTTTTTTTTGCAGGATTTTCACCAGGCAAATTTCTCTGGCGTTTCGCGAATTTATTTGCCAGCGGCGAATCGCGGGAATTCGCCGCGAATTTGCCCATGGAGAATAGATTCGCCCATCACTAGCTGGTGAATAAATTTGTGAAACGCCAGAGAAAATTCACCTGGCGTAAATTCGGCAAAAAAAAACGAGTCGCGCGTCGTTTTTGAAGCGACGCAATGAAGATGACGCAACGTGCGTCGAAAACAATGCGAAGCGCATCGAAAATGACGCAACGTGTCGAAAACGTGCCGCGACTCATTTCGCAAACTTTTGTGAGGAAGTGCTACTTTGGTGGTATGAACCTGACTGCTTTTTTCCTTACATTGCCATAAGTATAGAATCTCCCAATATTTACATATTAACTGGTTTTGGATTTTGGCAGTAATAACATGAGGTTACTCAATCATTTCCAGTTAACAACAACTTTTAGATATGTAAGCAGAGAAAATTTCTTACTGTGCCTGAGGCAAAGGGATGTGCCATAAGGTGTGTAAGGCACAGGGAAACCTGTGTATTCAAACCATGTTGTATTTTTTAACCAACAAAAAAAAACAGGGGATTCCCTAAACTTGAAATATTGACAAGCAATGTTACAAAACCTGATATATCTATATATTTATACTAAGCTGCATAATTAATTTAGGACTGTAATGCACAGCTTCACAATGGATCCAGAGTGTTAAATGGACACATATAGAGCCTTGTATTGTATTAGTTACACTTTGCTGCCTGCTTTCCATTATACAGTATTTGTCTACAGTCGCTAGTGATGGGCGAATGTATTCGCCAGGGCCGAATTGGCGGCGAATTCCCGCGATTCGCCGCTGGCGAATAAATTCGCGAATCACCAGCGAAATTTCGCCAAGCGAAATTTCACCAAAAAAACGAAAACGACGCGACGCGCGCCGAAAATGATGTGATGCACGTCGTAAACGGCGTCAAAGTTGACATCAGCAATCCTAAATAGGAGTTACCTCCATCCTTCTCAGGCTCCAGACTTGACAATTATTTTTTTGTAAAGCATTTTTTTCTCTAAGGCATGGGCATATAAAATAAATGCATTTCTACGGGCTGCAGGGTTTACTATGTATCCCATAGCAACCTATAAGATATCTGTCTTACCAGGTTAAATGCTACCTTCTCATTTGTTGCCATGAATTACTGCACCTAGGTATTAATCACCAGGCCTGGATTTGTGGAGAGGCTACATAGACCCGGGCCTAGGATTTTAGGGGGCGGCATGCTGCCCAACCACACCCACATTGGTTCAGAAATTTAAATTTCCCATGTGTCAATTCCCATTGCTCTGTCCCAAGGAAGAATATTTGAGCAGATAAAAGAGAGGGGACGGGGCGACCAAACGACAGCGGGCTTAGGGGCGCCAGCTATGTAAATTGGGCCTGGTAACCACTACCAACCAGTCAAACATTCTGCAGCTGGCCTAAAAACATGTAATATGTGTCGGCACTACAAAGCAAGTTTGCGCTATAGAAATACATGTTAATAATAATAATAATAATAATAATAAATTATGTTTTAATAAAAAGGTTACTAAGTCACAAAATTCATTCAGATTCTAATTCTGCCATTTCAACTATGCATTAGTTAGTTTTGAAGGTCTATTTATTTGATGTTGCAGAAGTCATTTAATTTGTTAGATGCTCAGTTTCATCGTTCCAGCAGAACCATAAATGTATTAGTTGAAAAGGGCCAGAACATGTTTCAACAGACAGGTCATACTCATCTATAATGTTCTGTCCTAACTTGACCGAAACAGCGATACTACAGTATTATTGTCAAGTCTTTGTTCTTCCCAGCAGGGTGTGTTTGCCTGCTGTCTGAACTTGCTGAATTGATGGGTTTGTTGCTACACATCACATACAGTATAACCCCAGCAGTCACTTTCTTTTAAAAAAGGGAGCGCCTGGGTTGTAAAGATGAACATGTCACTGCCACAGATAATAGACATAGTAAATGGGTCAGAAAGTTAAGATTGGTAAGGGTATTGTTAGCGATCACAAAGCCAAGTGATGTTTCTGCAGTCACATGATCCTATATCGAGCCAAGCACTATTATTAGAAAGGTAGTTTGTATGGTAAAGCAGCAAGGTCATATTATATGAAATAAATAACATACCAGTTGGGAGTGAGATAATTACATACTGGGGAGATGCTTGAATCTAAATAGGTGTATTTATGTTACTGTTATATGTTATACCATATGTTTCTTGAATAAGACTTAATTGTTATTGAATAAGGCTTAATTTTTAATACAAATCCATATATTTGGGTACTGTAAATATTACTTATTATCTATACAGATATTCAAAAACATGTTATCTGGAAAGCTCAGAATTACAGAAAAGCTGTTTCCCATAGAGTCCATTTTATCCAATATTTCAAAATCTAAAAAAGTATTTCCTCTTTTCAGCTTTGATAATACAACAGTGGCTTGAACAAGTATGGGATCCATTACCAGGAAATACATTGTCCAGAAAGATCCAGATTACAGAAAGACCATCTCCCATAGACTCCATATTATCCAAATGATCCACATTTTTAAAAATTATTTCCTTTTAATCTATAATAATAAAACAGTACCTTATACTTGATCCAAACTAAGTTGTGATAAATCCCTACTGGAAATTAAATCAGCCTATTCGGTTTATTTAATGTTCACATGACTTTCTAGAAGACTTAAGGTATGAAGATCCAAATTATGGAAAGATAACAGGTCTGGATAACAGGTCTCATACCCATACTAAAATATAATTGCTCCTTAACCAGATTGGAACCAGAATATTAAGTTTATTTAGTGTTTACTTTATTTCTAATAAACTTAAGGCATCTTTATCGCCCCTATTCCCTATTGTAAACAAACACATATGCGAACATGTGCTCCTGCATGTGGTCCCATACCTGTATCCTGCTTTAAGGACTTTTGCACACTTGCGGTTTGATTGCTTCTGCCATCTGGCTTTAAATAGAAATAATCAAAACAGTCAAATGTTCCTCTTATCATTGTTCATGATAGAAATGAATAAAAAATGCACAACTGAAGACAATAAAATTAAGCAAAAAAAAAAAAAAAAAAAAAAAAAAAAAAAAAGCAAAAAATTGGCCACTCCTCATGGGGTTCATTTAAAAGCCTAGCCAAAGTTAAGAGTACACAGGATGTTTATGAAATTTTGAGCTCATTCAGATTTTCTCTGAAATTTCTCGGGACAATGCTGTACCATTCTTGGGACTTATAATGAACTAACTAAATGGAACATTATGGACTAAACATCCTGTGGACTGTTAACTTTGGCTAGGATTTTAAATGTATGCCATGGGCAGTGGGCAATTTTTTGCCTAATGTTTTTTATTTTCCTGTTTAAGTACACATTAACCACGGGGATGGAGGCTGGCTATGTGTCTACACCACTAATGGAGTTAAATGTAATGTTTAAAATTGCGTGGAGATTAGTACATGTATCTGTTAAAAAGAGCTCAGCTGGGACGTATTGTGCCACAATAAAGTGCCTTAAATTTTGCAGCAACGACCTGCGTCAGACATATCATTAACCACAGTTTTTTCTTGTTGGGTATTATGCTTCATTGGACAGAAATGGTGGTTGAAGGTCAAATCTAGAGAATCTTTCCTCAATTTGTTGTAGAAAGCAATATATACTACACATACAGTGCAAATCACACAATATATATATATATATATATATAAATATATATATATAATGTATTGATTTAATGACCGTATAAGACAATGTCTACAAGGTCAGCATGGCCGTTACAAAATACAAGCTATTAAACAAAAGAAATCAAGTATGAATAACAAGTTACCCTGGAGATTTATTGCATTTACCAAAAAGCAGAATCGATCAAAACAGACAGGCAGGGGGTAGTCCACCATTATAAATGACTCCACTGACATTATGCATCACTGGTTCAAAAAAAAGGAGCATAGTGATAAAGGGGCTCAGGGTACATGGAATTCACATCAACAATGTCAAAAGTATTCTGCTGAGTAAGCATATGCATTAGTCCTTAGGAAAAGCATCAGCTCCCACATATAAATATTTTCAAGGAGTCAGGGTCCCGACATTAATTTAAACATGTTTTGCTTATCGTTTTGCGCTAAAGAAACCTTACAGGGTATACAAAGAAATTCTTATAAGTAAATATCAGGAAAGGTCTGACGTCATTACACAAATGAAACAAGCAATGAATCTTTCCTTTATATATATAATCTCTACTTAAAACTACGCAGAAGAGATATTTTCCCAAAGGAAATCTTAAGCATGTTTATTGTTAATGCATTTCAGCGCACCAAATATGAATATGGGAAATTTTACCAACAGAGTAAAAACTGCTGTGTTTTAACCTTTTCTCAAGGCCCAGTTCAAAGGAGCATTTAGTCTGTATATCTGCAGTGCTGCTTGGGAGAATCAGTAAGTGAATCAGTAGTGATGAGCAAAAAAATGTCATCATGTATAGATTCGATGTGAACAGAGAAATTCTTTCAAAACTGCATCAAAAATTCACACAACAGCCTTCACCTCTCCTTCCACATCAACCAAAGGGATCTGGGCTGCTATATACTCATATACTCATATACATATGTGGTTAATTAATTTTAATGTGGGAAACAAAGAACCCAGATATTATCTGTTTGTGATCAGATTTATTAATAGTTGTGCCTGTGTTAGTAAGCTAGTAGTAATATATAAACTAAAGATACTTATTGCTGAAACAGCAACAGGGTTACATAGGGGCTGATTTAGGTTGAATGTTTAGAGCTAGAGTCGAATGACCTTGAAATTCTAATAGTATTTTATTTAAAAAAACAACTCAAATGTCTAAAACTCAAATTAATTTTACGACCCGAAAACGCAAATCGAATTCGAATTGGACTAAACTCGAATTGAGTTTTTTCTTGAAACTTGAATGCCAGGAAGGCTATTAACATCTTCAAATGGGTCACTGGACCTCTGGCATTGACTTGTACATGAAGAGAGAAAATACCAAGTTACTGAAATTAATTCTAGTACAAAGTTGATTTAGCGACTGGCCTTATTTCCTTCTTGGTAGTCAAGAATGCATTTTTTCCACCTATGAGGCAAATTGGAGAGCTGCCAATGTGGTTTTTTTGTTTGCCTTTTATCTAGTACTTAAAGCAGGTTCACTTTGTTGAACTTGGCAGTTTTAGGTGTGAAATAGTCGAATTTAGGTTGTTCCCAGGGTCCAGGTATGATAAATCTTGAATTTGAATTCAAGTTTGGATTATTCCCAACTCGAATGTGTGAGTTTTGACAAAAAATTCAACTCGAAAATTGAAATTCGAATTTTCAATTCCAACCTTAATAAATCTGCCCCTAAGTAGTAGTAGATACTATAATCAGTCGAGCAGAAGTAATGTCAAAACTCAGACATGGTTTTAAGAAATTGGCAACACGGGAACATATTTTTTCCATTGAAAAATTAGTTGTAGCATAGTGGATAAAAGATTCTCTAAAAATGTAGGGTATGTGTGTAGTAGTATACTGAGTGAAAAATGCATGTGATTTTATCTTCCCAATTATTATTGTTAGACCCAAAGCAGGAACAAGGTGTCATGAAATAAATGCCCATAGACTCTAACGCAGTTTCCTTCAAACATGACGTGTGACAAAAATATTGTTCATCCTGCGTCATTGATTGATCCATCTGTGTGGGTGTTGAGGGCTATGTATACATTTATATACCTGTCAAGGTGACCAAACAGCATATGGATGAATATGGTCAGACAGTTTTGTTGCATTTAAAATTCCTGGCGATTTGTGCATCTATGCGAACCCTCAGTAGCTTTTAGTAGATGTGTCTAGAAAAGAGATAAAAGGCAAACAAAAAAACCACATCGGCAGCCTCTCCAAATCCTGTGGCTTCCTCTCACTTCTATACAAATATCATGAAGTAGGGCATCTTAAAATGGAATATGCAAATCTGTTCAACTATATTCAACATAAGTACTAATAAGGTTTGAAATGGCAATGCATTGGTTTATGTCTTAAGTAAAACTAAGCTATAGTATTTGTTACTTCTGTACTTCTGTCCTTCTTTTTGTCTGTAGTGAGAACAGTGGCAGCCAAAATACTCCAAGGGGCAGATTTACTATTGGTCAAATTTTTAATTATAAAAAATTAAAAATTCAAAATGGACCTATTTTGATCGAATAGGTCTGTGTTGGATCGCATCGCTCGTATTGAACGATTCAAATGATTTTCGATTAAAAAAATTTGATTTTACAGGACTTAGAAAAATTTTCAGGAAAGCTTCCAGAAGGGCTTCCATAGGCTACATTGGCAATTCAGCAGCTTTAAGCTGGTAAATAGTCAAATTCGAATTTTTTTAAAGAGACAGTACTTTAATTTTCGAAGTTTTCCAATTCAGATCAAATTTTGGGCTATTCGTTTGTCGAAGTAGCCCAAAATTAATTAGAAATCAAAATTTTCTAATTTTAATTTTATTTGAAAATGTACTTTGACTCTTAGTAAATGTGCCCCCAAGTGTCATTAGTATTAGAACATGGGGTAAAGATTCTACACTGTGATGCTGATGCTGATAGTTCCACATTCTCTTAGTCATTATTTACTAGTCAATCATAAACAGGAAATTTTGCTAACATTTAGGCAGTTATTAAATGTACATGACACTCATCGGATACATATTAAAGGCATATTGTTATTGGAAATTTTTTTTCTACAAATTGCATCAGTTAATAGTGCTGTCCCAGTAGAATTCTGCAATGAAATCCATTTCTCAAAAGAGCAAACCGATTTTGTTATATTTAATTTTGAAATCTGGCATGGGGCTAGACATATTGTTAGTTTCCCAGCTGCCCCATTCATGTGACTTGTGCTCTGATAAACCTCAGTCACTCTTTACTGCAAGTTGGAGGGGTATCACCCCCTCCCTCCCCCCAGCATCCTAACAACAGAACGACAGGAAGGTAACCAGATAACTCCCTGGTACATATAAGAACATCACTCAATAGTAAAATCCAGGTCCCACTGCAACACTTTGATTAGGAGAAACAACAGCCTGCCAGAAACCAGTTCCATCCTAAAGTGCTGGTTCTTTCTTAAAGGACATGAACAGGCAAAATGACCTGAGATGGCTGCCTACACACCAACATTACAACTAAAACAAATATACTTGCTGGTTCAGGAATGAAATGGTATATTGTAGAGTGAATTATTTGCAGAGTAAACAATGTAATTTAGAAATAAAAACTACATCATAAAAATAATGACAGAATTTAAACATCATGATACTGTTGAATATCTTGATTGCATAATATTTCTGTGCAGGTGTAGGAACTGGGCTTTCGATTTGTGAGTCAGTAGCTGTGGGTTGGAACGTGTCTAGATATGTTTCATCACTATACAAGAGTGTAATACATATACTCGTAATACCTTGGTTTATTACTTGGGAGATATGTTTTAGTAAGCTTGGTTTAACCTTTGAAGCATTCTTCTAGAAAGTGTTTAGAGCTACTATATGTATATGTATTTTTGTGGGATGAGTGCAGAAAAGAAGCTTACAGCTCAGGCAAGGCTGAAATTGGAAAATTGACTAGTAGTACTTTCACAGCATGTAGAGATAAAGCACATTAAAAATACATATATACACTCAGCATCAAATATATATATGCATGTGGCAAAACCACAGGGAACATAAAACATTGAGGTAAAGTGGCCCTTTAAAATAGTCAAATAATGATGTATATTATGGATATATATGGAGAAAGTATAGTTATTATGGGCATATAAAATGCAGATTTTTTAAAAGATACACTTCTTCTAGACAAGTTAAACAAAATTGAATTCATATTATAAGTGACATACCATGACCAGTGTACCAAACCAATTTTAGTTTTTTTTAATTTTTTTGCTATTAGAGAGTAGCTGTTCCTAATGCTCTAGCAGTCAAAGAGTGTGTTAGAAGTGGCAGAAATAGGCTGAGAGAATTGATACTTAGTAAACTTCCTGCTGTGGGAATATGTAACTATTACCATTATAGGGAAAGGCTTCAGTTTCAAATAGTTTTCCTAGATGGTTTAGAATGTCTAAGCAAAGAAGTTTGGTGACTGATAGATGCAATGACTGATGAAAGGTAATTGTAATGAAAGGAGAAGACTTGGAAGCCAAACCCAATAAATCATTCTTGCCTAAATATACAATTCTGAAGGTGCTAAAATTTTTCCAAAGATTTTTTTCCAGTTTAATATAGACAATATCTCCTAGTTATAAAATACATTTTCATTATGTAAATATACACGAGGACCAGATTTATTTGGGTTACGGTTTATTTAACCCAGTCCATCTGAGTTATTTTGCTGTGCTTTTTATTATTTATGGGGGCCCTTTTAATTGTTGTGCTGGTTCAAGGTCCAGCCAAGGGGCATAGTACCCAAGGTTATTGTGTGGGACAATTATTCATTTTTAACTTAAGTTACCAACAGATTGCATCAGGCAGACAATAATTGTACGGGGTTAAATGGGGTCCTGTTCAAATGGAACTGACATTCCATGATGGGTGTGGTACAGATATTCAGACTACTCAAAAATACAGCAAAAACAAATTTTTTACCCTTTTAGTGTTAGGATATACATTAACCTTAGAATGTTTGGTGCTGGATTTACTGGAATGAACATGGGAAGCAAGCCCCAGATTCTCAGTCTTAAAACACTAAACCAATGTCTGTACTTTTCCTGTAGGAAATTTTAACATTGAAAAAAGAAAAAAAAAATACAAAATTATAGAAGGGCTTTCCAATTGTAAGTCATCTGATTAAGCAAGTCAAATACCATGCCAGCTATGTTAACCAAAACTTCAAAATATGAATCAATTGTCATAAAATGCACTCCCACACCTTAATTCTTTCGGTACAGGCATCTTATATATACATCACACATACTCATCTGAAACATTATCCACATCCTATCCCTGTTAGGATCTAATTTGAAATGAATCATACTGTCTTCCTTTCCCGTCAATCCTTTAATCCCCCCATAGGAAACATGCTTGAGAAAAATTATGAATGGCTACTGACATACTGTACATTCAAATTGTTTTGTGTATTTCTTCTCTTTTTTTAAGGAAATAAAGATTATATTCTCAAGATATTTTAGAGGTATATCCTCTATTTTATTGTGACCAATACAGTGCTGACAGTGGGTGCATATGGAGTAGATAATACAAAATTTTTAAGCAATAATATATGCACACACTAAGCTAATTTATTCATTTACACAGGTCAGTTTATGGAAACATTAATAGAAAATAATTAGAATAAGCTATTTCACAAGATTAAAGGAATCATTCAGTGTAAAAATACCTGGGTAACTAAATAGGCTTTGCAAAATAAAAAAAAATGTTTTTTAATTTACAGTAATTAGTCCAACAGAACAGAACACAACTTCTTGCATTGCATCTCTCTAATTCTGAGATAGTCAGTGGCTTTAAGGGTAGCCACATGGGACATAACTGTTCAGTGAGTTTGCAATTGCTCCTTAGCATGCAGGTCAGATTCAAAGCAACAGTTATGACCAATGTGGCCCTCCCTCAAGTCACTGATTGATTACTGCCTGGTAACCAATAACTGGAACCAAGAGAGCTGCAAAGCAGGAAGTAGTGTTCTGGCTATTGTTAGACATTCAGTCACTCCAGCCTTTATAGATTACATATTTGGCTAACTATATTAAAAAAAATTTTTATTTTGCACAGCCTTTCTATTTACCCAGTTTTTATTTTTATACTGAACAATTCCTTTAACATAAAATGTACATACAGTATTATAGTATTAAAATGAAGTTCTAATTTGCATAGTGAGGACTAGTAACTAGCGACCAATCAGTATTAACTGCTACTAAATAACAAACATCTGATATGTTGGTATGGCATACTAGACCAACAGCATCATTTATTCCTATTATTAACAATGCAAAGATCCTTATTTACAATTAAAAAATAATTGTGTATGTAGGGGTGGTTGCATTTTACATAATTTAATAACTAGTTATTTAGGGACATTTTGTGCCAAAGGTTAGCAGTAATCCTTATTGTCATGAATCACTTTAGTTGGTGTATAAGCTGCATTCATAGACATTACATTGAATTGATGCCAGTCATGTTGTGCATAAAAGGTGTTTTGAAGCTCAGGGTTATTTTTCACTGTAAGATCTGATGGCTGTTTTGGAAAGTGTTGTATTGGTACATCATGTCAAGACCTGAAAATGTGGAATGAAAAGGAAATATTTTCTGTTGGTGCGTGTGAATTAAATTTGGGCTGGATTTATTAGTCACAAAACAAAATGTTGAACGTGTAACTGCCTCAGTGTCTGCCATAGATTTTAGATGGCTTCCTCTTGTAAATAATTCATTTATTGCAATAAAAATTCCTTCCCTAAAATTAAGAACATACATTGGAAATATATTTGCTGGAATTACAGACATTGGCTCTGCTTTTCTAAATTGTATTTATAACCAGAGACAAATCCAACACGTTTAATTCTTGCATTCTTAATACTTGAAAAGTAGACTTGTAGGAACGTATTTTTATACATTTATTATTGGACTTAAAGCTGCAAAGAATGCAGAACAGATAAAAGGTGTATCCTTCCATACCCACTTAGAAACTGCATAGGCCCAGGGTATTTACCAATAGAGTTCAATTTCTCCAGTTTCATACTCAGATTAGCAGCTTAGTAGCTGCCACTTGAAACTGGATAGAAACAACCTGTATTGTAGGGGAACATAATAAAGTCATGTCCTCCCCCCCCCCAAAAAAAGGAAAATACAAATAGCAACAGCTGTGTAATGTGATGCTTTTATTGTATATAACACAATACTTCTTTAGGAAAAAAGCCGGAAGGAACCTTATCTGTAAAATACAAGTTAAGTCTATCTGTCCAAACATGCCTTCCTAAAGGTTCGTTTTCTCACATTCAATGTTTTTTTTTCTATTTCCACTAGCTTTATTTTAATGAAATCACTGAACCATTTCAGAAATAATGAAGTCAAAGCATGGGAACTATTGTTCTGTGGTGCCAAATAGGTGGGCACAGGCAGTGTAGTAAGCATAGCTTTGTAATGAATCACATTGGCATGACTGAAATTAGAGAAGTATTGTACTTTTGTATATTTTATATCAAGCACGTGTTCTATTTTGACTACTGGATGAAATTTTTTTGTCCTAATATTTCTGACTATTTCAGACATTCAAGGACATGTACAGTGTATAAGTGCAAGATTGTGTTTGTGCGTGTTTCCTGGAGTAGAACTGACAGTTTTGGTATTCATATTGAGGCAGGGTCAACATTTCCTGTCACAGTTATAGGTGGTTGCTGCAATGCACAATTGCATGTACAGTATTGGGTTGCTGGGATGGGGTTAAAGGAAGGAGATGTATTAATATATACCTATAATTTATCTTATTATTTAAATGTTATTTTATCTTATTGTACCATATTTTTCCAAGCAGTATGTAGAAAAGGTGTAGACTTCATGTCCTAACAAATGAATTGCTATATAGCTATTCTTTAATTTCGCTTTCAAAAATTTGTGGTGGTTAACTTTCCAAATTACACATAAATCCATCTCCTAAGTCTGTCCCCCAAGTATATTTTACCACTGAAATTGGATATTTTGACATTTATAACATATGCAGTGATTTTTTATATGTAAATGCTTACAAAGTAGATGTATCATATCCACCCAGTAATGGATAATATAATCATAAAAGCAATAATTGCTGAAGCAATAATATTTCATTAACGCAAACATGAAAGCAACTTATCCATTTCATTTTATGTGCCCAATAAATTAAAAGAGATTGCATTTTAATTTGTAGTTGTAAAGCTTTTTGGACTACAGGTATAGTAGTGTAATGTTGCTGAGAGTGCTTTCATGCCTTTCATGTCAAGTTATTCAGTCAATTTAACGACTTTGTTAAGTAATTGTCTATTTCAGTTAGTAATGACAACAATGACACAATTTTTACATTTTGTAAGAATACAATTATACTTCATCCTAATTAAGATATTATTAATCCTTATGGAAGGTAAAACAATCTTATTGGGTTTAATTAATGTTAAAATTATTTTAATTAGGCTTTATTAGTTCTGTTGTGAAGTTGCATCCAGAGCACCAAACGCTGGCAAATTTTCTCTATCGTTATTCAGGAGAGCAAGCCAATCAAAGCGAAGCTGCACTAGTGTTTACTTCACTTGCACTCAGGGTAATTTGCATATGGCAGGCAATTTAAAGTGGAGTGGAGCTATTAATGTTACATGGTGCATCTAATACATTACATTTAAACTGATATCTAGACATGTCAAGGGAACCTTAATAACGTCAATAGGGTTGTTTTAATGCCCTACACATAAGCCCACAGTTAAATAATGTGCCATATGGTAGATAATGTATGGGGGAAACCGGGTGCCCCAAAAATTTTTTAATGCCTTTTGCATCCTATCACCCTGAAAAAATTAAAAGACCTGAGCATTTTTTGGACTTAGAAGATATTCCACTCAAAAATTATGATGTAAGTAACTGAAAATTGAGGAAGTTATATGCACTCCAATGCACTTTGCCAGGTCAAAGCTGGCGAAGGCAGGTCTGGTGATAGAGTTAATGTTCTGCATCTTAGTGAATTTACAAAGTTACATCCATATGCCAGAGCATTAGAGTGTGAAGCATTGCTAATGTCTTATCTCCTTCGCCATTGAAGGGATGTCTGCATTCATTAGTAAATCTACAAATGACGTCACGCTGGCGAATTTTCCCTAGCGTTGGTCACTTCACCCTTTAGTAAATCTGCCCCCACAATACTCATCGACTTAACTCCCCAGTTAAACGAAAGAAAGGTTTTACTTACTATAACTCACTCAAGGTTGATATATTGTGTTTGCAAGAAACCCACTTTTCTAAAAAGTCTTTCCCAAAATGTTTACACCTTAAATACCCAACAGTATATCTATCTTCAGCAGAGGATAAAACCTATCTGTTTGAGGGCAGGCCGAGGCCGCCCGTTGCAAGTCCGCAATACTTACTCAAATGCAGAATGAAGATACGTATTGGTTACTTTAATCGACAGAATCAAAGTGACAGTACTTTCCTGCTTTATGCTCATAACACCTACCAACCTCAATTTTTTGAACATCTATTAGCCGTCTTGACAGATAAGGGACAAGGGTATCAAGTGGCATGTGGGGACTCTAATGTGGCCTTAGAAAGTTTTTGGGATAAACAGGTACTTCTGGCATATGTTTAATATTAACCCTCCCCCAATAATAATATAGCTAATAGAGTTAAGGCTTGCATGGTAAATACGTGAATGGTGGACATTTGGCACAAAGATCACATGGGAATACAACAATATACCCACAACTCTATCCATACCATTTATATTCTAGGATAGATCACATATGGGTCCCTCAAGGCCAAGTTTAACTTCCACAATCAACTAATGATATCTGCTCTTTATGCATACCCTATAAACAAACATTATATTTGTCCTTGTTCCTCAGCTGCTTTTAAAATATCTAGAGGCACCCGTCAGGGCTACCCAGTGTTTCCCTTATAGTTTGACCTGGCCATTGAACCTTTGGCAATGGCCATTAGGGATTACATTTATATAAAAGGCCTAATAGAGGTCTTTAGCATAATATAAGCCTATTTGCAGATGATGCTACTTTATTTATAACAAGACCTATAATAACCTCTCAAATCTGTATTTCTTGGATCGGTTGTATTTGGGCTTTAAGATGCACAAATGCAAGAATGTTGAAGTTTATATGGAATAAAGGTATTCATCAAGTTAGCAAATTGGTTTTATAGCACTCTATCTTACAAGGAGAACTGGGTTTTCCTAAGTGTTGGAACTATTATAGAGCTGCGCAATAAGCACATTTACCCTTACTTCACAAAACCGATAAGCCACCACTATGGATTGACTTGGAAAGCTCAAATGCCTCCCCATATTTAGCCTCTTCCTATCTTTGGATCCCCAGAGGAATGAGGAATATTAACTGTAGTGATTGCCTAGCAATTTCCTATATATCTGGTTCATAACAGCTTTAAAGTACGACTTAATCATATGCCAGCAGCTCCTATATTGGGGAACGCTAATTTCCTCCAGGTGTCTCCCAATACCAGTTTGAATGGTGGGAACATAAGGGTCTCATGTCAGGAGATACCCTGTTGACTCCAAGAGGTGCAAACTGTACTCCATAGATGCCTTAAGTGAGAATTTTCCTTACCTTCTAAAGCATGCCAAATATTGCATTTTATCTCAGCCTGTTAGGCCTCCTCAGAATCACAGGATACTCATTACTCTTAAATTAATTTTCACAATTGTATTGTTCCTTTGTGTTGGAAACAGCACAATAAATGCATTTAAATAGTTTAATCATACTCAGTTTACTCTGTGAAAAAGTAAATCATGTATGTTTTGGAAAATGCAATAACAGGATACATTATCGTTTTATGAAAAGTGGTGAAAGGCTGGTTTAGCGCCTATGGGTGCAATCTTTTTACTATGTAAACAGTTTAACACACCTGTAAGATCTGAAGTATATTATACCCTGGGAAGCTGCTTTTGATAAAAACGTAGAGAAAGAGTGGTTTCAAATATGGAAAAATCTTAACTGTATAATTTGACATTCTCAATATTGCATATCAATCTAAAATGGGAACCCTTTGTAGCTCTTTTAGGAGCTATTCCTGAGAAAGTGCCTAGAAACCAAAAGCCGTTGCTTAACAGCATCTTTTTGGCGGTTACGCCAGGCAAAGTTGCGCACTAACGAAGGGATGTAACTACGCTAATTCACTAAGATGAACATTTTACTTAACGTTACCTCTTGCGCTAGACTTTCCTTCACCAGGTCAGACCTGACCAAGTTCAATACAATAGATAGGAGTTTGAAAAAAAAAAATTTTTTCTAAGTCCCAAAAAAACGCTGGTGTCTTTTACATTTTGTAGGGTGATAGTCTGAAAAATAGCGAAAACTTTTTGGGGGCTACCCTCCTTCCCCCCTATATTTCCTAACATATGGCAATTCAACTATACAGTGGGCACATGTTTAGGGCAATAGGACCACTTTATTTAATTTAGTAAAGGTTTCCTGGGATGGTGCAGTGTAATGTATTGGCTGTAACATATACTTCTATTATACGTTTAACTTTGCGCTGTATGCAAATTAGGCATCGCTTACGTAAATGCGATTTGCCTGATGAAGTAACGGGCTGTGGCGGGCTGGCTAAAACTTGCTTGTCGAAGTGTGGCGAAGCTGTCGCTAGCACATTTTCGCACTTTTGAGAATTTGCCCCAAAGATTATATGTACTGTATGTAACATTTTTATAATTTTTCAATGTCAGGGCAAAAGATGTAATGAAAACATTCTAGTAAGGCAATAGTTTGATCCTATGTTTATTTCAGTTATGTTTTGGTTCATGTTCTTTTTTTTTTTTATTTGAAATGTATCAAATTATCATTGCAAGATTGTCACAGGACTGTATAGCCATATGATAAACCTCATGTAATGTATATGTAATACTATTTTATATTATGAAGATCTGCATACAAATTTGTGTATTATGACAAGAAGATATGTGATTGAAAAAAACTTTAAAGGGGTTGTTCACCTTTAAACAACTAATTGTTTTCATATAGATCACCAGAAATAATGACTTTTTCCCAATTACTTTCTATTTTCTATTTGTGACCGTTTTTCTAATATTGAAGTGTAAAGTGTAATTTTTAACCTCTGAGAGGGGGTTTGCCAACCCTGTAAACTGTTATAATTGATACTCCAGAGATGCTGCTGAGAAATGTATCAACTAAATGTTGCAAAATTGTAACCATTTAGTCTGCCCCTGAATTACTGAGCTGCCAGACTCAAATGCTAGAGACAGGGACATTCACTTTAAACTTAGATTTGGGAAAAACATTTAAAAATAAATAATGGAAAGTAATTGAAAATAGTCTTTATTTCTGGGGAGCAATCTGAAAACAACTGAACTGAAAAAAGGGTTTTGAAGGTGAACACCCCTTTAATAAAAATTATTGATTATACAAAAAAAATAATGTAACAACAAAAGTCCAGTTTTTTTTCAAAACCTTCTACTATACAGACCTTCTAACAGAGCATTTTGCCTTTTGTGTTTACTCAAACAGAACTTCTATACAGAATTACTCTTCCACAATTTGCTAGTTCTGCTAGTGTAACAGTGTGACTTGCATGAATTTCTGCCACATAATACATAAATATCCTCAAGTGGTAGAGCAAGTGAAAGTATGTTATTCCATCTTTTAAAGAGTATCCTAGAAAACAGAACCCCCTAAAGATACTAAATACTGCCCCTGCAGATACATAGGGTCAGAGTTACTAAATTTGTGTGAAGGATTTGAAACTAGATAGAATTTTCAAAAAGATTTGAATTTGAATTTTCGAATATTTTTTAAATCCACTTCGACCATAGAATTTTGAAAATTCGATTGAATCGAATGATTCAAATAATTCAAATAAGATTCTATTCGAATATTCGTCAGTCTAATTACTTGCCCTTTAAATTTTTATTCGACTGCCTAGTTCGCCATAGGGTTTAATTTTTAACATTTTTACGAATAAAAGGAATTAGATCGAATGGTTAAAATCGGTCGAATCGTTCTATTCAAGTTAATCTTTAGATCAATTTTTTTTCTTTTAATCGGTCGTTCGATCGATTGAATTGCGGTAAAATCCTTTAAATGCGATATATTCGTAACTTCACCCTCGAATTCGACCAATAGTAAATCTGCCCCATACTCTATATTGAAAATGCATTATTTTAGTGTTTGCTATTTTAGCAATAACCACTAAAATTGTGGTTGGGTGAAGGTAGTTAGCATTCAAAGTTAAGCACCCTGTATAATGAACTTCTCCTTAGCTGTCCACCAGAGCCACCAGCATTCGATAGGTGAAGCGAGAAGTAGTATGATTAAAGCAAATCTGTTAATATAGAAGTTGTATTTTTTTACTTACACTAAACATAGGTGAATATGTTATTTCTGATTGATTTCCTTTCTACATTATTAAGACTGCTAAGACGTGTTATGTAATTAAAGGCACTAAGTTTGCACAGGGGCAGTAACCCATAGCAACCAATCAGCAGGTAGCGTTTACTAGTCACCTGTTTAAATGCAAGCATCTCATTGGATGCCATGGGTTACTTCTCCTAGGCAAACTTAGTGCCTTATATTACATATGGGGGTTTTCTCTGTAAAAAGACAACAGGCTCATTTAAAAGGGATCTAACCCCACATACATAGACAGATGGTATTTTTTTTGTTTGGGGAGGCTATACTGTAACAACAGAAGTCCAGTATTTTTTTCCAAACCTTCTACTGTACAGACCTTGCAACAGGGCATTTTACCGTTTGTGTTTTCTCAAACAGAACTTCTATACTGTTTCTATAATATTTATCAGTAGGCTAGTTCAGCTAAATTTACAGCAGACTCTCGTTTTTCTCAAGTAAATATACCACACTCAAGTTACATAGATCAGTAAGTTTGACAACTATCAATCAAATTAAAAGAAATACTGTAATGATAACAGGTTCTGTTATTACAAAAGTGGAACAGTTTTTTACCTGAAGAGCAGCAGAGGGTGCTACTGTATATCATTTAATACATTATTACAGTGAGATTTTATTGCAACAATAGTTAGTCGTATTGTTTTTAGTTTATTACATTTAGTTTTAATATAAATCAAGAAGCAAAACATGGATAATGGCAGAACACTATATAAGGGAAATAAAAACATTAATTATTGTACTTACTTTACCTTACACATTTAAGATGCTTAAAGGAAAACTATCTATAAAACCCTGCTTCATGTAAATAAACAATTTTCATAATAATATACATTTTTAGTAGCATGTGCCATTGGGTAATCATAAATAGAAAAATTGCCATTTTTAAAAATAAGGACAGCCTCCTGGGATCGTATGATTCAACGGTGCACACAAACATACCAAACAAATTATAAAGTTAGGTCACATGAGCCAATTAACAGACACAGTTCTGTCTTTGCTTCCACACTTCTTCCTGTTACAGTTAGGGGCGGATTTACTAAATTCACATTAATTCACATGAAGGATTCGAATATTCGATCGAATTTTCAAAAAGATTTGAATTTCAAATATGCAAATTAGGCAAATTTGACCAAATTCGATCATCGAATGTTCTAATCTATTTCACATGAATGATTTGTATATTCGAATTTAATTTAATTCGTATACTTCCCCTTTAAATTTAAATTCGATCAACTACTTTGCCAGATTAAACCTACCGAAATGGGGATCATTCCCTAAAATCAAATCAAAAAGAAAAATTTGATTTCCCCTATTCGATTTGTGTGGGTTTATATGGACCATAGTTCCATAGAGCACTGCAAAAAAAAAAAAATAAGGGAACTGTATGCCCTTTATTCATAAATTTTATTTTATATAATTTTGCTTATAAAATGTAAACATAATTTCTAAACCTACAGCCACATTATTTAGAAACTGCACTCTTTGATTTGTGCATTAGATATGGAACTGCCCCACCACAATCATTTTTCTCATTTAATCCATTTCAGTTGCTTTCTGATACATTTGTTGTTTTTCATTAGCAGACCTACAAGCCAGGTTGCTGACTCTACACTTCCACAACTTGGTACGATAGTGGATACCTTTCTCGCCAGCATAAAATGTATGCCACCAACTAGTATATTAGTGTAACAGTTGATTTTAACCCAGCACAGGGAGCATTCTCAGTAGGAGCTGAAGCTGATGCTAAAAATGTTTAGAGAGTCATCAACCATCGTATCCACCCTTATGGAGCTGCTCTTGGGAAACATGAAAAGGTGGAAAAATGCAACATTCTACTTACTTCTTAGAAAATAGGTTAAAAATAGAAATGTTTAACAAAAAAGGATTTATTTGTGGTGTTTAGAAGATAAACAGTTCCAGACAATTTTCAAACTCCTACCCCCCCATCAGTACTGATATGGTCCTTGGAAAGATAAGAAAATTTAGCTTTAGACTTAAACCTTAGAAAAAAGTTAAAAGTAGAAGCTTTAACAAACTGCGAGTACTAAACAATGAACTGTTTGGATATTGAACAAGTAAAGATGAAAGAGAGTCTATTTGCAGGCTAACATGGATTTGTCTCATGCTAACAATGTTCTATGTTAGAACTGTAATAAGACACCTATAAATAATGTACAACCTTGTAAATGGACATATAAGACAGAGAAATAAAACTTAGGGGCAGATTTATCAAGGGTCGAAGTGCAAATTTGAAGTAAATTTTTTTTAATTTCGAAGTAATTTTTTGGTACTTTGAGTATCGAATAGGCCAAAATTAGAAAAATGTAACAATTTTAATTCAATCGAAAAAGGACCTATTCCTAAATGGTCCATTTTCGATCAAAAAAACACTTAAAAAAATTTGACCCTTGATAAATCTGCCTCTTAATGTGAAGTATTAGCGATATCAGGTAACAAAGAAAGCTTGTCAAGTTCGACCTAATATATATCCAAGAAAGATAAAACCACATTGAAGCATAAAGCAATTAAGCCCT
>CM044432.1:83746681-83758301 GCA_024363595.1 Xenopus borealis | reverse complement strand
CTTCTGTGATATCACTATCCAAAAAGTCTCTATATTGCGAGTCTAGCTTGGGCAACTCTAGCTCTCCCAGGAATTCCTCTATAGCTGATATTGGTTGTGTCAGTTTGGAGGAATATAGATTGGTATAAAATTGTACTAATAATTGTTTGACTTTCTCTGGGTCAGTCACAGTATTACCTTCTGCGTTTTTGAGGGCAGCAATTGTTGGGGGAGTAGAATGCTTCTTAGCTAGGTGAGCCAGCATTTTACCTGCTTTCTCACCTTGCTCATACACTCGGGTTTTTGTAAACAGCAGGTTTACCTGCGCTTTTTGATTCATATATTGAGAGTATTCTACCTGTGTGGACTGCAGGGCCGATAGGTTTTCTTTTATAGGGCACTGCACTGCCCGTTGTTCTGCCTCCTGAACCGCATCCTCCAGACTCTTTTGTTGTTGGAGCGCCTGTCTTTTATATGCTGTTATCTCAGCCCCTAATTGCCCCCTGAGGTACGCCTTAAAGGAATCCCACACAATTAATGCATCAGCAGTATTCTCAATTCTGATGCAGGTTTTGATCCAGTTAGCAATGGTAGATTTAGTAGGCTGAGCTCCTGCTTTTTTCCCTTCCGGGATTACAAGTAGAGAATCTGAAAGTCTGATGTGCTTCGTTCTCTCGAGGTACTGTAGATGGTTAGACATCGTACCACATCCAAAGTATGCCATTTTTGTTCCCTGGTGGAATTTGGGTTTTTGAAAAAGGAAGTCAGGATGATATCCTGGTTAGTGTGGAAGTTAGATACCACCTTAGGTATAAAGTTGTCAGCTGTTTTTAAGACCACCTTATCTTGAACAAATGTTAGCTTTCCTTCTCTTATTGAAAATGCCTGTAATTCTGCCACTCTTCTGGCTGTTGTTATGGCCAATAGAAAACACATTTTAAGGTTGAGGTTTTTAAGTTTGGTTGTCCCCAAAGGCTCAAATGGATCTTCTGTGAGTGCTTCCAATACAATACCTAAATTCCAAGGTGGGATTTGCACTCTATTGACTGGATTACTTTTCTTAAGCCTACTCCTTTCTGTAGAAATTCTATCACATTAATCTCAGATAAGCTGTTGGTATCTAGGTTGTTTTCATTACACCATTCTGTGAATTTTTTCCAGACGACAAAGTACCTTTGTAGGGTGCTAGGTTTCCTAACTGCTAGTATGGTATTGATTAAACCCTCTGATAGTCCTGATGCTGACAAATTCAGCCTTTCAGCAGCCATGCCGTCAATTCCCATTTTTTTGGTTGAGGGTGGATCATTTTTCCTGTGACAATAAGTATATCCGACAAGGGAGTCTCCACGGGCTGTTCTTGGATAGGAGAAGGAGCTTCGAAAACCATGGTCTCCTCAGCCACCATGGTGCTATCATTACTACTTCCACCTGATCTTTCTGTATCTTCTGCAGAATTCTTGGTATTAGTGGTATTGGAGGAAATATGTAAGCTCTCTTGAATCTCCATTGGAATGAGAACGCATCCGTTTTCACGGCTTTGTGGTCTTTGTTCCAAGAAACATAGGCTGGTAATTTTGCATTCTTCTTCAATGCCATTAAGTCCAGGCAAAAGGGTCCCCATTTGTTCTGGATTTTCTTGAACACTGTTTGATGCAACTCCCATTCTCCCGGGTGCGTTGAGGATCTGCTTAGTTTGTCTGCTAAGGTGTTCAGTACTCCTGGAATTATGCTCTCAAATCTGTCAGATTTTTCTCCACCCATGAGATTATAAGAGTGGTCAAGTGTAATAGACTTGATGATTTGGTTCCTCCTTGTTTGTTGAGATAACTCACTACTGTTGAGTTGTCAGACTTTATCATGACTGATTTGTGAAGGAGGTGGTGTTGTAAGGCCTGTAGACCTAAATACACTGCTTTGAGCTCTTTCCAGTTTGAAGATTTTGTAATTTCTGAAATCTCCCATCTCCCTTGTGTTCTGTGTTCTGCTGTATGGGCTCCCCAACCCCACTTGCTCGCATCTGTTGTTAGAGTTATCCAATTCGGTTGGGAGAGAGAAACTGGTTGTTGTAGATTGTTTGAGCGTTTCCACCAGTCTAGGGACTGTATCGCTGATGGATTCAAATGGATTGACTGAAAAGGCCTCCGATAATCGTGGTCCCATTTTTGTAAAAAATCATTTTGAAACCTACTTGTGTGAATTTGGGCCCACTTTACACAGTCTATGGCGGAGATCAGTTTCCTCATTAGACTCTGGCAATTTAGTGCCGTCTGAATAGGTTTTTGTGAGAATATCGCTATTGAATGCTGGATATCCTTGATTCTCCTTAAGGGGAGGCTGAGGTTGAACCGCAATGTGTCCACTTTTACTCCCAGAAACTCCAATCGTTGTGAAGGTTGTAGTGCACTTTTTTCTTTGTTTATCACCCATCCCAGGTGGTTTAGGTAACATGTTAGTTTCTTTATGTGGGTTATTAACATGCTTTCTGTTGGGGCTTTGACTAGTATATCGTCTAGGTATGCAAATACCTGTATGCCTTGCATTCTTAAGTTTGAGATGACTGGAGCCAGAACCTTTGTAAATATTCTGGGTGCTGTTGCTAGACCGAATGGGATAGTTTTGTATTGGAAGTGTCTGCCCAGAATTTTGAATCTGAAGAACTTCCTGTGGCATTTTCTTATGGGTATGTGCAGATATGCGTCTTTTATCTAATTTTGCCATCCAGTCTCCTTGATCCAAGAGCTGAGTTATGGAGGGTATTGTTTCCAATTTGAACGATGGAATAGTCAAATGTTTGTTTGTTCCCTTAGGTTTAGAATTACTCTCAGTTGGCCATTTGGTTTTCTTCTGAGAAAGAAATTAGAATACATTCCCTTGTATTTTTGACGTTGAGGCACCTTTGTTATCACTTTGGTCTTTAGAAGGTTTCTCAGTTTGTCTGAGGATACAAATTGATTTTGTGGATTTGATCGGAGATGTAATCTATATCCTCTTAAGATTATGTCCAATACCCACTGATCGGAAATTTCTCGGGTCCATTCCGCACTGAAATGTTTCAATCTTCCTCCGAAGTGTGAATGGCCCTTGCACCTTCATGCTTTGGTTTTCTCACTTTTAATATTATTTCTTTTGGCTGGAAAAGACTGATTCCTGCCCCTCCATTGCCTGAAGTACTTTTTCCGGGCTTATAGTGTCTTGCTTCTTTGAAAGCACTGGTTTGGGCACCTGTCCAAGTTCTTGAAGGATTTTTCCTTTCTCTTCTATCCTGTGGAAGAAAGGATTATTTTCCCGCAGATGCTTTAGATATGATGTTATCCAACTCTGAACCAAAAAGGTAGGTTGCACAGATTATGTTTTGATTGTGAGTCTGCATTCCAATGCTTGAGCCATAGGCTTGTTCTAGCCACCACGGATAGACTTAGATAGACTTAGATTTAGATTTAGATGCTAGTTTGATTGACTCTAATGAAGCTTCCGCTATGAATTAATTTGCCAACTTGATATCTCTGAGGGTCTCAATGAGTTTTTCTCTAGTTGTACCTGATTTAATGGCTTCTTCGAAGTCCTCCAACCAGATATTATTGGCTCTAGCCAAAGTGGTAGTGGCAATAGCCGCCTTGCAAGCTGCTCCCCCAGCTAGGTAAACTCTTTTAAGTGCACCATCTTGTCTCCTTTCCATGGTGTCTTTTAAAGATACTCCCTCGTCCACTGGCAATGTGGTTCTTCTAGCCACCCTTTTAATACTGTATCTACATACACTTTAGGTGGGTATTCCCACGGTTTTGATGATTTGGATGAAAATGGGAACATTTTTTTTACTTTCTTGGAAACTACTTGTTTGTTATCTGGGATCTCCCATATGGAGTTTATGGTATCCTGGATTACTTTATGTACTGGAAAAAGATGGTTTTTCTTTGTAGTTAGCTTGAACATCTTATCTTGCTTGCTTAATTCAGTTAATTCTTCCAAGTTCAGAGTTTTTCTGACTGCTTTTATAAGTGGCTCAATCATGTTAGAATTGAAAGCATAATCTTCCTCCCTTTCAGATTCCACTTCCGATAATTCCCTTCAGAGGATTTGTCATCAGTTGAAGGAACCCTACTATTCTGAATTGAGTATTCACTATGTGTACTAGAATGAGTAAAGCGACTAGTTGATGGCCCTTCGCGGGCTTGTAAATTTTTTTTTATATGAGCCGAACCAGACATGTTCTTTATATCCTTTCCCCCTCTCATTAGGAATCACCCCTAAACCCGAAAGAAACCTTCTGGAGCTAATTTTGTAGTCACTTTTACTCCCAGTCCCTGAAGTTTGCTTCACCAGTCTAAAAAAAAATTTTTTTGGTCATATATTAATATATATATTCTGAAGGGTTCAAGTATTAGGTCAATGGAGTTATGTACTTACACAAGTACCCACTGACAGTACAAAGGCACCAAGGCATACAACCTGTAGCAGCACAGGGGAGAAAAAAGGGCACTCTTTTCAAACATGGCATCCTGCTTCTATTCGGCGTTTGTGCGTACTGAAAAAGCCGGTTACTTCCGGGTTTACGCGAGTTCGCTCATGTGCAGAGACGTCCCGCCATCAGCCGGAAGCACAGATGCGGCGTCTTATTGCTCATGGTGCTAAACTTGGCTCTGCGACTGACAGCCATATGGCCCAAGCAAAAGCTTTTTCCTGAGGCTCGCACAGGAATATCCTTGGCCCCAGAACTTCAGCAGGAGAGAGGGAACCCTTGCTGGCACATCGGGGGGAGTGACAGGAAGGAAAAAAGATGGCGGCCGGGGGCGGAAGTAAGGCTTTTTATATTGTATATCCTGTCCCATACGCATGGCAGGGGGGATTATTTACCCACTGCCATGTGTAAGGAACAGGAAAGCAGGAATGTGCTTAACCAAAATGTTTGCACAAGCAGGCCAGTAAGCTTTGTTCTTATTGGTTCAGGAAAGTAACTGATAGTATTGCTTCACAGAATGGTTATTTTATCTGTTTTGTGAAACAAAACTTTCATTTTGTCGAAAGAATGAATCCTGTACTAAAATCTTGCTTTTTGTCACAAATAACTATTTTGTCATTGAAATATAGCTTGGCATGCACTAGTTAGTAACACTATTATATATTCTGTCCAAGTTTTTTTTTACATAATTCATTCTGTAAGTAACTTTGCATATAAGTGTGTCTGTTACATGGAGGTTATAAATTTGTGAGACAGATTGATTGTTAAAATGTACAGAATGGAGTTTGTAATATAATGACATCCTTTTGTGCACTAATCATATTTTGTTCTTATTCTTTAATAGAAATAAGTCTTTTGTATTTTTTTTATTTGTGTATATGGTCAGAAATAGTAATATACCATGAGAGGCATTCCTTCTGTGTATCAGGGATAGTTTTGTATACAGAATGTATTTGGGACAAACGGCACCCCATAGTTTAGTAGTCCATGGAAACCAGTCACATGTCTTCTTTCTTAATGAGCAAATCTGTCCAGTTTTGCTTCGCCTAAACATTTGCGAAATGGCAAAAAATACACAAATACATTAAAGGGACACTGTCATGGAAAAACATGTTTTTTTCAAAATGCATCAATTCTTATTGCTGCTCCAGAAGACTTCGCAACAGATTTTTTTACATTTAATTTTGTAATCTGACATGAGGCTAGACATCAGTTTCCCAGGTGCCCTCAGTCAAGTGACTTGTGCTCAGTCACTCTTTACAGCTGCACTGCAAGTTGGAGTGATATCACCTCCCCTCAGCAGAACAGTGGGACAGGTTACAGCTTCTTGATATAACTATTTTTTTAGATTTGACACCCAAAATCTACAACTTTATCACCTGAAAACTACAAAATCTTTGCATTATTGAACAAAATCCAGAGCAGATTAGGATAGCTTCCATCTGCCATTGACTTCTACATGAATTTGGCAGGTCTGAGATAGAGTAATTTTTTATTCAGACCTTTAACACCATTTTGGTTTACTAAATCACAAGTTGTTTTTCTACAAAAAAATAGCTTTGTCCCCTCTAAAAGTCCGACTACAAAAAAAAGGTTTTTTAGTAAATACAGTATGTTGCTGTTTAACCAAAAAGTACTGTCTGTAGTATACAGTATATAGTGAATTAAGGGGCAAATTTACTAAAATTCACATAAAATCCCTTGAATCCACTCGAAATTCGATAGACATTCGAGGCGTTTGATGGTACGAATGGTATTCGAGCAGGTGTTTGCAAAAGAAGCCTATCAAATAAAAAAAAAACATTTGCTGTGCCATCTCGCATGTAAAAAAAAAAAATTGTCACCCATAGACTCCAATGCAATCTACGAACTTTAGGAGAAGCTTAACTGGTCAGATTCGCCCATCACTATGAATAACATTTCTGTTGTCCATGCATCATTTTGTCAAGCAACTGACTTTAAGATGCTGCTTCGAGAAACTTTTTGCCATTGGCAAAACTCTGAAGTTCATAGTGAGATCATACATTGGGAAATAATTTGCTCAATACTCATTTTCTCACACACATACATTCAGTTCAAACATTTATGTCAAAATAAAACCTGCCTAGTTAATCCAGAGGAAGGTAAATAGTCCTTCTGAAGCCTCTCTAATTTGCCTCAGAGGGAGAATAAGTAAACTTCAGAATTGTTTTCAGCAGTAAATTGGTCAGTAACTAAATATCTGATCTATAATCATCGCATAAGCAGAAAAAATGTACAAAGGCTATGGGGCAAATTTACTAAAATTCACCCAAAATCCAACAAATTTATTCGTATATTCGATAATTCGGTATTTGATGATCGAAGAGGCCAAATTTGTATATTCGAATATCCAAAAAAAATTGTTCGATCATATTCGAACTACAATCCATTCACGTGAATTTTGTAAATTTGCCGCTTTGTCTGATTCTCTTTTTGACTGGTGGTCCAAGGCCAAGGAATGGATGGATGGGAGTATATAAGCTTGGATCAGCAGAGAAACGGCCTGGTGTGCCATTGACCTATGCTTTTTACCTACAGTATTGACTTTTATAATATAAAGTAGTGACAAACTTTCATTTGGGATTATACACATACTGCTATAGAATGTTTTGCAAAAGTGTGATTTTTAATATTTGGCCATACTGTGGCTGGATAAAATATTTATATTTTTCTCTTGAAAAGTCATTTCTATACAGATCTGAACATTAGAGTGAAGACAACCTTTACACTTCAAGTGTGCCCCAATGTTTATTTGTGTAAAAAAGACTAATAGCTTTTTCTCATTGTGCTCAGCATAGCGTATTGCATAGCATGAGGTTTAACGTATCAGCACGAGGTCTAAGTTATTTATATACCCAATACATACTGTATGTCCTCATCTTATCTCAAAACAAATGTCAGTGGCTTGTCATATAGATTTATTTTCTTTAAATGCTAACATTCTCTCAGCAGTTGTGTGACTTTTAATTAGGTCTTTTTGTTGCTATATATATCTCAGTCTCTGTTTTCCTAGCCCTTATAGATATATATTTCAAATACATTGATTTGTTGGTAAATAGATTATTATTGTGCAATGATATTAGGGTCATTAACATGTCTCTTTGAACAAACTATTTATCTCTTCTGAGTTTTAAAGTTCATAAATGAAACAATGCATTCTTAATTCAGTAAAATAGATTGATAAAATAATTTTTTTTTATGTTATTCTTATATGTTTTTTAATCTCTAACATGCAAAATAGTGCAATTAATCTACAATTAACATAGATATTGGTATATATAGTTTATGTAAGTATATAGTTGGGGCTCTTGTGTTTTATGCATGTTTCATTTGGAGGCAGGGCCGGGGCCAGGCTGGCCGGGCACCCTAGGCAACCTGGCCCAGCAAGCCCCGCCCCCACGTATCTTTGCATGCGCGATAGAGGGAGGGGGAGTGAAGGAGGAGAGAGGTAAGCAATGGAGGGGAGAGTGACAGAGGGGAGGGATGGAGGGGAGGTAGGGACAGTGACAGAGGCGAGGGTGTCAGGAGGAAGGACTGGGAGGTGTGGACTAGGGGTACGCAGAAGACAATTTTAGAGGCAGCTGCTCAGCGCCCCCTATTATAGTGCCCTAGGCAGCTGCCTCTTCAGAATACCCCTAGTTCCAGCCCTGTTTGGAGTATAGTCTAAGCATTATATCTATATAATGGTAAGCAAAAGTGAGACAATATATAAATAACATAGAATGATTATTAGTATGGCTGTAGAGTGGCTAGCATTGCTGCCATTCATTAATGGGTCCTAGGTTTGATTTCAGCCAGGGCATTATCTGAAGGAAGTTTTTATGTTCTCAGAGTGTTCGTAATAGACTTAATTTGGGTACTCGAGGTGAAAAAATGACAGGCAGGTTAATTGGCTCTTGAAAATAGGGAACAATAGTGAGTGTGAAGGCAATAGGGCTCTTGAATTGCTTCAAGTTTCACTTGGGCAGAGGCTAATGTAAATGATATACCAGTCTAATCTCTGTGCTGCAAAATATGCTGCCAGTCTGTCATTCTAGAAAGTATAATAATCAGGGTGTTATTCATAGAGAAGTAAGATAGAGGGAAGGCTGATACATTTTTTAAAGAATATAACTTAAATTATATCAGATGAAATAATTTGAAATTTTCTTTACTGATCTTTAGAATGGAGCTTATTGTACACAGTAAGGGGGTTATTTATGAAGACTTGATTTTTTAGAGAAAAAACTTGAGATTAATGTCCCGAAGCTTCTAAAAGTCTGAATCTGAAAATACTCCATCGAAAACATGTTGGATTCATGTAAAAGTTTTAGGGTGTTTGATGCTGCTTTTCACTTTCAAGTTTTATCGAGTACCAATTTGATAAAGTAGTATGATTCGAATTCAAACTTGAATTTTTCCAAGTTGTTTAAAAATTAATTTGAAACAGTTGTATTTTTATCCATGTTTTTTCGACCTGAAATATTAGTAAATAAGCCAAATTCATGAATGGGGATTAGGTTGCGTTTGTTACTGGTAAAATATGAGAAAAAAACAAGTTTTAGTAAAAAATCCCCCTAACAATGCAAACAATTTATTCAAGAAGAATTATGCTAAATGTAGCTCTGTTTATATAGTAATAAATCAGTTGCATGAACGTATATTTAAACAGTTTAGGTTAGATTAAGGCCATGTCAGAGTAACTGAGACTTTATTTAGAAAGCCTGGTAAATTTTTTTACAGGTCGACTATAAAGCTTTTTTTTTTTTTTTCAATGTTGTGTTCCTTTTTGCATATTCTGATTGTGCAGCACTCAATAGCACACTCAATAGCACCCTCTGCACCCCTGGTAGTTACACAACTCTGTTACTGTATTTACACCGTTCCTCTTGGGGCTATGCCAGAGGCTTTACACTCCTAGAATGGAGTTGAAAGAAGGTGAGCAATTATGCAGCCCTTAGAGCTCTTCTATATGTGTCCAGGACATACATCAAGCCCTTTTTCAAAACACTGTAATGTATTTAATTTTGACAATTTTTTATTGCATCTTTCATGTTTTGGCAAAGGATATATGTTATATCTATTGCTTAAAGTGATTTCTCAAGTAGCTTCCAAACCCTTCAGGCCATAGAAACCATCTGCTATTTGGAACCGTCAAATATACACAAGGCTAAAAGTTCAGGTTGATCTAAATGAGTCATAATGTGCCTTCTTAGTGCTGCTTATCATGAACCTGGACAGTTATGGAATTCTGAAAGATGTGCCAAGAGATTTATTTTCACAGGTTTCCATAATACCTTATGCAATGCTGTCAATTACAATATACAATAGCTTTAAAAATAGCATAGAATAGTAAATAACTAATGAATATCTATAGGTTGTGCTTTCAAGCATCTGACACTACCTTTATCTAATTCATTTACAAATTTAAGAGTGCTTACCAACTGTACAGAAAGATCTGCAGAGCAGATGGTTATATGGCTTTGAAATGCATAAAACTGGCATCAATTCAAATTGAAATGGTTAAAGATGAGAGGAACCAACAGAAGAGACATACAGTATATAGTTTATGCATATGACACTGCCAAACCCTTTTCCCATCTGAAACAAACTCTGAGCTATGTAGTTATGGTATGTGCCAGATTCATAAATCATGTGTGCTCTACCTAAGATAACAAACAAAAAGCAGATCCGGTAAAATCAGCATAGAAAATGGAGACGCTGCTAGGCTGGAAATTGCTGTAAACTTACTCAGGTGCTTCTGTGAGCAATTTCTAACTTACATTTCCTATTTTAAGTGGTATCTGAGTTATCTGAGTTATTAGTAGTTTTCAGTGGTACAGGTATAAAATCATTTATCCAGAAACTGATTATCCAGAAAGCTCTGAATTACAGAAATACCACCTCCCATGGAATCCCTTATAATCAAGTAATCCAACATTGTTAAATATTATTTCCTTTTTCTCTGTAATAATACAACAGTACCTTGTACTTGATCCAAACTAAAACATAATTAGTCCTTATTGGAAGCAAACCTAGCGTATAGGGTTTATTTGGGTTTAATTACTGGTTGCTTGTTGGCACCTGAGACATGGTTCACACCTTGCCTCCTGGCAGGAGTGACCCTGCTCTGCAGGGCAATTTATGAATGTTTGTAGAATGTTGGCTTCTTTGAATCTTTTATGCACTTTTCAGCGCAAACTAATTTTTGGTATAGTTACATAATCCCCAATTTTTTTCCTAAATTATCAAGTGAACCATAAAAACCACATATAGTAAAGTATGCAAATAAAACCAGTCAAGGTCATGTACACATCAATGAAAGCTCCCTTTCTTTTCTTTCAAAGATCAGCCCTTTGTTCATGATTTTAGAGGTGATCAAAACAGTCATTGTCATACAATTTTTTGTTGAGCCACAAAAGTTTTTAGTTTTTTGGATTTTTCAGGTGGCTATGTAAGTTTATGTATTTGGATGTTTAATAAATTACAAGGCATTTTTTATTTTGGAGAAATAGAGTGTAATCTTTGTTTTTTTAAAATCAGCCCTTTGTTAAAACAAAATATTGGTATTAGAAGTCTAATGCAAACATTTCAGAGACTAATAAAAACAGAAAAATTGTTATTTGTAAGTGCTTAAAGAAGTGCCATAAGTAGTGATGGGCGAATTTATTCGCCAGGGCCGAATTCGCGGCGAATTCCCGCGATTCGCCGCTGGCCAAAAAACGAGTCGCATGTCGCGAAAATGATGCGACGCGTTGGAAACGACGCAACGCACGTCAAAGTTGACGCGACGCGCGTCAAAAGCGTCCCGCGAATCGTTTCGCGATTTCTAGAGAAATTTGCGAATCTTTAGGCGAAGCGAATCGCGGGAGATTCGCCCATCACTAGCCATAAGTATTTCACATCAATTTAATTTTTGGTCTTAAGGTGCCAGCTAGGCATTTGACTGTGGGGATAATAGCCAATATACTACAGGAGTTAATGAACCACTGAGGTGAGTTATAAATACATTCCAGGAAGGTAAACACAGTTAAGATTATATAGAGGAACTATGTTCACTGAGGTTCATATAAAAAGGCTGAACTTGATGAACTTTTGTGTTTTTTAGTCCTAACTATGTACCTAAGATTTAAATAGTCCTAGCTATAAGGGCTAGGCCAGACGGGGAGATTCGGGGGCGATCCG
>CM044432.1:83684182-83695614 GCA_024363595.1 Xenopus borealis | reverse complement strand
CTACTGTTATGTTGTGCCCACTCGCACTTCTTTTTTAACCAGATAAATGTTGCTCAAGGAAGGGGCATGCAAGGGGATGACTACATCCCACACTCATGCCAGCCTTTAGATGATGGACACAACAAATACTCATTCACAATGAAACCTTGTTTTTTTTGCGCTCCATGTTTATAATAAAAGGTAAATGAATGAAGGTGTAATCACATATTCCTACAGAGAAATAGATCCTCTACACTAACCCATTATTTTGGTTCCCTGCCCAATAAAAAGAGCAACCATTTGGGAGTTTTAATACTGGTAAAGAAAAAAAACATAGTCCCAATAAAATCCACAATGAAATATTGCCATTTTAAATGAATCAGATAAAAAAAGAGTATAGGTACAACCAGACCAGGGCTAACTTAAATATAAATATATTACAATATATGGATAAATAATTCATAGTTTATTTAGGGGGGAAAGCATTTATCTAGTGCTTCACTATATACAGGACTTGTAATAGCAAGTGAAGATTATCTAACTGTTTCAAATAATAGGTGGTTAAATGTAGGTTAAAATTCATTTCATGCTCTCTAAGAGCTTTGAATTGTGGATAAATCTGAAGTATCCTAATGTCTACATCAGGGTTGTCCAACCTTTTGGATTCCCTGGGCCACTTTGGAAAAAGAACAATTGTCTGGGGCTGCACATGAAATACACAAACACTTTTGATTTGTAAAAGTGAAGAAAATGCACTGTAAAGGACTACAATACCAGTTGGATAACCAGATAGAGCTATACACTGGAATATAGGACACCTGGATATTAAATAGATGTATTATATTATTATTATTACTACTATCAGTGCAACGGGCAGAGTCCTACCTACTCCTATAGACTTTGCAACATGAAGTTTCCTCAGGGTTTCAAGCTGGGCTGCATTCTTATCCATCCTGGGCCACATGCACCCCTTGGGCCGCAGGTTGGACACCCCTGGTCTATATAGTCCAGCGCAGTAAGACATAAAGGGTCATTTACAGTACAGGACAAGGTAAACAGTACAAAAAACATGGTGTTCTGGAATGCTATTTTCAGAGGTGGGGGTGGAGGGAAGCACATCCGGTTCCATACTGCTTTAGCTTCTGTCACAGTAAATTACCCCTATGCTATTTTAAAGCATACCACATTTAAAAAATGAATATTCAACCTATGCCAGATATTCAAATTTTGTTGTCTTTGCCATTGTTGTTTTAAAAGAAATACACGCAATGATGTTTTTATTATATTAAAGATGATAAGGCATGACATTTTGTCTGCTATAATGAAGACAAAGGATTCATGTAAAGTACAGTAACTGTTTTTTTTATCACTAAGACATGACATGCCCCTCCTATGTATCTGAGATCAAGGGAAGTGCTGATGACAGAAACAAGGGAATAACAACCTGCACTTACTCTGACTCTCTATACCAGGGGTCCCCAACCTTTTTTACCCGTGAGCCACATTCAAATGTAAAAAGAGTTGAGGAGCAACACAAGCATGAAAAAGTCCCTTGGGTTGCCAAATAAGGGCTGTGATTGGATATTTGGTAGCTCCTTTGGGACTGGCAGCCTACAGGAGGCTCTGCTTGGTACTATACTTAGTTTTCATGCAATTAAAACTTGCTTCCTAGCCTGGAATTCAAAAATAAGCACCTGCTATGAGGACAATTAGAGCAACATCCAAGGGGTTTTTGAGCAACATGTTGCTTGCGAGCTACTGGTTAGGGATCACTGCTCTATACCAATTACTTATTGTGTTTCCCAGTCCCCTACATGTTAAAAGAAAAAAGAAAAGTTATTTCAGTATAAGGTAACATACCCTAGTTTCATGTAAGAAATCAATCAAACTGAAGGTCTTTGTGATGATATATAGTGGATTAGAAAGAAAGTTGGTTAGCAGAAGGGTTTGTAATAGAGCACATCCAATGCCTAGCTAATGGAGAATAGGACAGATTTATACACACATAAAATTGAAATTGACATTTTAGAACTAATGTAAACTTTCACTCAAGTGCCAGCTCTGTACAGTTCAACCCTCTGAGATTTTGCAGGTAATGTGGGTCCTAGCATGCATCTTCCTTCAGTGTAAAGAATGGCTAGAATTACACTTTCATCAGTCACACATTCTTACTAGGAACGTTAAGTGATCAGTGCAGTTTTTAAAAACTGTTGACTTGACATCAGTGAAAACTGTGGTCTGAGAAAACAAATAAAATGGCCCAGAGCAATATACAGTATAATGCATTAAAAAATTATCTTACACAATTTCTAGCCAGTATTAAAGGGGTAGTTCACCTTTTCAGTAACTTTCAGTATGATGCTGATATTAATATTCAAAGACTATTTGCATATTTCATGTTTTATGGTTTTTGAAATACTAAGCTTTGTATTCAGCAAATCTCCAGTTTGTAATTACATATGCCATCTGATTGCTAGAGTCAATTTTACCCTTGGAGATGAATAGGAGAGAGAGGTCAGTGGCCCCCATCTGACAGCTGGAAAGAGATACAAGACAAAGACAATCCAAAAACTATAAAAAGTAAAGAGTGAAGACCAACTGAAAAGTTGCTACTGTAACAACAGAACATTCTATAACATACTAAAGGTTAACCAAAAAATAATATGGATAATGCGATAATGACAATAAGTCAGATGTGGCTTCTGTCATTGTTTTCCCTTTTTGGGTATGTCTGGTACAGTCAGGCTGTCCACATAAAGCACTGAAATGCAGTTCAGTTGTCAGATAGTAAATCCGGATTAAAATGGCTTAGTGAATTTCATTCTGATTTTATTATTTTATAAATGGGTTACCCTTTAAACCCCTGCCTCCACATTTTGAATATTTTAAAGAATTTTATTTTTAATATTTTAAACTGTAATTTTAATATTTTAACTGTATTTTAAACATTTTGAATTTTTAAACTGTAATCACTAATCAAATGTTATCTTTTCATATCAATTCATATTTATATATAATATCATGCTTGTATCAGTTTAACATGGCCATGTGGGAAGGAATAAAGAAATAGCTAAAGTTATTGTGTTATTAGAGACATACAGACATTCACTGTGAATTTTACCTCTCAGGTATACAGACAAATTCTGTCATATTTTGCCCCCAGATATTTTATCTGAATTTTCAATAGATATTAGGGTGGAGATGTATTAATATTTATATTTTGTATTATCTTGGCATGTTCATCAAGAAAATGCTTGCACTGATGTTTGGGACACATTTCTGTAATTGTTATTAGCAGATCCCTCCAAAACCAATCAAACATGAAGAAGCACAAGATAAATATTCAAGAAAAGCAACACTTATATGTGTATTAAAGGACCAGTAACTCCTTATTAAAGTCCCTGTTTATATAATGGCAGTATCCTCTTGTCTTGGAAATATGTCACATACCACACCACTACTTTAGTTAGATGCTGCCATTCACTATTGTGAGCTGCAAGTCATTACCTTTGTGCAAACAGGAAGTCAACACACTTTTTAATGCCTTAGGTGCACAATTGTCATATTTTGGTATTCCCTGTACAGTTAATGGCACATATTGAATGTGGATTTAGTCAGAAGTCAATCAAAATCATGGATTCAAAATATGACAAATATATTATCAGAATGGCTAAGAGTAAAAATGGTTGTAAAATATTTCTGATGTATCTGTTCACTTAATAATTTTACTCCAATATTTTTTAAAATAACCCTACCCTCTCTATATTGACACTAAGGGCGGTTATTTATTATTGTAAATTTTTCTGGTTGAAGTTTTAAAGGGGAAAATACAATTTATGGAAAGAAAAAAAATAAAATATTTAATGATTTATTAAACCCGGAGGCTGCTTAAAATCTGCTTAAAGTTTATTTAAAGTACTCCATCTCAAATATGCCATGGTCATGTAGAAGTCAATGCCAGATGTCTTTTACAATTGGAAAATATCATGTGCTGTGCTGGTTTTCATACAATAATCTGAATAATTTGTGGTTTTCGGCATCAAATCAGAAAGAATTATACAATCCAAATTTTTTAACGATTTTATCAAGTCTTTTCCCACACCAGATATTTTCAAGTTAATTTATTGATAAAAAAAACGTAAAGGTGAAGTGGTTTTAATAAAATAATGAGAATTTTTCAGATTTTAGTAAATAACCCCATTTTTTGCTCATGGTAATGAACATAACTGTTTTAGATGACTCCAAGCATAACTGTGTCATAAAATTGTTCAGTTTCATAAACATACTGTAAGTACATTTGAAAAAGAAGTTCTCCTCTTGAAAACAGCCTCTCTCAATTACAGTTCTAAATATTGTATGTGTCACTCTACAAGGGAAAAATTTAGATCTTATAAATAATTTGCAACAACAACTTGCAAGTGTTAAGAACTACTAGCTTTAATTCTGGTCAGTTTAAGGGGATAATTGATTAGCTAGCTTACATAGAAAATTGTTGACCTACAGAATAATTCAACAAGATTGATCGCCCCTGTCTTCTATTATTTTTCACTGTGGCATTCATACCAGGCCTTTGTTATTTCAGAAACATTTCTTCCTGCATAGAGCAAGTTTAGGGATTAGGACCAGTAATGTTAAACAGAATGAATGGCATGTTTTAGGTCTTCCATACCGTGACCTTTCCACTTTTCCAATGTATTGATTTGGACATGCATCATTTGCTATTGAAGATATAAAGGAAAAGAAGAAGAGCTCACAAAATTTTTACAGAAGGAACATCATTAGGGCAAAAACTGTGAAACAAATTAGCACACAATTGCATCCTCCATATAACCATGAATAAAAGTTTTTGTGAGTTTATTTACTGTATAGTCTTTACAGTTAGCCTGCGTGATATGCCACAAGTTCCTCTTTTTATAGAATAAAGCCCAATACGCAAAGTACAGCTTGTTCTGTTGTGAGGGAGTCATGCTTATTTGTGAATTTTTAGGAAAACACATTTTAATAAGGTATCTGTATTCTAAAAATATGTTATTCTTACTGAAACGTAGGCATTTTTACGTTTGACCAGCTGTCTCAGTAAAGTGAATGACAAATGCTAGATTTAAACATTTTGTTCATTGTGATATTTGTTATTTCAAAGCACCAAACTCAAAATTTTTATTTCTAAAGCAGTATTATTGCCATTTTGCAAAAAACAGACTTTGGGGTAAGTATTACCAGCTTGGCACACAATTTGTGAGTAATTGTGACCCATTCTTCCAATCATATCTGGTCTAGGTTTATTTAGTTAAATCAGATGATGTTTGTGCACCTCAGTTTGCAGACCGGTACACACATATAGATTGAGATCAGAGTTTTGATTGGACTATTGAAGGACATTCATTATTTTGTTATTGAGCTACTCCAGTGGCCTAGTTGGGATCATTGACCCACTGAAAGGTGACCTTTGGCAGACACCAATAGGTTGCCCAGCAGTGTTTTCCTGTGTTTTGAACCATCCATGTGTCCTTCTGTCACACAACTCCAAGTCTTTGCACAGTCTTTTTGTGCAAAGATATATATACCATATATATATATATATATATACCATGCCTAATGTGACATATAGTGGTGGTAGATACTGTATAGGGGATTATAAAATAGAAGTGTTTGTGTAACATTTAGAAAATGTCTGCATTCTCTTTACTGTCATTAGAGTTCATGAGTTGCGGTTTTAAAAAGCTCTAAAACCAGTAAAAAATGTCCTTAATAAATAAGCCTCTATGGTAGAATTGTTCTCAAAGAGAACACATTTGCAAATAAAAATGTGCATGTCACAATGGATAGATAGATAGATAGATAGATGAGTCTAGAAGTTCTTGGCAGAATTTATCATCTGTGTTATATTACCCCTTTGGAGTAGTCCCTTTTCAAGTACTTTCAAAGAGGATGAATATTTTAGTGATAATTGTGGAAGGGAATCTACACAAGTGACCACACTGTGCATTTCATTGAGTTGGAACAGCTCTGATGCATATTTAGGATCATTGTCCTGATAGAAAATAGGGCAGTTCCATGACAAACAGAGGTCAAATATTCATCCTCAGCATATCCTGGCACTCCAAAACACTCCAAAACAGATAGCAATCATTAGGCACCAGAAAGAGGGAGTATTGGCCGTTAAAAGCCAGCAATGACAGTGATGTTGTCACCAAATTTGATAAAAACACTACCCAAGTGCCAAGCTGTCAACAATTCACAACAACAATGAAGTTCTTTTCATTTGTAATTTTTTTTGCAATCTGGAATTTTCTTTGTCTTAATAAGGTATAGCTCTACTAGTACAGGGGATGCTGTTTTCTTTCCTTTCTTCATTCCAGCCCTCATATTCAACCTTAAAGTTATTCTGACACTAAAAAAAAACTACTTTTTAAAATAGGAATGTACATTAAAAGTTACCCATGATGGTCATGATGATTGTTTTTTGCTGATAGGTTTATTCTTGTAAGTAACTGTTAGTTGAAGTTTCTAAACCTGACTTTTTTGCCAACCTGACTGTCCCATCTTAGCCTGTCACTGAGGGGCAGATTTACTAAGGGTCAAATTTTGAATAGAAAAAAATTCGAAATTAGACCATCGAATTTCAAAAATGTCCAAAAACACTTCTTAGAGGTTCCAGGAGGTCCTCCATAGGCTAGAATAGCAATTCGGCAGGTTTAATGTGGCGAAGTGTCGAATTTGAAATTTTTTAAGAGACAGTACTTTGATTTTCAAATGGTCAAATTTTTTAATTCAATTTGACTTTTTTCAGTTTAGAGTAATTTTAAAGTATATTAAAATATAAGTAAATAAATGTACAAATATATGCCTACATGAACATTTCTACAGTTTCCCAATGAGTTAAAACAAAACCCTGAAAAATTGATATGGCTAAAAATACCACATTTTATATAACTTATTTCACCAGCCTAAAGTTTAAGCCTCTCAATAGCAGCAATGATCCAGGTCTTCAAACTTGTCACAGGGGGTTACCATCTTGGAATGTGTGCTATAAAGGAGAAGCTAAGCTAAGGAGTTGTTGCAAATTATCGAGCAGAAAATGAGATTGGCCTGTAATATAAAATGATCCTATTAGGCTGATTATTAAATTCTGATGCTAGTTGCATGGGTTCTGTGCTGCCATGTTGTAATTATCTGTATTAATGAATAATCAGCCTTATAATTTGACATGTATATTCTTGTGCACTATATAATTTGAGTCTGTGAAGATTTTTATTAATCCAGGTCATGGTATGTCTGTAGTAATAAGGCAAACCAACTAGACTTGCTGTGTTTTTCTTGAAGACATTTCACCAGTCATCTGAGAATGCCAGTTAGATGACTGGTGAAATGTCTTCAAGAAAAATATAGCACGTCCAGTTGATTTGACTTCTTACTAAAGATATATATTTTGAGTCGGTCCCTAAGCTCATTAACTGACAGCAGCACAGAGCATGTGCAAGGAATCAGCAGAAAAGAAATTGGAGAGCTATTGGGGCATCATTGGAGCGATAGATATTTACTGGTAAAGGACTGTGACTGCCTTGGGCTGGTACAGAAGCCCAAAACATAATGTACAACATTTCTAGCTTACTTCTTTAATCAAGCTCTACTTTAATGAGTCTCATTTACTCTACAGTACAATTTAAGGATAAATGAAGGATTCTATCCTTCAATTTATGTTCTTCTGTAGCTATTTCAGGAACCTGACTTTTGATCTAATAGCTTCTTTAAACCTTATAACAGGATTCCTGGATACATGCAAGCAAACCATTGGCATTTTGAATGCAGCAGGTACAAACAAGTACTTAAAGTGATACTGACAATATAAAACTACTTTTTAAAATATAAATGCACATTAAAAGTTACCTATTGGTCATGTTGTTTGTTTTTTTGTTGAGAGGAATGTTTTTGTAAGTAATTGTTAGTTGAAGTTCCTAAACCTGACTGTTTTGCCAACCTGACTGTTCCATCTTAGCTTGTCACTGAGGGGCAGATTTACTAAGGGTCGAATTTTGAATAGAAAAAAAATTGAAATTAGACCATCGAATTTCAAAAATAGGTCATGTTGATTGTTTTTTTGCTGAGAGGTATGTTTTTGAGAGTAATTGTTAGTTGAAGTTCCTAAACCTGACTGTTTGCCAACCTGACTGTTCCATCTCAGTCTGTCAGTTAAAGTTTCTAATGCTAATGGACTACTGCTGCACAAATATGGCAGCCTCCTCATAGACTAACACAGGGATTCATATAGGTAATATAAAGGCATTGGGCAAATACTTTATGGCAGAATTATAAGTAGCATGCAAGTCAATTGTATGATAGATGTAAAAAAGGCCTAATTCTGGTGTCAGTATCTCTTTAAAGGAACAGTAACATTAAAATTTTTTACAAAAAAATTCGTTAGAATAGAACGAAAAAAAAACACCAACACAAATTAAAATTTAAAATAGCAAAGTCTTTATTAAGAAATAACTTACAGAAACTCCACTTCCTGCCCTGTACAGAAAAGGCGAAAAGGCGACCATCCATGCTGCGGTGCTTGATTTCTTCTCCCTGGCTATTCATGGACAGCGTGTCAGATCAGATCTCCTTCTCCAGCTAGGAAGGTGATGACTGCAGGCTCCCCGTTGAAGTGAACCAGCTTGGTGATTTACGGCGCAGGCAGTCCGGCCTCGGGGCTCTGGAGGATTCAGGCAGAGAGCACGGGAACCCCAGTGATTTCCCTGTTTAGTTGCGCCGCAAGAAGCACTGCTCTGCCTGGTGATTTATGGCGCAGGCAGATACGCATACCAGCGGAGGAGGAGAGGCAGAGCAGCGCTTCTCAGGGGGAATAGGGGAGGAAGGGTCGATTAGTCAGTGCGGATACAGACAGCGTGGGCACACACTCACTGCCAAGGGTCAAATGTATAACAGTGGCATGGGCACTTATCTCAGCGGCTTCTATTATGATGGATTTTGGGAAGACTGTGCAGAAGAGAGACACTGTGCTTCCCGGTGCAGCGCTGACTGAAATCACCGGGGTTCCCGTGCTCTCTGCCTGAATCCTCCAGAGCCCCGAGGCCGGACTGCCTGCGCCGTAAATCACCAAGCTGGTTCACTTCAACGGGGAGCCTGCAGTCATCACCTTCCTAGCTGGAGAAGGAGATCTGATCTGACACGCTGTCCATGAATAGCCAGGGAGAAGAAATCAAGCACCGCAGCATGGATGGTCGCCTTTTCGCCTTTTCTGTACAGGACAGGAAGTGGAGTTTCTGTAAGTTATTTCTTAATAAAGACTTTGCTATTTTAAATTTTAATTTGTGTTGGTGTTTTTTTTCTGTTCTATTCTAACGAATGTTTTTGTAAATTTTTTTAATGTTACTGTTCCTTTAAGATTGTATCATAAGCATCAGTTATTTATAAGCTTATTTATAAGCTCCATGCTGTATTCCCCAGTACAACTTGCAAACACGAAGCAAGGAAAACAATGATTCTCAATTACAGCAGGAAATCATGTAAGTTCAGGGGGCTTTTGCTGTGATTAAAAATGGGGGGAATAGGACTGTGGTTATTATTATTATTATTATTGCAAAAAGAAACAACTTTTAGCATCTATTAGTACATTCTGTGAGCTCTCTCTCCTTCTTTTCAATAGAATACCCATATTTGTTTTGTGTATAAATCTCACTCACTACAGAACTCTGAAGCAGTTATCTAACTTATAACTTTAAATACAAGTTCTATCCATTTATCATCCTGGTGACATAATATTACAACAGAAAAGCGTAATGTACACTAACAGTTATAATGTACGCCCCAAATTATGCAACAAATAAAGGTGGAGAACAAGTCTAGCTATAGAGATATCAGAATGTGAAATCAATCATCTACTCCGGGTTTCATTTCACACCCACATACAGAAACTCTGTAGTGTGTGTGTGTGTGCTTTGTGTGCGTGCATCTGTATGTGCACTATAAAAAACATAATTGAACTTGAACAACACCTCAGAGAGATGCTTGCCTAAACTTGATTCCGCTGCTCACCTTCAGAACTTTGCAGAAATTTGAAGAGTAGATTAAGTATAAATTTTGTTGAGATGGAAAGGTAGTCCCCACCTACTCAGGCAAGACTTCTGTAGGTGGCGTGTGTGGGAAAACCATACCCTCTTCATTGCTCACGCATAATAACCTCTTTCTGCAGAAAGACTACATATTATAAATAGATTTCTTGAGAGGTCTTGTACAGTTCACACCTGTTATGGATCTTGGTGTATCAAAGGTAAGCCCTTTAAAATCAAGGGACCTATCTGTCTTCAATTTAATATGTGAAAGCACACATCTGCACACAAATATGGAAATGATTAAAAAGGATTGAATACAGATGCTTAAGAAAACAAAAAATCCCTTCAACTATCCTGTACTATCTATTTGTATATTTGTCCTGGGATTGGAGTGCATTTCCTCAACTTCCTCAACTATAGAAATATCTGCACTACGCTGCATTGTTCTGAATTCCTATTAGAACAGCACTAAATAAATTAGTGGTATTTTCCCTATTCATGCACACGCACCTACTAGAAAACAGATAGGTCACCATTAAACCTAGCACTATTCAAGATTTCACCAGTCATCCAACTGGCTTTCTTAATTCAGAATAACTTGTAATCAGGATCTTTCTTCGGGAATATATCCTCTGGAATGTTGCTCCAATCAGCATAATCTGTTTATTATAATCTGCATGAAGTTAGGAGTTGATTATATTAGCAGGATTGGAGCACTGTATGTGGCAGACAATCGATGTTGAACCCCCCGCCTCTATTCAAACTTATTGTTTTCAGTTTTTACATATATGGCTTCTTTAACACCTCTTTTGAACCAGTTGCTCTAGAATCTGGACTTGCTAATACAATCAACACCTAACTTCATGACCTCATGAATGATGTTTCTTATTCATATTGTACCATGACCTGGATGAATGAGAATCTTTACAAGCAAAATGTTTTCCTTTAAATTTTAGTTAGCTTTAGGCAGCCCACAAAATAAATAACCATCCACTAGTTAAAAACATTCCCCCAGAAGTGCAATTTATTTCTTCACCAAACATAAGGGGTAGGCAGGTTAAATATCACAATATAAAAACAAGAAAATTATATTTCATATTCTCAGTGTTATTTCATTATGCCTCTATATGCATTGTTTATGGCTTTTATTACAACTCCATATATCTGTCATTAGCACGCTAGCATTCTTTTCTTTTGATTGCCAGTTTGTTTGAATACATAAGAAAAAATGGTGTATAAATCAATCTCTGGGACCAATTTAAACTAGTGCTTTTGCCTATAGCAACATGAGTAAGATTGGGGCAGTACATGGAGAAACATGGAGTAACATAGTAGCATAGATAGTTAGGCAAAAAGACACAAGTCCATCAAGTTCAACCCTTTAACTTTTTTTTT
>CM044432.1:83660313-83673011 GCA_024363595.1 Xenopus borealis | reverse complement strand
TTATAATCTAGACTTGTGTGCAGCATCTTAATTCCTAATGATCTTTGTGCATGTATTAGAATATTACACTTTTTAGCTATTCTTTTGTCCCACTTGCGGATTTCAGGGGATTTCAGGGGGGAAGAGGTTAGTGCCGGGGGGTGGTTGAATTCCCCTTTAAGACGTGAAAGAAAGGGTGTGAGCACTGGAGACTCTGGATGTACTCTGTGAAGGAAAAAGAAGAACGGAAAGACGTCATGCAAGGGGGTAGTGTCAAAAGATGCAGACATACAGTTGCAGAGAGATTTCGGAGAAAGAAGTAAAGAGGGGGCAAAGCTGAGAGGGAGCGAGATAGGAGAAGCGTGCTGTTCTGCATAGAGCTGAGACTGCCAGTGAGTTGGGAGGGGTACAATAGTGGAGGGAGTGCTGTTGGGAGAGACCAGCAGTGTCGGCAAAGGACTACCTTGTAAACGGCGTGTTCTGACGTAAGAACGCACCGTTTAAAAGGATATAATTTACAGTCTGGTCCCATAGGGAAATTACCAAATACATATATGCTAGTTTTTAAAGGATTGGGTGCATCTACTGTTATCTATCTCTCTTAATGCTAAGGCAGGCTGTTATGCCAAGATGTAAATGTGAAAAAAAATATTCATGGGAGGTAGCATGAGCAACTAAAAGGTCAACAGAATCAGAGCATTTAAATTAAAAAGTCTGACCAAACTAAAATCCACAACTGGACCTTATTTATTATTAAAAAAATGCACTATTTAATTGGATCAAAATCAAGTTTTTTCCCAGATAGCTAAATTTTATCTGTCTTTTTCCCAAAAATCCCAAATTTTTGTTTTGCCAGAAAAGTCAGAAATATTCAGGTTTCTGGATTTCAGTGAAGACCACAAAAACTTTAAAAAAAGGGACCTCTCCCGTTGACTTATATACAACCTTGGCAGTTCTGAGATGCCGGATTTTTGGATTTAGACTTTTTCTTGGGTATAATAAATCTTGAAAAATTCAAGGTTTTTTTTTTTCCCACTAAAATAACCCCCTGAATGTTAAGTGCTAAGCCACTCACAGGCTTCTAAGCCTTCCTTGTGAGGTATTCAGGTATATAAACTGGCAACATCTAGTGTCACCAGTATTACAGTACTTCACCATCTGTTTCTTTAGAAATAAAATTTATGCATTCTAAAAAAATTACCAGTGTCTCGTATATATGATGGTATTTCTTGAATCAAAGGACCCAATATCTTGTCCAACATGATCGCCATCAGATTGAATATAGATCCCACCGAACTGACAATAGGGAAACCTGGTGGACAAGTCAGGTTTTCGTCAATGTGTACAAAATAGGTGTTCTAGGATTTTTGACATGCAAATATTTCTTTAAATTCTCAGTAATGACACCCTGACCTACCATATCATCCAATAACTTAGTTATCCTTTTACATATATTCAGTAGCGGACTACCTTTGAGTTTACAATAAACAGCCCTGTCTGCTAGCTGGGACTCAACTGAAATATAGTAAGCAGTGTCCATTATCACTATTGGTCCCCCCTTATCAAAGGGCTTTATAGTGATATAATTTATCTGTGACAAATTTGTAATAGCTTCTCTCTGTTGCTGTGTAACATTCTGAAATATATGTGATCCCACATTTTCTGTCAGTTCCATCTGGTATATACAGTATCCCTTTCTATATTCTTAATTAAGGTCTCTACCGCAGGGTAAGTAGTTGGAGGAGTAAAGAATTTCTACTATCCATATCTCTTATTGGATGTGTGGAGAAATATACTTTTAGTCTTAGAGTATGAAAAAAACAATACAAATCAAAATCTAATTGGAAAAGATCTGCTGTGGTTGCCTGACAAAAGTTACAACCCAATGCCAGAACAGATTCCTCAACAGCTGTCAATTGTTTCTCAGAAATATTTTAAATTACTTGCTGATGACTCTCTTGTTGCAACTCCACTGCGGTTGTCGGGGTCCGCCTCCTATGTCTGGCTCCTCCTCTTCATGTATTCCTCCTAAGGCTCCTTCGATATTTTTGTCTAAAAAAGATTCAGTGGCAGCCGGATTATCAATATTTTTGTGTCCCCTATTAAAAGGTTGTGGGTTGTGGGACCTTCAAAAAGTGGATTTTATTACCTACTGTATGTGGGTTCTTCCAATCTCTCACATTTAAAACACTTATGCACTTTAATTGATGGTGTTTGAGAATACATGAGTTTAAAATTTCCCTTGCACAAAAAAATCACTTTGTATTTTTTGAGTAACACACTGATAGTGTATTAATGAAGGCGCTTGTTTTTTTCTATTCTCATTTCTTTTTGAGGTACGATCTGCAACATCCTTGTTTGGGAACTTTTAAACCAATATACAGTAACGATTTTGACAGGGTTAGGAAGCAGGGAGGCAGTGGATTCAGTTTTTTTTTAGAAATGAGCTAGGAATGGGGGGGGAGGATTGCTCACTTTTAGTGATGGGCGAATCTACCTACAGATGCAGTCACTTGGATCTGTAAGTTAAATGCGTCGTGACTCAGGGCTAATTGAAGAAACTGTGTTATCTAAAGTCATCTTAACTCATTTAATGCATTTAACCTTTTCATTAGCATACCAAAGCCCCATTGTTTTCAATGGTGAACTCTTTAATTGGATGGGATGCTGTGACACAATATTCTGTGCTAAGTGGGATAAATGAGATAGATGAGTTAAGTCACGACGCATTTAATACACAATCCAAAGTGACTGCATCTGTAGTTCCGGTTCGCCAAAAAAATTTACGTTTTCAACGCGCGTCATGTCGTTTTCGTCGAGTCACGTCAAAAACGACGTAGTTTTTTTAAGCGAATTTTCGCTGGTGTTTCGTGAATTTATTCGCCAGCGGTGAATCATGGGAATTCGCCGCGAATTCGCCCCTGGCCAATAAATTTGCCCATCATTACTCACTTTCACTTTCTGTCTACAGGGAGAACATTGCTTGATTGGCTATAATTTCTGCATGTCACACTATATGTGGAGAGGTGGTTAGAGTCTGGTTAAATGGCAGATAGCCAGGTGTGGGTGTTAATTTAAGAAGATATAGGGGCCTTATTATTATGCTGTGTAAAAAGGTGTGTTTTACTTTACACCATACTAATGCCAGATTTGCCGCTGTACACTGCTTCAGATCTATGTACGTAGGTTCTGGTTGAACTTGCCCAAAGAAAATACTTGGTGGAACTTGCCCAAAGATTACACCATTTTTATGCCTTTTAAATGGCAATGACAAGCAATGTGTGCTAAATTATTCTGCATAATGAATTTGCTTCATAGCCCCCCGGAGCTGCACAATGAAAGGCCCTCCTGACAGCCCTGGGGGCTCCTTCTGACCTCTAAACTTCTGCTTGCGCATGTGTGAAAAACACCTTCATGTGCTCATGCGTGTAAAACGATGCTTGTACATGGCATAGAATTCCACATGCACATGCGAATAGAACACCACGCCCAGGGTCAGACTGGGCTGGCTCCTAAGGTCCCGCCGGCCCAGATCCACTATCTGCTGCAACCTACCTGTTTGTGGGCGGCTGCGACAAAACATAGTGCACATGCACCCCCATTCTGACTCTGACCACACCAAAACAACTAGCCACAGAAGCAGGTCTGGGCTGGTGAGGGCTCATGAGTCCTAACTGCTAAGGAACTATAAAAGTCAAAGGGAGCTGCGCTGATCCTATTAGACCATTTTAAATTAATTAGGACTTTAAGAGGTTTTGTGATTTTTTTTCTTGTTAGTATTTGTCAAAGAAACCCACACATTTTTAGAGGTGTATTTTTTAGTCTACCGTTTTTTGTTCGTTTTTTAAATTTGATTATTTTAATAAATTATTTGGAATTCATGGTTTTAGAGAAAATTTGTTTCTAAACCCCTAAAATGAGAAGCTAAATGGGCCTCTATAATACTTCATTCAAGCTTGGAATATTCAATCAATAAAACTATTCCTCTTAAATCAACAACTGCAAGGGATATTTAATTTGCATTACACTCTATACAATAACAATATAAAGATAGAAAGAATCCCAAGTACAGATTAGTGAAGGAAGCGTGTTAAAATATTGAAGCCCTAATGCTTCTGCTAGTAAGCAACTGCAGCATCTCAGAGCCAGTGATAGCCAGTGATGTTTAAAGGAGAATTTGACCCATTAAAAAACCCTACCCTACATAGACCCCCCTCCCTCCTCCCCACAGCCTAGCTTCTACCCTGGGTAAATGCCCCTAACTTTTTACTTACCACTCGGTGCAGATTTAGAGCACTAAGTTCACGGCAGCCAGTCTAGGGAAACCCAATGTTGGGTATGTAATAGATTTGGCCAGAATAAAATAAACATTCTATAATGGATAGGCACTATAATTCTCCAACTGCCTTAAGTCAGGAGTTCCCCAAACCTTTAGATTGTAAGCTCTTCTAGCAGGGGCCCCTACCCTCCTATTTCATTTTGTAAACTTTATTCATTAATGTTTTTTAAGTTCCCTCTTTGGTATTATATTAAAATGCTGTGTACCTTGTTGACACTGTACAAATAAAGCCACCAAGACAATTAGTCCTTACATGTAATAAAAGGTGTAATAACCCACATTGTCCTAGAAGGTCAACTTTTCATGTTTAATCTACTGTATATCTCTTTCTTTCACTCTTCATTTTTAAAATATTCATACAGAAGTTAGGTTGGGGCTAGTATTTTCTGCAAGACAATTAAAATTAAGCAGTAAGAAAAAATGCACAATTTCTGATTTTTTAATTTTAACCAATGTACCCTTACATTTGAAAATGTAATTTGCGAAGAAATGTATGTCAGTTGAGAAATCATACTTTGATGTTACTTACAAATGGCATTAAGAATCTGGAAAGAACATAAAAGATCATAAAAGGCCTGGCAGACCTGATTCTTTGACAAGACCAGATGACAAGTACAGGTATGTGATCTGTTATCTGGAATTCTCAGGGGTTTTCTGGAAAACAGATCTTTCTATAATTAGGTTCTCCATACTTTAAGGGGCAGATGTACTAAATTCACGTGAAGCATTTGAAGTTCGATCGAAGTTCGAACGTAGGATTTCTTCTTTTGGTCGAATATGTGAATTTTGACATATTCAATCATCGAATAGGGTATGATCGAACGATCGAATACATTCGAATAGAGTTGAATGGACGAATATTCGATCATTCGATTAGCGAAGGATTTTATTTTTTAAGTTTCTTTGATTGCCTACTTTGGCAGATTGGACCTACCGATTTGCAATAGAAGCCTATGGGAGCACTCCCATAGGCTTCTGAGACTAAATCCTGATCGAATAGGATTCGTACGATTGAAGTGTTCTATCGTTCGAATCGTACGAATCATTCGAATGATCGAATGATTTTTTCATTCAGTCGAATGATTTATCGTCGAATGATCGAATATCGAATAAAAGGTAGCCTCAAACTATTTGATTATCATTCAAAAATCGAATGCTAATCGAATATCGAATAGAAATGAATTATTTTTGGGGAATAATAGTAAATTTGCCTCTATGTGTACTAGAAAATCATGTAAACATTTAATAAACCTAACAGGCTTGCTTCCAATAAGGATTAATTATATCTTAGTTTGAAACAAGTACAAGCTACTGTTTTATTTTAAAAGAAAAAAGGGAAATAATGTTTTCATTTTTGAATTATTTGTATAAAATGAAGTTTATGGGAGATGGCCTTTTTGTAATTTGGAGCTTTCTGGATAACAGGGTTCCAGATAATGGATCCTATACCTGCACTGATTACATACAGACAGAAAATTAGATCCTATGCAATTACTCATGTAAAAAATTAAGGGAATTAAAGTCCATGCAAGGCTACTAAAATGCTCAGAACTGTTTTGTCCATATATTGCAACACATTCCAGTTGTCCAACTACTAAAAAGCCAACCCTAGTGTTCCCTATTTGTGATGGGCTAATCTCCCCAGTTTCGCTTCGCCGAGAAATTTGCGAATTGGCGAAAAATTCGCAAAATGAGTCGCGGCACGCTTTTGACGCTTATTATTATTATTATTGGTAACTCACATACTGAGGCAAAAATTAATTCCAGTAAAACTATTTCCTAGTCTCCGTTTTGGCATGAAATGGTCGGCTATTTAAATTCCATTAATTGTCATGTAAATAATCTTTAAAGCATGCAGCTGATTGTGTTCTTCTTTGTACATATATGTGTTTTTGGGGCCTACCACCATTTTACATATGAGTGATCATTTCTTTTTCTTACCTAATGCATTCTACATAGACATCAATACTGAAAGAAACATTTACTTTTTAACAGATAAAACCGACATTTGTAACTTAATCTAAGCATAATAGTACATATCTACATATTCCTTACTTAAATGGGAGAATATAGTAATGATACAGCATTACATAAATGTTATTAAATACAAGAAACAAAATTCCAAAACTGTTAGAAAAAACATTCTTTTAAAATCTAGCACAGTCTCTCATCTGTATAAAAAAAGTCTCTAAAGTTTTTATGTAGATCAGCACCTATGGCAACAGAGAAAAAACAAAAAATAGTGCAATATATTTCAATATTACACCAACACCTAGGGGCAGATTTACTAAATTCACATGAAGGATTCGAAGTTCGATCGAATTTTCAAAAAGATTCAAATTTGAATTTTCGAATGTTTTTGAAGACCACTTCGACCAGTGAATTTTGAAAATTCAAATAAAAATCTATTTGAATATTCTATTCGAATATTCGACTATTCAACAGTCGAATGACTTCCCCTTAAAATTTTTATTTGACTGCCTAGTTCGCCAGATCAAAGCTACCGAATCGGGTTTCATTATTTCTGATCAAATAAAAAAATTCAATCGAATGGTTTTACAGCAATTTGATTGGTCGAGTGATCGAATAGAAAATATTCCATCGATAAAATCGTTTGAATTGAATGATTTGAACTATTTTATCGATCGAATATTTTGCGGTAAAATCCTTCAAATTCAAAGGATTTTACTTCCCCAATGATTCCCAACAATTCCCATGGTGGAATTTGAGGCTTTTTTAACCCTCGAATTCAACCCTTAATAAATCTGCCCCACCAGTGTCCAATTTATTCTCTTGAGGTTTACTTCCCCTTTAAACCTTCCACTTCTACTGGTGACTTGCATGATTTCTCCAATCCGTTACCACCACCGTTTGGCCAAATTGCCTACTTACTAACTGGAAGAATGGTTAGTAACACATAGATATATGTATTACACAGGCTGTAGCTTCTATGTGAGGACCCTGCCGGTGTGTATAGTCCCCTTGTGGCTCTTCCTGAGATCCCTGGGTGACGTCACTTCCTGCCTGACGCGTTAAGCGTTCAGCTGGCTTCCTCAGAGGCATATTTCCGTATGTAGCTGCATGCTTCCCTTATGAAATACAAGGCTGCATAAATTTCAATTTTGGACACTGCATTTTCACATGCCTCCTTCTTTGAATGGAAACCATCATCATTATATAAGTCCCCCAGAATTTAATGCATATTAAATCATGAATAAATCTGTTTCATAAATCATTTTTATTGTGTTTTTCTTCAGTAAAAAGGTTTTTTTCTATCTGTAAACAGCTCCCCAGAGTAATGTACCTTAGTCCCTGCTGCAAGTCGGCTCTGGTTTCTGTGTTATCAGCAGCTTGTTTCCCCTTCGCCCTGGTGCAGAGTGAAGCCCCGCCCCTTATCTTACTGAGCTGTCCTTATCTCTCTGACTAGTCGGGGTCATAAATATTAAGTTGGTTTGTTTTTTATTCTTAGCATGCAGCACAGATTCCAGGGCTGGATTTACCTAGCAGGCGCCCCTAGGCCCGCTGTAATTTTTTGCCCCTGTCCCCTCCCGTTTATTTGCTCAAATGTTCATCTGAATGCAGCAATGGGATTTGGCACACAGGAAATTAAAATTGCTGAACCGATGTGGGTTTGGTTGGGCAGCACGCAGCCCCCTAAAATCCTGCCGCCCTAGGCCCGGGCCTAGGTGGCCTCTCCACAGATCCAGGCCTGGCAGATTCAAAAGCAAACTAACTGAACATTTACAGTATATCTCCTGTGCCCCCTGCAAGTCACTGATTGGTTACTGACTAATAGCAGGTTAGCGAGAGCAAAGGCGGAAGTTCTGGCTATTATATTAGACTATTTACTCCAGCCCTTATAGATTACATTTTTGACTAACTCACTATACTTTTCTACTTTACACAGTCCATCTAGTTATCCACTTGTGCAACCACAATGGAGATTCATGCCAATGACAAAAATATTTTAACCAATTTACAGTTTTATGTCATATAACTTACATGGAACTTTAAAACCTTGAAACGTGTAACACTATAAATGTTATTATCTACTTTTTCCAGGTGAAGCTCAGACTCCATTTTGTAGTTTAATTACTACAGGAAAATACTTTTGATTGTTTCACAAACCTTCTTGTTTTTAAATTCTAGTAGGAAACTAATATAATCTATCTGTCATGCCTGTTTAAAGTAGGTTTCCTTACTAAGCATAAGAAAGATGAAAGAATAGCATTATCAGGTCTCAGCTTGCCCAGAGGAGAAACAGTAAAATGCAAACAGCTGTCGTCTCCAGAACACAAGTGCAGAACTTAACCATGGATGTCTCTTGATTCTGCCATACAAAGGGCAGTTTTTAATAAATCCAGCATTTAAGTGTCTTGTAAACTTTAGGCCTTTCATCTTATTAGCATTTATTTTACAGATGTGTTTATGTTTTTTACCTGGTAAAATTAACAGAAAATGATGTATGTATTTGTACATTAATACTGTTGGTGGTCATAATGTAAAGTGGGTGCCTGTATGTCTGTGTGAATGTGTACTTGGAGCACACTCTCTTTAAAGGAAAACTATACCCCCTGAACAATGTAGGTCAATAAACAGATATTGCATAAAACAGTTTATGTGTAAAACCCTGCTTCATGTAAATAAACCATTTTCATAATAATATACTTTTTTGGTAGCATGTGCCATTGGGCAATCATAAATAGAAAATTGCCATTTTATAAAAATAAGGACAGCCTCCTCGGATCCTAGGATTCAACGGTGCACACAAACATACCAAACAAACTATAAAGTTAGGTCACACGAGCCAATTAAAAGAAAGAGTTCTGTCTTTTGCTTCAACACGTCTTCCTGTTACAGTTAGAGTTGAAATATTTCTGGTCAGGTGATCTCTGAGGCAGCACACAGACCATCACGAAATGGTGGTTCAAGGTAAGAGATGTCTTAAAGGAAAACTTTACAAAAAGAAAGACCAGAAGTCATTTGTCATACTCAGTATAATATACATCATACACTACACTGGACCTATTTTCTCTCCAGGTTCTCTGGCATCATCCTCAGTACTGGTAAAGTTCTAGCTACACTAAAAATATCATGCTTTAGAGCAGGGCTGATCAAAGCCTGCTATAAAAATGAAAAGTTTATGTTTTATAATTATGTTCATGCAAAACATAAATAGGGAAAACTTGAAGGAACAAATAGGCACTGTTCCAACAGTTTAAATGTTCCACTTAAATTTACAAGGGCATATAATACCATATATAATACCATACTTATAATATCCTGTCAGGTTCATTACTTGCCAGTGATTTATGGAATGATGGCCATCAAGATGTTCAGTAGTGATGGGCGAATTTATTCACCAGGCGCGAATTTGCGGCAAATACCAGCAATTCATTGCCAGCTAATTAATATGCGAAACGCCAGTGAAAATTTGCTGGCTTAAAATTTCGTGAATTTTTCGACAATTCAGGAATTTTGCTTGAAATTCGCGAATTTTTCGGTGAAACGGGATAGATTTGCACATCACTAATGTTCAGAAGAATCATAATTACAAGTTTTGTTGTAGCCCCCCCTACAATCACCATACAATCAAAAGAAAATATCATGGTATGACCAAAGAAGAGTTGTACACTGTATATAGACATACAGCACCTACCTAAACTGCCACTTAACTGAAATCAGTATCAGGAAAGCAGGGAGAGCTTAATGATAATTTTTGTAAATATATACTGTATATTCTAGTTATTAGGTAATTGAGATTTAAAAGTAAGTAATCTTAACTGTACGATCTTTATAACCTTGGAAAGTCGCCTGATATCCCATAAATTTTGAGCTGTTTGAGTCATTGATCAAAGCATCCATTTGTACCCTAGTTGTCCCCCAGTGACTACAGCATTATCACTACATCCATCCCATTATATATCTGCAATATTTTATTGCCAGTTCACTTTGGTCTCCATTTGATTTTCTTGCATAATATTTTGTAAATTTGCCATAATACATTAAACTGGATTTCTCTGAATCATTTGTACAGTGTTCCAGGAAAAAAATCATGTGCTTTGCTGAAAGTGCCTCAAGAAAGGAAACCCAATTTATATCCCTAAACTAGGCAATTTTGACCTTTACCACCATCTGCCCTAGGCATTTAAGTTAGCTCAGATGCTGTGTGAGGTATGGCCTTTGCGTGCCTGAGAATTCACTGTAGTTTAATATATAATAGTAGCTTGAATCTGTGTTTCTCTTCAAATGTAATTCTCGCATTTACAAATTCTAAAAGCTTCCAGACAATGTGGTTGGTACAATTTGGGGAAAACAACATGTGGCCAAAATGTAATTGAATAATGTGTGCAATGATGTACACTGACTTTTTTTTCTTGCATCTGTGCTTACATTTTGAACCAGTTCCCATATGTTTGCATTTATGTTGAAAAAATGCTGTGGGGTGGCTGCTGTTGTCAGACTTTAAATATCTAGACAGCTCACACCAATGAAAAGAAGCAAAAATATTGTGCCAAAGGCATATTATAGCATCATACTTTTTCTACATTCATTTTCACAGTCTTGCACTTTTTACAATTACTTACTTTACAATAAAAATGCAAAGTACTGACCAACATGAAGCCAAAAAAAACAGTACTATCCTCTATAGACAGGTAATAATTCAAATGCTCACATGGCTGGAATGTAATTAAAATTGTAAGCATTTCTTAAAATGGCCGATTTTTTGCGAGACTCACAATGAAAAAATATTCCTGGGCGAATATCAAATTGATCATATCATTATGCAAAGGTCATTATGCAAAGGTTAGCGTTAAAGGAAAACTATACCCCCCCAGACAATGTAGGTGTCTATAAAAAGATATTGCATAAAACAACTCATATGTAAAAACCTGCTTCATGTAATAATAATAAACCATTTTCATAATAATACCATTTTTTTAGTAGTATGTGACATTGGGTAATCATAAACATAAAATAGCCATTTTAAGGACAGACTCCTGGGATCGTATGATTCAACGGTGCACACAAACATACCAAACAAACTATAAAGTTAGGTCACATGAGCGAATTAACAGACAGAGTTATGGCTTTTGCTTCCACACTTCTTCCTGTTACAGTTAGAGTTGAAATATTTCTAGTCAGGTGATCTCTGAAGCAGCACATAGACCATCACAAAATGGTGGTTCAAGGCAAGAGATGTAAAGGGCAATATTTACTTAAATATATTTACCAGTTTGGTAAGATTCTTTAATATGCCCCTTAATTTGACATAAACTATCTGTTGCTCAAGTATTCATTTTGGGGGTATAGTTTTCACCTGCTTTGCAATTGCAAAATGTTATTACATACACTGCGACTGTTCATAACTTGTGAGGAAGTTGTTGAGGTCTGAAGTCGGTCAAAAAGTACTCAAACATGGCTGCTAACATTTCGTAAACATTTGAACGTTTTTATGCTGATGAAACATATTGCATTCCCCCTCCCTTAGCATTTTTGCAAGTGCCAAGGCACCATGAGCACCAAAGCAGATGCAAACAGCAATTTGTACTGGATAAAAGTATCATATACGTACAGACAAATCAGACCTAATGATAGGTGTGACATTCAAGTACATTTCATTATTTTTCCTATAGATACATACATAATAATGGTACACTTTCTTAGTCTAATATATTTTCCCTACATCAAACAACCCAACTAGGCTCTTTGTCAGTAGTATAGTACATGACAAATTGCTTATTCATGCTGGAATCAGCCAGTTAGAGCAAGCTAAAAAAAAACAGTGACATCGCAACATGAGTTTGTTGGCTGCAGCTGGAAAAATGTTTCAATCAGGAACAATAAATTGATAATTATTTATACAACTAAAGAAAACATATTTAAACTGAAAAAAACATAATAAAAATGATTAATGAAAATAACTTGTGAAACAGATTTATTTTACATCTACTACTTTTTAGAGAACTGATTGATGATTCCCATTTAAATAGGGAAGCAATATCCAAAGTTGTGCTAAAATATATTGAATAATATTTATGTAATCCAGTATTGTTAATAAATCCTCCCATTCAAGCAAGGAATGTGCAGATATGCATTTATATTACTTGGACTGCATTACAACTTTTAATTTTATCTGTTAAAAAAATTTAATTATGCATTCAGAATTGCTGTCTATTTAGAATGCATCAAGCAATATGTAAAACAGTGACAGGCCCCATGAAAAGGCATACATATGAATATGCATAAAAGAACACAAACAGCTACTAATGAATGTTTAAATTAATATTTACCTGTACATGACAATCAATGGAATATAAATCTTACAGTGGTGTGAAAAACTATTTGCCCCCTTCCTGATTTCTTATTCTTTTGCATG
>CM044432.1:83615102-83634063 GCA_024363595.1 Xenopus borealis | reverse complement strand
GAACAGCGGATGTTCGCGCGAACAAGTTCGCTGGCGAACAGTTCGCGCCATCCCTACTCAGGGATCCCCCTGCTCTGCAAAAGCTATTAGCAGACTTAACAACAGATTTGGCAAAACTACTTCTAGACATCATAACCTCCATAAAACAAGAAGTGTCGGCCCTGCAATCGGAGATCACTAAACTCTCTGGCAAGATGACGTCATTAGAAACGGCACAGGTCGCTTTAAGCAGTAAAACAAACAAACTTTCAGCCAAACTTACTACCCAGGATCGGCAGATCTATATGCTATGGAAGATACACTCCCCTGGAATAATTAATGGCAGCAGCTATAAGGAAGCTACTGTATAAAAACTTCCTTAGTTCCAAAACTATACCTCGCTTGACACCGACACAACAAATGGCCTTAGAGGCAGATATTACACCTGACGAAGTATCTCAAGCAATTGCCTCCTCACCGACAGGTAAAAGCCCTGGCCTGGATGGATACACCATTGGCTATTACTAAACTGGCACAGATCTACTTATCCCACATATGACAAAAACATTTCATGCATTGCTAAGTAAGGCTCAATTTTACCATAACTCCCTGGAAGCACATATATCCCTTCTCCTGAAACCCAACAAAAATCCAGAAGAATCAGAAAGCTATAGACCCATCTCCTTAATAAACTTAGATGTGAAGCTCCTAGCGAAAATTATTACGACCAGAATGCAGAAGTTCGTACTACACACCACTCAGATTAAGCCAAATCTACCCAGCTGCCAATAACATTTGCTGGAGATGTAAGGCAGAAATTATGCTTTTAAGAGGGGCTTGGATGATTTTTTGGACAGACATAATATCAAAGTCTATTTTGATACTAAACTCTACAGTTAGTATAGCTAATGGCATATATGGTTTGTGTGAAAGAGTGGAGACGTGTATGTGTGTGTGTATGGTGGGTTTTTAATTTGGAACTATGGAAATAGGCTCCCTTATACATATTTTCTGGGAATGACCACTTTTACTAGAATACTGGTCCTCGATTGTTCAGCTCTGTTTTAAACTGCTGGGAAGGGAAGTACACAACTATTCCAAGGCTATGGAAATCCCCCAATCCACCAACTACCAAAGAATGGGTCAAAAAGGTCAATGAGTTAGCCAAATTTGAGGAACTCTCCACTATTACTGGCAAACATTGCTCTAATTTTGGTGAAATCTGGCTAAGATGGTTCCTGTTTAGGGACACAAACGATTATAACAGTTGTTGTGCTCTGGTTAGGGGGACGAAGGGGAATCCCGGACCCCGGCACACTTTAGGGAGTTGTGCCCACGACTTGTAAACCCAGAAGGTATACTCTTCCAGAATACACCCATCAGGTTAAGGAATTGAATTGAATATTTGCAGTGGTGGATTTGTATAATGTGAAAGAGGCCTTATAGCAATGTTGGTTGAATATGCTTGTTCACAAGAAACATAACGATAGATGTATCATGTTGGAATTTATTCTGAATGTGACTTGGCTGTATTCCCCCACCTCCTTCCTTTCCTTCAGTACCCCAACCCTATATGTTTTCAGAAAACAATAAAAATTACATTTATAACAAAAAAGAAATGTCATTACTGTAGCTGATGTTACATATATGAGAAACAAATGCAATTTCTGGTAATTTACTGTAATAGTCTATCAGACTTATAGCAAATCTGCAGTCTATAGGAGCATCTGCAAAAGGACCCACAATATCAATAGCAAGTTGTTTCCATGCTGAATCAGGAAATGGTACTGGCTGAAGTGGTGACATTTTAGACACAGGCTGTGTGGCAGTCACTGGTACTGTAGTAATGTGCCCATACACTAATTGTAGGTTTAATGTAGCAAAGAGATCCCTTCCCAGTATAGTAGTACCCTTATTCACTATGTAACAGTCATATTTTGCAGTATTTGATTCAAATTGTAGAGTCACTGGCAAGCAAACAAGCACAGGAATTGGATCCTTTAAGTAACTGACCAGTCTTGGAGCAGGTGAAACAAGCATATTGTTTGCAAAGTATTTCAAGAAAATATCCTTTGGTAGTATAGAAACAGCTGAACCTGTATCAAGCACCAGGTTTATGGAGTATACTTTGTCAGTAGAAGCAGTATTGACATTGACCTGCTTTATGCACACTTAATACTCTAACTAGTGATGGGCGAATCTCCTGAGATTCGCTTCGCCCGAAAAATTTGCGAATTTCCAGAGAAATTCGTAAATTGGCGAAAGATTCGCGAAACGAGTCGCGGCACGCTTTTGACGCGCGTCGCGGCAACTTTGGCGCGTTGCGTTGTCGCCACCGACGAATCGCGGGAATTCGCTGCGAATTCGCCCCTGGCGAATAAATTCGCCCATCACTAACTCTAACATTTGTAGCAGAGACTTCATGAACATTTAGCAGAACTATGGCAGGTTTTAGCCAAATAATTTACCTTTGAGCATTTGCGACACTGTATCGCTTTTGCAGGACATGTAGCAATGTTTGCAATGTGTTTTGTTGAACCACAACGATAGCAGTATTTTTTATTTGTATTTGCTGCACAGTTTTGCAGTGAATCCCTTTCCTTAGCACTGTATTTTGCTTGTGACTGTGTATTATTAGGCCACAGTACTGAATTCACAATCTGTACATTTCCAGCAGTTGCTTGACTGAGAGTTTTAGCCTCTGCCACAGCTGTTTCATTTTGGCTAGCAACTGTAATAGCCTTTGCAAGGGTTAAATCCTGCTCCAGGAGCAGTCTCTCTCTAATGTGATGTGAGTTTGTTTCTTCCACTATTTGGTCACTTAGCATTTCATCTAGTTAGATTCCCAAACTCACAGGTAACAACCAGCTCTCTCAAAGCTGCTACAAAATGTTCTGTGGCTTCACCATTACGCTGTCCACTTTAGCGGAATTTGTATCTTTCAGCAACCACATTTACACTTGGCACAAAAAAGTTCTTTATAGCAGTAAGAGCAGTTTCATAAGTCCCATCAGGTAATTGTAATGTATAGAATATATGCTGTCCCTCTGCTCCCAGGCAGTGAATAAGTAAAGCACACTTTTTAGCAGCAGAAATCTCCTCTTGGTCAACAGCAATAATGTAATTATCAAACATATGGATCCAAGCAGTAAAAGCAGGCCCAGATTTACAAACAAGGCTTTTTGTCCTGATTCCTGTGTTTGACCCTGCCTGGCTATTTGACTAATTCTGACTTCTGAAAACTGACCCTTGCCTGAAACCGACTTTGATTCTGCTTAACCCTCCTGATTGACTTCCTGCTTTGACTCCTGCCTGTTCTTTGACTCCGATTCTGCCTCACTCCATCTGATTGATTGCCCAGTTTGACCCTTTGCCTGCCTGGCAACCCAAGCTATCTGCCTGCCTCGATCCAGCCTGTCTGGCTACGAATCTGCCTACTCCTGCTTGTACCATGACATCTGGCCTTATATCCCTCTGCCTATCCAGAACCCTTATCTTGCACCTCTCGTTTAAGTCCAGGTGGCATCCAAGTAAGCCGAGGGCTCCTTCCGAGGCCCAAAGGTGGTCACAATACTGGTGAAGCACTAGCCGAGACCAGGGTGCTTGGTGTTTGTTCTGGTGTTGGGTGCGGACTGTGACATTATTGAAGCTGGCAAACTACATTACAGTCATCCCTGGTCTGGCTAGTACTACACTCACCTTCATCTGATTCATTAACAGTTCTACAGATTCATTTTGCATTTTTTCACAGGGACTATCATTTACCTGCAAGTTGCTTGCTTGCTATGTTTTACAAAGATGTGCATTTGACATTATGAACATATCAACAACAGTAAATCCACCCAATTAAAACCGATGAAAAGAGATGTAGGGACCCATAGGTTTTCTATTTGGCACCTATGGAGTTAAGTCCCTTATCTGTTGTCACTAGGCAAAAACCTATGTTGCAATTTGTGTTATGAACCAATAGCTATAGCCAGAAGTGTAATGACCACTTCCTGCCACACTGCCTTATAGTGTGTGTAGGGAGTGGCCCTCTTCCTCTTTGGCTGCTGGTACTCATCAAGCTGGTTGTTCAATGAGCCTGGGAGCAAGTAGGCCCCAGTAAGCCACGTGCCCTAATGGGACTTACAACCGTTAGTGATTTAAGTCGGGGACCAGGCCACCCTGTGAATGAGGGTTAGCAAGTGCAGGGTAGTACTGTTATACAGTATATAGTGAGAAAAACAGAATACTTAGCATGAACAGTGTGCGTTCCAAAAAGGAGTGGTAGCAGGAAGAGATCTTCCTACAAAGCTTCCCCTGTGTTGCTTTTAGTGCAGGGAAATCAAAGTGGTAGGGATTAGGACTTGCAGCATCTTCCGGTCTTACACTGGTGTTCCGGGCAGGCACATTGCAGCAGAAGGAGGGTTGTAAAGGAATGGATGTACCCTTGTGAAAGTTCTGCTAATATCTCAACTACAGCACCTCTGCTATTTCCTCTGGATACACCTGCATGAGTACTAAACCTGGGGACATTGCTTATGCTAACAAATATTTACCTTTTTGTTGTAAAGAACCTCCTGGCAATCATTTCATCTTTTATTGTACAGTTTGCCTGGGTATTGTAGTTATACTACCTCCTAAAGGATAGCTTCCACATGGCGAAGACCCTGCCCTGGTGTGTAGGTCACAGTGTAACCATGCTCATCCCTCAATAGCTGTACACTTTAACCCTTGGTGCTTTAACTAGCTCAAGAAATCGTTACAGAGAAGGACAGATAGATACATCTGAATATTGGACATGGTAATGTGAACAATACTTCTATTTTACTTTTTTGTTTATTTGTTATACACATTCTACCTGTTTGTTATGAAATTTACCATATGTTTAGTTCTACAACAGCTTTAGAGTCTTAAATGTCTATCATTTTCACTTTCCCCATTATAGGCAGAGCTTTGTAATTCTTGTTTTATACTATGGAATCCAATAATCATAGTAACATAGTAACATAGTAAGTTAGGCTGAAAAAAGACTCACGTCCATCAAGTTCAACCTCTTTTTTTTTTTAATTTTAACTGCCTACTGCTACTTGATCCAGAGGAAGGCAAAAAAAAACATCTTTAGTCTCTCCAATTTGGCCAGTCTTTCCTCATAGCTAAGATTTTCCATACCTTTTACCAGCTTAGTTGCCCTTCTCTGTACCCTCTCTAATATAATAATGTCCTGTTTGAGTGAGGGAGACCAAAACTGTATGGCATATTCTAGATGGTGCCTTACAAGTGCTCTATAAAGTGGAAGAATGACCCCCCTCCTCCCGTTACTCTATGCCCCTTTTAATACAGCTCAAGACCTTATTGGCCCTTGATGCTGCGGACTGGCATTGCTGGCTACAGCCAAGTTTATCATCTACAAGGACTCCAAGGTACTTTTCCATAATGGATCTTTTCTCTTCTCTTCTAAATTAGGATTTGGTTATGGTTTATTTAGAAAAAGGCTAAATATTACTGGAAAGCCCCACTGAAGAAATAAATAATTTATTGTCAAATCTTGTCAGTTGGTACTGTCATATCATGCATAGAGACTTGCTGCAGATGCCCATTACCCAAAAATAATGACATTGCTTCCTAAAACTTGTATTGCTTCCTAAAACTTCCCACAGATCCATTTGTTTCTTATATGTGCAAGTCTACTGTACTTAAATGGTTGATTAACTTTTAGTATGTTGTAGAATGGATACTGCTAAGCAAACTTTCAGTTGGCTTTAATTGTTTATTTTGTATAGTTTAATTATATGCTGCCTTCTTCTGACACTTTTGAGCTTTGAAATCGGGGTCACTGACCCCATCTAAAAACATGTTCTGTAAGGCTACAAATGTATTGTTATTGCTACCTTTTACTATTTTTCTTTCTGTTCATATTAGATATTGTAGTTTGAAAAATGCCTTAGCGGGTCCCATGGCATATCTTTTCAATTGGGGAGAGCTGACAGGCATGTTGTGTGACTCTTAGCATGGATTCATGATTACCAGGTAGACACCACGCAATGGGCATTAAAAATGCACTATGTGCCGCTAAGGCTATCATTATCAGTGTTTACGTATTTTGCGCTTAAACTCTTGAATTAGCATTATGCTTTAAAAAACTCAAATGTACAATATTTATTTAGCACAAATAATTCACATGTAAAATTTTGGTATCTAAAAGCTGCTGAGTTCATGTAAAGGTTCATGGGAGCTGTCTCTTCAAATTTTATGACCTATTGAAAATTATAGAATACAAATTTGAGATATTCAATTTATTTTTACAGTTTTTTTTTCAATCTGATTTTAAATAAATAAGCAAAGAAAAAGAGGAATCTCAGTTCACTGAAAATAACCTCATCATTGTGATGATTGTGACATTTTGTACCTTAAGGAGCAAAGTAAATGACAACAATTGTTAAATACCACATGTATAATCAGGTGATTAGAGAATCCATGAGATTACAGCACAAAGTCTGCTCAACCCTTGCTGGAATTTAGCTGATCACTAAGGAGGTGATCAAAGTTTCCCACTATAACAGCCACTGTGATTTCAAGAACAAAGTCTCTGTATTAAACCCCAACAATTAGTACTGCAGAGTGGATCACACAGCTAGAGTTAGATGAATGGCCAAGCAGCTAACAGGTGGAGTGGAACTGAAAAGAGGGATAGATTTCATGCTTCTCTTGGCTTTTTCTATGGAACACAAGCTGAAAAATGATTGTGAAAAAATGGTTATAAATAAGCTAAATGTGGGAGGTACAAAATCCAATAATTTAAATCTAGTTGATGGCATCACTGCAACTATATAAACTAATAAAGTTTATAGAAAGTTTGTTTTTTTATGCATACAGACAGACCACCAAAGTCAAGGTCAGACTGGACCAACAGGAGACTGGGAAAAAAGTTGGTGGGCCCCCACTGACCCAAGCCCACCTCTTCACTTGGAAACTGCAGCTTATAGATAGCAATCAAGGCGCTCACCTCCTGTGCGCACGGTCATGTCACTCCTCTTGTGTGCACGATCTAGCACAATCAATCACATGGAGTGTAACTTATGTTTGTATGCAGCGGGGTGTTTTTTTTTTTTATTCCTGATGAAGAGGGGTGTTAGTAGCACTTGTATTTCGGATGTGGACCCCCAGGCAGCAGCACCAATGGGCCCTGGACACCCCAGTACCAGTCGATTGATTGCAAAAAGTGCTTTTTTAAATACACAAAATCAGAAAATAAAACTTGTATTCAATAGTATTTAAAAGTTAATATTTAGTGATGAGCAAATTTCTCCAGGCGAAACAATATGTTCATGAAAATTGGACATCTGCATCAGAAATTTGTGAAAATCTGGCATTTGCATCAAAAACTCGTGAAAATTGGACATTTTCATGAAAAATCATGAAAATCGGAAAATGACGCCTGTGTCCAAGCTGAAGCTGGCGTTAAAGTCAATATATTCACCAGTGGCGAAATGAGGAAATTTGCTGTGAATTCATGCCAGGTGAATGTATTTGTCCATCACTATTAATATTGCCTTTCTAAACATTTATAGACCGAGTACTGAAATATCCTCTAAAAAACATGAAACCATTAAAGGAAAACTATACCCCCCCGAACAATGTAGGTCTCTATAAAAAGATATTGCATAAACAACTCATATGCAAAACCCTGCTTAATGTAAATAAGCCATTTTCATAATAATACACTTTTTTTAGTAGCAGGTGCCATTGGGTAATCATAAATAGAAAACTGCCATTTTAAAAAAATGACAGCCTCCTGGGATCGTATGATTCAACAGTGCACAAAAACATACCAAACAAACTATAAAGTTAGGTCACAGAAGCCAATTAACAGACAGAGTTCTGTCTTTTGCTTCAACACGTCTTCCTGTTACAGTTGAAATATTTCTGGTCAGGTGATCTCTGAGGCAATACACAGACCATCATGAAATGGTGTTTCAAGGCAAGAGATGTAAAAGGGCAATATTTACTTAAATAAATATACCAGGTCCATAAGATCCTTTAATATGTCACTTAATTCGATATAAACTATCTGTTGCTCAAGTATTTACTTTAGGAGTATAGTTTTCCTTTAAGTTATTCTCTGCTTGGAGCTTGGATTTGCTGACTTGGCATCCACAGTTACACATGAAGTGCCACCATAGGTTGGGTGCTCTGTATAAAGTGATTCATTATTATTTGATAATATACAGTATGTTTTGGTGCTGTGTATAAATTTGTATCTTATATACCAAATGCTTATGTTCTGTATGTAACACTTTACAGGGGCATTTCTAGTGACTTTGCCAACCTGAGACAGACAGTAAATATGCCCCCAAATTTATACAGGGGTCCTCGAGTTACATATACAACTCACACTTACAGAGGGGGGCTTGACTTTTATTAGCATTTAGCTAATTAGAATTTAAAATTTTAATTGATATTCGAATTCTAAGGGTTTTAACAATCGATTGAATAGGAAAAAATTTGATCGAACGATAAAATTGTTCAAATTGACCAATTTGAATGATTTTAACCATTCAAACAAAATGTTTTTATTCAATCTAAAAAATTTAACAAAATGCTATAGGAGCTTCCCATAGGGAAGTATAGCAATTCGGTAGTTTTAATCTGGCAAATTAGGGATTTGAATTTTTTTTTTTAAAGGGCAAGTACTTGACCATCGAATGGTCAAATGATCATTTTTATTCGAATTTAGATTTTTATCTGATCTATTCAAATCATTCGATTCAATCGAATATTTGAAATTCGATGGTCGATGTGGCCACAAAAATAATTCGAAAATTCTAATTCTAATCTTTTTGAAAATTTGATCAAATTTCGAATCATTCACACGAATTTAGTAAATCTGCCCTTAAATAATTGAATAAGCCCAAGAAGACTGTTTAGCTTCCAGTAAGTTAGGAATCTTAGTTAGGAATTACAAGTTACTGTTTTATTATTACAGAGAACTAAGTATATTTTAAAAAAATTGGATTATATGGATAAAATTGAGCCTGTGGGAGATGGCTTTCCAGCAATTTGGAGTTTTGTGGAGATAACAAATCCCATACCTATACTAGAGATTTGTGTTGTACTTCTGTAGCACGTTTGCTTGCTTCGATTTGATAGCGGCTTTGGAAGAAAAATATTTGTGAAGCAACTCAAATAGAAGCTTTACCCACAAAAACATGGTTGATACATTGTAGTTCACAAAACATTTAAAACCTAGCAATGCATATAATTATTAGTGATATAATATAAGATGTACTAATATACCCATGCCATGTATGATATCATTACTTTGTAAACATATAAAGACACAGGCTGAGGACTTCTACTGAGATCACCAAAGGCTAAGAAACATGTAAAAGAGGGTGACATTTTCAGTATAATATATGTTAATGTTTTAATAGCATAAGTAAGTATAAATTAATTTTTCATCTTGATGTAATAAAAATCCTTTTCTCTATAAGTTTCATAGATACAGTCTCTTACAGCTGCCATTGCATCATTCTTATAACTTTATTCCAGTTATAGATTAGTATAAGAACTGTATTGGGCAGGAAACTATTGCAGTGTCTGTGTGCAGAGGGGGTGACAGTTGTGTGCCAACTTCTGATGCATGTGTAAAATTTTTAAAAAGTTAATTGTATTTGTTCTTTAAATGTTTTAATGAACATATTCTTAAAGCTATGTTAATGACAAATGATCTGCATATGTAAATACATAAAAATATTTTTTGTGTATTTCCTTTCTTTTTCCTATTTAGAAGAGCATGAGCAGGAAAAATAATGCTCCAGAACACATATACATGCAGTCAGCATATTTATGGGCTTACAGTTTGAATATGTTTATAATATGTAGGGTTATGAACTTCGCTTCAGTGGAATATGATGTGAAATTTGAAAAGACAATGTGCTACTGACTCAGCTTTTGTAATTTTTCAAATGAGATTTAATAAAAAAAAATTCAAAGAATTTTAAAACCTAAAAAAGACCAAAACATTTGGCACATTTAGGAAAAATCTTTGCTGCAACATGCTCAGAAATTCCTGGCATATTTTCCTATTTCTTTAAACAAAGAAAAATAGGCGTTAAATGTTTAAACCAAACTGTTATTTCCCATCAATGCTTAGAAATAAATATATTTATATTTTTAATGTATATTTATTTCTTTATTTAAACAGTGACGAAATAAACTTTTCACTTCTTTAGAATTAAGAAAAATGTTTCCTAAATTCTGTTTTGTCTGTACTGCTAATTCCCCCACATGATTACACTGAAATATATAGTAATTTTATTTATAATGCATTTTGTTCAGGGTTGGATTGGGCTGGCAGGACACCAGTAAAAAAACCCAGATTCATCCTGTCGTGACCTCCCTTTTGTGGGTGGTTGTGGCAAAACAAAAGTGCTTGTTGCCAGCACAGCGCGGGTGGGGGGGGGCGCAGGGGGACAGCAGCCCCGGTGGTTCCTGGGCCCTCCAGTACAAGCCTGATTTTGTTTATTGTCTCATTAATGCAATGTTATGCTACTTATATTTAGGGGCAGAATTTTTTGTGGGGGGGCATTTTTTGATCGAAAAGTGACCTATTTCAATCGAATAGTTCAGTTTTCGGTCACAGTCAAATCGTTCGATTGCAATGGAACTATTTATTTTTTTTTTTTAATTAGATTTTCCAAAACATTTTCAGGAAAGCTTCCAGGAGGTCCCCATAGGCTACAATGGCAAATTGGCAGCTTTACGGTGGCAAAGTGTCAAATTTGACATTTTTTAAAGATACGGTACCTCAAATTGTATATTGTATAGTCAAAGTAACCCAAAATTACGTTGAAATTAAAATTTTAAAAATTCGAATTGTATTCTAAAATTCACTTCAACCCTTAGTAAATGTGCCCCCAAAGTTATACAGGCATCCTCAAGTTACATACACCCGACTTACATACAACTTACACTTACAGAGGATTTAGCTTTAATAAACCACATGTCCAAATCCCCTCTGGTGTGTTTTGTCTATTGCAGAGCACAGACAGGTAAATATTAAGGAATAAGAATATCTATCATATAGTTTCTCTGATTTAATTGAATGATTAATTGATTAATTTGTCTGCCATATTTATATATTTATATATCAAACAACATAATGCAGATTCTAAAATCTTTATGTAAAGCAATTAGGTAATTTCCAAGTATAGATAAAGCAAGTTGTTTAAAAAGTGGTTTAACTGTGCTACATGCTGCTGGCTAGAATGTTAACAGGAAATGTTTACAGAAAATAGCTTTATGATATCGAGAAGTTAAAATATAGCAATCACTACAGAGAATAATCAGGGCACTGCAGGGTAAATTCTGAGCACCTGTCTGGTCTGAGGCAGTCTTTCCAATGCCATCTGCTCCTCGCCCTTCAAATCTTTATCTTATCTTTTGGAGCTTTGGTGTGGATCAAGGATGGCAAAGTGCTAGCGCAGAGAGTGCAATTGAAAAAATGCCAATTTAAAAAATTGGCAAAAGCAACTCCTCATAAAAATGTGGGGCACTGTCGCTTGAGACAAGATTCTCTTCTTGCCTCATGGTAAAAGCACACTTTTGCCTCTGGAGGAAACAGTATGAATTCTGCTAAAATGTGACCATTATAGAACTTTGTTTTACATAAGCTGCAGAATGAGTTGGCACTTAATAAGTACTGGAGATTGCCATTGAAATCTATAGGTGTGTTTTTTTCGCAGAAAAATCTGGCAACAAATTACACTAATCACTACTACTAATTCCTATTGATTACTTACATTTCTTTACACTTTAAGCCAGAGGTCCTCAAACGTTTTACCCATGAGCCACATTCAAATGCAAAAAGAGTTGGGGAGCAACACAAGCATGAAAAAAGTCCCATGGCATGCTAAATTAGAACTTTGATTGATTATTTGGTAGCCCCTACGAGGATTTGCAGCCTAAATGATGCTCTACTTGGCAGTACACATCTTGTTTATGCAATTATAACTTTCTTCCAAGCGAATAATTGAAAGATAAGCACCTGCTTTGAAGCCACTGAGAACAACATCCAATGGGTTGGTGAGCAGCTCACGAGCTACTGGTTGGGGATCACTGCTTTAAGCTGACCATAGATGTGCAGATTTTATTCTTTGTATGATGAACACTAATTTGTTTCTGTCTACTGATCTACCATTAATCATTCAGATTAAAAAAAGTAGGAAGAATAAGAAATCAGATGATGTTATGACCATTAATTGACAGACAGCAATTGTACAAAAGTCATGCCCAGCAAATAGTAATGACAGTCATTGATATCGTCAGATACAGTACATGAAGAGATGTTATCTGTAGCCAACACAAATCTTTGAACATATCCAATCAACTAAAAGACCAATTGCCATGTATGAAAAATGTCAGGACACACCACACATGATCAGAAAATTGTACAAATTTTCATTTGATACGACTGCATCTTTGTGTCTATGGCAGGCTTTACTCTCAGGTTTTAACTAACCTACATCAAAAATTAAAAGAGACATATAGGATAAATGAAAAAACCCTCATTTTGTAAGCAATAATCAGTAATATATGGTGTTGCTTTTACATGGTGCTAAAAATTTATATTATCTTGAAAAATAGCCCCTTTATTGGAGCTCCATATAGATGTTCTCTGGTCCCTGCCTGTGTTTCAAATGAGGGGTGGGCATGTCCTAACAGTCCTTACCAGAAGCACAGTAGGAGGGGGGACAGCTAATCACAGCCTTGCAGTCACAGAAGCACAGACAGGCTTCAGTTCCCTATCAGGTCCTGCTAGCTGCTGATTGGTTCCTGTCCTACAGTGCAGTGAGCTGAGACACGCCGGCTCCCCTGCACAGACTGGGAATTCAGGGAGCAGGAAGTGGAAGGGAAGGGAGGGATTATTAGGGGTTTTGCAGAAATATTCAATAAATCAGTCTGAAACACTACTTTTTAAAGCACAAGTCTTCTTATAAATTAGTATAATGCACTGGTACATTCTTATTTTTTACACAATATGTCTCCTTTGAGGAGAATGTTTAAAGCAGAGCCGTTCAGCGTCTTCGTAGCATATCTCCTATCCAGCGGCATCCCGCGAGAACTCCACTGGGCGCAAACAATCCCAACAATGCACAGCAGAGTTTGATCAATGCAGGCGCTCAGCTGGATACATGAGGAGATGTATGATGCTTCATGAAATTAAGGCTTTATTGAAAGCGTGTGGAAAAAAAATGTGGCAAACAATGGTGCTATCCGCCTATATGTTTCGTGCCCAGAACTTAAATTAGATGCAGTGTTATTCTTTTCTTTAATCATAAAACCAGTTTCCAGTAAATTGAAGAAATAGTTAAGGAATGAGTAAGCCTAAAATACAAGTTTATCTGAAGTAGCAATGCATTTTATAAAGGTTAAAATACTTATGTATCTCTTGCTTCACAGTATTAGACCGACATTTAAAGGGCAAGGAAAGGCACAGAAATAAAACCCCATTTTTACTTTTCTTTAATGAAAAAGAAATGTATCTCCATTATACTTTAATTAAAAAATGTGTACCATTTATATAAGAAACCTGACTGTATGCAGTGAAATTAGGAAAAAAATAGGAATTGTTAGACAGGGAAACAATCATACTTATGAACAGCAGGGGGAGCCCCTGCCTTACTTACCAGCCATGCAGAACTCAAGCAGCTTTGTTTTTTGATCATTTATGACGATCCCTAAGCAGCACAGATCACACTGAGCATGTGCAGGGCCAGAGGCAGGCAAATATTTTTAACAAAGTTACAAGATGACAGCCCCCTGTGGCCAACTTTGAAAGCATAAATCATTTGTTTGATTAGGATTGTGGTGCAGTAAGTTCATGTTTATGTTTAGTATACAAAATACAGCATTTCTAGCCTTATTCTATTTTACACTTTCCTTACCCTTTAACATTGCATAATAGTTATTACCATTACTTTTTAACTAAGATCCAAAAATCTTTTCTTAGCAAAGTTAATAGCTGTTCATTGCAGCAACACCACTTTATATTAGGTAGTGCTATCTATCTATCTATCTATCTATCTATCTATCTATCTATATATATATATATGTAACTTTTAAATTAGAAAATACCATTTACTCTTTTTTAACAATTTATATTAAATTCAATCCGCAATTAATATACTTTAGTGTGCACCAAAAGCACCACATTTCTTTATAAAGACCACTTTTTTGTAATGTTAGTTTTTTCATGCAATGCCATTTAATTCCTCCCACGTTAATACCATGTGATATGTCAATTTCCTGCTTGTTAACGTGACTACTGGTTTGCTGTTTGTAAGACATAAAAGCTCAAAAATAATAAACACCAATGCATTACATTCCCACATCTTGACATTTTCCTGGACTTTCCCATTTAGAGACCATAAAGCCTGTGACAAATCAAATGTTGTCAGATACTGCTCACTCTTGTGTATATACAAACACATACATATACAAACAGTTCAAATCTTGGTTGCAGCAGAAATAAACACAAAAAAAGTCATTGCTGCCACTAAAGAATACTGTTGTCAGAGTGTCCAGCCTGTCAGGTTTAACCTCAGAATCCCTCTGTTGGACACTGTTTAATCAGGAAATGTTACATCTAAAGTATCAGCAGAGCTAAAGCTGATGTTGTGCGCTCCTGTACAGGAGGACAAATTTTAGATAGTCGGCATTTTACACATAGGATGGTAATGAAGCTAGAAGACTTGTGGCTTCTGGTGCCATTTTAATACTAAGGAGATGCACATGGTCAGACTGTCTTCATTTTATGCTGACAATTCATTAAGTAGAAATATGTGTAAAAAATCTCATAAAGGGTCAACAGAAATTGCATTTGATTCTTAAAAGGGCAAATTTACTATTATTCATTACCATTATTCGACTATTGAATGCTTATCGAATAGTTTTAGGCTATTTTTACCTCGATATTCGATTCCTTGTTAAAATTGTACGATTGAATACCGATCGTTCGATTTTATGAAAAAAAACGTACTATTCAAACGATCGAGGCGTTCGATCGTACGAATGGTATTCGAGCAGGTGATAGAGAAAAAAAGCCCATAGGCTTCTATTGCAATTCGGTAGGTTCAATCTGGCGAAGTAGGCAGTCAAATAAAATTTTAAAGTTAAAGTACTTCGATCATGGAATGGTCGAATTATCGAATATCTGAACATTCGATCTATTCAACAAGGTCGAATTTTCGGTATTCGATGATTAAAGTGGCCAAATTTTCATATTCTAATATCCGATAAAATCGGACAATCGGAATCGAACGTCGATCTATTCACTTGAATTTCGTAAATCTGCCCCTTAATATTATTGAGTTTGACTCCTTAGCTGCCAATTGTCAAGAGATCTGCACACTAGTTACATCTGTTGTGAAACATATTTAGGTTGTTTTTTGAAAGCTTCAAGTGGAAACCATATTGCTTTACCCATTTCAAGTTGGTCTTTGACATACACATTCTAATTTTTCATTGTTCTTGAGCTGGAATTAACATTTGACATTTTTGAAAACGTAAATTTTTAAAAAAATTAAGTTTAATATTACTGCTTTTAAAAGCCTGACTATACAAATAGAAAATTTGTTAACCAATGTTTGCACAGGAAACCCAAAAGTAAAGCAGCATGTTGTAGAATTTTTATTTTAATAATATACAAAAAATGACAAAAAATGTCAAATTCAATGAAATTTTAAATCATTTGAAATTTTCAGACTACTATCTATATTAAACAGCAATTTCCCCCACATGGATGGATGCACAAAAATATGTAGTTACCAAACAAGGCAGCTTTGTTGAAATAATCCCAGGAAATGCTAATTCTTTTAAATAACCACTTTTTGCTATTTAGAGGTTGTGATTCTTGTTTCCTATACATAGAATTCTGGATGCCGTATAGACTGAGGTCTTGATAAAGAATAAATAAAAAACAGGGTAATGCTAGACTTCTTGCCAGAATCAGTAACAGTAACTATTGCAACATTCCCTAAATTTTGTGATATATCAAGGGGCAGATTTATCAAGGGTCGAATTTTGAGAGTTAAAAAACTTTCAATTTGACCCTCGAATTTAGGTTGAGGTAAAATCTGATGAAACCGAATATACAATTTGAAGGATTTTACCGCTATTCAATTTTGAGAAATCGAACGAACGAATAGAAATCGTCTGATTTTTTGAAATCGTACAAATTTATCAAGAAATGGAATGATTTCTATTCGATCAAGAAAACTTCAGAAAAAGCCTATGGGAGCTTCCCATAGACAAGTATAGCAACTCTGTAGGTTTTAAAGGGCAAGTACTTCGACCATCAAATGGTCGAACAATTTTCTTATTCGAATCGTTCGACTAATTCGAATCATTCAATTTGATCGAATTTTGCAAATTGGCCAAAAAAAATTCGAAACCTCGAAAAATTTTTAATTTTTGCATTCGATCGAAATTCAAATCCTTCACACGAATTTAGCAAATGTACGAAATCTGCCCCCAAATGTACAGGTGACATACAGACAGCAATATTAGCAATATGAGCAATTGCAAGTGAAAAGGCAACTCCTTACTTGTGAAACACCACACAATATCTTATTTTCCTTATTTTGCCATATGCAGTCATCTGTGACTTTTAAAGACAAATTATTTATCTCTGTAATTCTCTCCTTGCCAGCTCAAAAAAACCTTTCTCCTCTAGGTATGTAGTTGTTATATTCTTTGAGATTCAAAAAGATTGAAGGAATGAAGCTTTTGAGGAAGTCATAGTGATGAAACGTCAGGATTTGTGACGTCATCCAGGTGAGAGTCGAGGAGGCTGGAAAAGAAATAACCCATAGACAGACATTCTCACCCATACACTGTATACATTACTAATATTTTTGGCGTGCTGCAGTCTGGAACTTTTAATTAAGTCTTTCTTAAAGTGATACTGACACTAAAAATTTTAAAAATATTAATCTACATGAAAAGTTACCTATAAGTCTTATTGATCGTTTTTTGCAGAAAGTTCTACTTTTGTAAGGAATTGTTACTTGAAGTTCTTAAACCTGACTGTTTTGCCAGCCTGACTGTCCCATCTCAGTCTGTCAGTTAAAGTTTCTAATGCTAAAGGACTACTGCTGCACAAATATGGTAGCACCTTATAGAGGAACATAGGGGAAAGAAAGGTAATGTAAAAGCATCATGCAAATACCTTTATGGCAAAATTATAAATAACATTCAAATACAATGTTATTATGATAGATAGTAAAAGCTCTTTAAGGCACATCTAATAAATATTTGCGAGTACCCATCTGCTACTTTACAACAAGTAAACATAACCTAGTGCTGGTGTATAGGGGAACACATACTGTAGTTTAATGAGTGTTGGTGCTGTGAAAGTGATGGTAATGTATAACTACCACTGATAATGTGTTATGCCACAAATGGTGTATAAAAAATAAGAATACTGCCCTATATTATAAATTTTTGATCTTCCACTGGGCCAGCTCATCTTTTTGAATCTCAAAGAATTTGACATCTGCAGATTTTCTAAAAAATAAAGGAAAAATATAGCTTTAGAAAGAGGGTTCTCAGCAAATCATCATAAGTTATACAACATTTCCCTTAATAGAAAGGTATGTCTATTCAGTCACTTCAGATACTTTTACTCCAAGACACCTTCACAAATAATATGATTTCAGCTGTTTAGTACTGTCCAGGTATGTCCACATGCAGGAATTTAAATGCAAACCACTTTAAAATCTTTGTTTTTGCCAGTGTCATAAAAAATGAATAAACTCAATGAGTTGTTAGACTTGTCAGGAAAAAACATTACAAACAACAAAAACAACATCTGCAACTACTCCAGAATAGAATGATACCCAATACACATGAGTGCACATAAGGACAAAGTCACCACGTAATACTGACTGATAAGGCTGAAAATGATCGTTCCTTAGGTGAGTAATGTGATTTGTATCATTAACATACATTTACCCCACACTACCCAAATAGTGTATATATTACCTAAAAATATATGCATTTCCTATTTATTGGAGTATCTCTGGTGCTTTTATATTTATCTATGCCATTGTATAGATAGATCCTGCCCTGTAACAACCAAAATACAAAACCTGCACAACATTTACAAAAACAAATGATTATTAACTATGTAAATTAGCGTAAAAATATATACTTAAAATAACCAAAGGACTGGAACAATTTTTGGGATCAACCTACATTTTATTCTAGGAACACTGCATTCAAGCAATTATTACAAATCTGTCTTGTCCCAGAAATGAATTTAATAAAAACTGTCTATCTCTTGGAACAGCTCTCAATTTTGCACAACTCACAACTCTATATACTTCTGAATTTACCCATGAAAGGTTTGAATAAACCTGGTAAATATTATTTCTGCTGTCAAATGGGCTCTTGCCCAGTGTCGAACTGGCCCACCAGGATACCAGGAAAAGTCCCGGTGGGAGCAGGTGTCAGTAGGCCCTCATGCTGCCAATTTGGCCAAGTTCATGGCCATTCCCTATTTCTAGAGGCGAAATAGATGTAATAATAGATTATAGGATGTACAGAAAATACACTAGGAGAATAGAGGTTGAATGAGTAGAGGAAGAATATTAGTACTGAGATTGGGCCCCTGGTCTAAAATGTTTTGGTGGGCCCCTAGTGTAAGGTTTTTGGGTGGACCCCTGATGTACCAGTCCAACACTACTCTTGCCTCACTTTGGCAGAGGGACAGCCTTGATTTTCAGCTCTGTTTAAAAAAAAAATCCAAAACATATTTTCACTATAGAAAAGATCTGTAAAGAATAGTATGGTTAGATCTTGATAACGGTCCTAGACCTGGACCAAAATGTCGATCTTGGCATTATGCTTTTTAATTTTTTCTAAATAAATTAAGAGTTTTGCTAACATGGATAAGTATATATATATATATATATATATATATATATATATATAT
>CM044432.1:83592601-83606958 GCA_024363595.1 Xenopus borealis | reverse complement strand
TAATGCAAAGTTACTATGGTGATGGGGCCTGAGTGAAATGTGATTTCGATATGCTGTATAACTTTATAGTCTGTATTGACAAATAAAGGAATCTTGTATATAAGTTAATATAAGATGTAAAGAAAAATATTATCCACTCAAACAGCAGCTTCAAAACTATTTTTTACCTGTAACTTTTAATTGTAAGTTACAAAATAAAACATTGATTTCTATGTGAATTGTATCAAGTTCTTCTGTCTCACAAGGTATGTACTGTTGGCTGTTGGCTATTCTCTCTCTCTCTCTCTCTCTCTCTCTCTCTCGGCATTATCCAGCTGTGGTTTGTTCATGTGATAACTGACGTTCATCAGCAGGCAATTTTACTTTGTCACTTTTCATAACATGACATAACATAGTCATGACACTCTTTAATGCAATGGAAAAGGTGATGTTGGCATATATCAGATATAACAGATGAGCTTGAGTTTAGTTTTAGTTCCTATATAGTTCTTGATTGCAACATTAAAAAGTCATCTTATAAACATCACAAACATATATATCTGAAACCTAAAGCGCATCTTGTAAACAATTTAATCATTCATTGATTCATGCGAGTAAGCTTATGGAAACTAGAATTTTTCATGTTGTGTGTGTTTCACAATAGAGAGATTTACATCATCATCAGAAATGCAAACGTATAGGAAATGCACTTAGATCTTAGCACACTAAAGGGCGTATTTATCATGCTGTGTAAAAAGTAGAGTGAAGTTGCCCAAAAAAACTGGATTTTAACAGTTAGAAAACAAATGCAAAGATCTGATTTATTGCTATGAGCGACATCACCGTTAATGTGTCACTCCACTATGTACACAGTATGATACATTCGATTTATTCGATAATTCGGTATTCGATGATTGAAGAGGCCAAATTTGAATATTCGAATATCTGAAAAATCGTACAATCGTAATTCGATCATATCCCATCCATTCACGTGAATTTTGTAAATTTGCCCCCAAAATTAAAAATAATTTCTTCAACATGAGCTCAGTGAATAAGGTTTACACTAAAACTATTTTTTTTTTTGCCTCTTGTGTGAATTATGAAAAATCTCAAATTTATGAGATAATCAGATCAAACAGGGAAACTGAAAGTACTCCTTGTTTGGTCCTTGCAATGCAGATAATTAGATCATCAGTGCACAGATATTCCCCTACTTTATGGATCTTTATGAAAAACAAAGAAATTAGATTTTTTTTCCTGATTAGAACAATAGGCAAAACTTATGTTTACCACTAGCCATGCTCATAAAACCCATGCAAATCAATACTAACAAAGTATCCTTACTCAGAGTGCTTTTTTCTATACTTTTGCAGTTCATGAGAATGGCAAGTTCAGCCCACTGTAAGTGCACCTAGGTAGATGTGAGGTGCTTGTACTGGAATACCCCTACTTTGTATGGGGGTCACTATACTGTATACCAGCAAAATAATCTAGCAACATACTGATAAATATTTTCTTATGAAAAAATTCATTTATTTAGCTAATATTGAAATGTCAACAGGCAATACTGTATCTCTGGCTCCATCATACATTTTAACATGCCTTTATCAAGACTTGATAAAGGACCCAGTGGGACTGACTTATTTTTTTGTTCTCACTCATGCAGGCTTTACAACATGCTTTACAATGTCAATTTACTCACTCACCAAAACCAGTAGCCTCATTACAAAAATGGTTTTTACTTTCCACCTTTTTCATGGGCATTACCCTGAAGTACTTCTCACCAACTGGTGTCTGGAAAGCATTTTTTGGGACCGTAACAATTTGGGTCTCCGGGAATTAACCCCTCTCTTGGTCATGGCTGTGGAATAGAACTGCCTATGATAAATATCTTGTCTCTCACTGTAACAGTGAGCTTTTATTAAGTTTCCATTAACTGATCCTGTCCTGTACTTTGCTGACCTGAGGCATCCATCTGGCCAAGGAGAAAGTGACAGCTACAGCATTTTGTTATATCAGCTCTTAGACTGAATGATGCCTGTCTAAACTGCAGAGGAATCTCTGTAATGTGAAACCACTTTTCATTACACCAACTATATTTTATTTTTGTCACCCTATAACATAACTTTAAAGGAAAAGGAATGACAGAATTGTTGGAGGGTGGCCTAAAAATTAGGTACCCTGTGATTCTATTTTTTCTTTTCCTTTAAATATGTTGGCACTTTAGAACTATGTACTACTAAGAATTATATGTGAGTCCAACCTTTAAAATGGTTTTATTATGACATCTATTAGGGGAATAGTATGTAAGCAGCCAAGTCTTTTAATACATGTTATATTATGTTATGATGAAGCATTCTTCCCTAGATTATGTTGTATTTCACTGTGTGGCACTGAGCCCACAGTTTACTGGTTTTCAGCTCTTTGCTGTAGGTGGAATGTCTGGTGCTGTAATTATTAGAGTTAGAGATTGTATACCCCTGATTTAAAGTGAGAGAAAATAGATTTTTGCAATTATGGGGTTAAAAACCTCTTTGAACATATAACTTTTAAGATTGTGGAACAGGAAGTGAATATTAAAACAAGAATAAACTTGGTATGCAATTTACTAATAACACCCACAGGTCCATAGCTCTCAGCAGAACATTTAGAGAGATATTTACTAACGTCCAAATGTTTCTGTTTCGGGAAAACTCTTTTTTTTTCATGGAAATAAAAAACTCACTTTTTTAGATTTATTATACCCCAAGGCTGCTAAAAATCTGAATAAAAAATACTTAATCTCAAACCTGCTGAGGTCATGTAGACATCAATGGCAGATGTCCCTTTTACAATTGGAAAATATCATGATCTGCACTGTATTTTATATGATAACCCGAATAATTTGTTGTTTTTGGGTGATAATCCGAAACCATCCTATGTTTCAGACTTTTCCACGATTTAACGAGTCTTATCCTGCATCAGATTTTTTTGATTTCATTTATTGATAAGAAGAAGTAGATAAGATACAATATGTGCATGAATGGGTATTTTCCTTATATGGAATGATCCAATAATTTATACTTTTAATTATGTTTATATTGCTACTATTAGATTTTAAAATGTCTCTAAATCAAAGGTAATTGCAAAGCTTTACATCTGGAATCTTCTTCTTAGAAGAAACTTTGGAAAAGAATTAACAGAAGCAAAATAGTGTTAATGGTTGAGAGTTTACATAACAGCTGCACAGAATTCCCTTCTTGCTGAGCAGTGACCTCTTCTGGGATCTAAAAGGCAAGCATTTAAACTCCCAAGCATCCACATAGTGCAACTAAGAGTAAAACTAATGCATTTCAGTGTCCTTTTTAAAACTGGTAAAGTCTATAGCTTGCACCTTTTTCTGATAAGGTTTCAAAGCTCTTATAATTAGTGATGGTCGAATTTATTCGCGGCGAATTCCCGCGATTCGCCGCTGGCGAATAAATTCGCGAAATGGCAGCAAAAATTTGCCGCCGAAAAATTCGCCAACAAAAACGAGGTGCGCGTCAGACGAAAACGACGCGACACGTGCCAAAAACGACGCGACGTGCCGCATTTGAGGCGAAGCGCGTCGTTTTTGACGCGCGTCGCGTCAAACACGGCATGTCGCGTCATTTCGCGAATTTTTCGCCAGAGAAATTCGCGAATTTTTCAGCGAAGCGAAACACGGGAGTTTCGCCCATCACTACTTATAATCATCATCTTATGCTGCTGCTGTGCCAAAAGAATTCTGAGCTTATATTTATAATTAGAACTATATGGGTTGGAAAAAATTGATCTTCAAGGTGGTTGTTATTTAGGGCTCTTACACACGAGCGTTTTTACCTGAGCTTCCCTGCATTCCGTTTTGCTGCGTTCAGCCGCAGGGGAGCCCAGGTATAGATGCACTCAATGCTTTTCAATGCAGCATGTTGCGTCTGAACCTGCGTTTGGCGCCTACATGCGTTCGTGTGAGTACAGCCCCATTGAAAAGCATTGAGTGTGTCTATACCTGCGCTCCCCTGCGGCTGAATGCAGCAAAACGGAGCGCAGGGGAGCGCAGGTAAAAACACTTGTGTGTAAGAGCACGTAATCTACAGTTAAATCCATAAATATATGGACAGAGACAATTTATTCCTAATTTTGGTTCTGTACATTACCACAATGAATTATAAATGAAACAACTCAGATGCAGTTGAACTGCAGACTTTCAGCTTTAATTCTGTGGTTTGAACAAAAAGATTGCATAAACATATTAGGAACTAAAGCTTTTTTTTTAATACAATCACTTAATTTCACAGGCTCAAAAGTAATTGGACAATTGACTCAAAGGCTATTTCATGTGCAGGTGTGGGCAAGTCTTTCGTTATGCCACTATCAATTAAGCAGCTAAACGCCCTGGAGTTGATTTGAGGGGAGATGCTTGGATGTGGAAGATTTTGTTGTGAACAGGCAACATGTGGTCAAAGGAGCTCTCCATGCAGGTGAAAGAAGCCATCCTTAAAAAACAGAAAAAAACCATCTGAGAAATTGCTACAAAATTAGGAGTGGCAAAATCTACAGTTTGGCAAATCCTGAGAAAGAAAGAAAGACCTGGACGTCCATGGAAGACAACAGTTGTGGATGATCGCAGAATCATTTCCATGGTGAAGAGATACCCCTTCACAACAGCCAAACAAGTTAACAACACACTCCAGGAGGTAGGTGTATCGATATCCATGTCTACCATAAAGAGAAGACTGCATGAAAGTAAATACAGAGGGTGCAATGCAAGGTGCAAGCCACTCATAAGCCTCAAGAATAGAAAGGCTAGTAGGACTTTGCTAAAAAAAAATCTAAAAAAGCCAGCACAGTTTTGGAAATACATTCTTTGGACAGACAAAACCAAGATCAACCTCTACCAGAATTATGCCAAGAAAAAAGTATAGAGAAGGCATGGAACAGCTCATAATACAAAGCTTACCTTCATCTGTAAAACATGGCGGAGGCAGTGGGTGGCTTAGGCGTACATGGCTGCCAGTAGCTGGACAGTGTTTATCAATGATGTGACACAGCACAGAAGCAGCCATACTGTCTGCTCATATCCAGCTAAATGCAGTCAAACTGATTTTGAGGCATTTCATAATACAGATGGACAATGACCCAAAACATACAGCCAAAGCAAACCAGGAGTTTATTAAAGCAAAGTAGTGGAATATTCTTGAATGGCCAAGTCAGTCACCTAATCTGAACACAACTGAGCATGCTTTTCACTTGTTGAAGACTAAACTTCGGACAGAAAGGCCCACAAACAAACAGCAACCGAAAGCCACTGCAGTAAAGGCCTGGCAGAGCATTAAAAAGGAGGAAACCCAGAATCTGGTGATGTCCATGAGTTCAAGACTTCGGGCTGTTATTGCCAGCATAGGATTTTCAACCAAGTATTAGAAAATTAACATTTTATTTTCCGTTTTTTTATTTGTCCAATTACTTTTGAGACCCTGAAATGAAGTGTGTTAAAAAAAGCTTTAGTTTCTCATATTTGTATGTAATCTTTTTGTTCAACCCACTGAATCAAAGCTGAAAGTCTGCAGTTCAATTGCATCTTAGTTGTTTCATTTAAAATTCATTGTGGTAGTGTACAGAACCACAATTAGAAAAAAAGTTGTCTCTGTCCAAATATTTATGGACCTAAATGTTATTTAAGAATTAAAAAAAAAATAATAATATATTTATATATTAAGATTAACTGCCTGCTGTACTGCTATTCAATTATTCAAGTAACTATGGGAGTAGTTTAAAGGTGCAAATAGAGTCAATCATCCTTTTAATGTATTACACAGTAGTACAGAATCTTAAGGAAAAATTCAAGTAGATATAAAGTGCTCCATAAAGCATGACTTATAAGCTTATAATAACTATAATACATTGTTAGAGGTTTCACCTTGGATCAGTGCTTCTTGTCCCTGCATGCCAGCATTGTTAATTCTACTTTCTGATCTACAGTATGCACTTGACACCTTATTATGCAAGCCACGTGGGGGAAAAAATTCAAAATAAGCTATAAATATTTATCGCTACAGATTACTAGAACTAGAAAGTAGTTATTACACCTATTGTGTTTATCCCAGTGGGCTGTAGGGCTGGCCTTTTGGGAAGTTCAGTGCTGGGGCAAGGTGGCTTAGTCTCAAACTCAGTATGGATGAGAACTGTGGAGAATAGCCATTGGCTTTTATCAGGGACCTTTAAGTTTTATAAGGAACGTTAAGTTGGTCTTGAATTGAAAAAGTCTGACAACTGCTTCATTAGCAGTTGTATAAAAATTTTACCAACAGAGGTCACTATTTCACAATAGCGTTAAGCTCTTCAGTCACTCATCAGAATAACCATGGCTGCCCCTGATAATGATAATTTATTAAATGTAAAAAAGGTACTTCCCAATTAAATAAGATAAGTGTTAAGGATCGAGGAAAATTGGTTTTCTTGAATAAGCAAAGGATGCATTCATTGATTACATTTCCCAATACCATTACGGAAAATTATAACTTATAAATACCTGGAACCTTGCACACCTATTCTAGCTGCACATTTAAATTACTCCCATTCTATCATTCACAAAAACATTGACCTTAAGTAGATTCATCAATCCTGACAGCTGTTTTCATGTATAGCAGATCAGAAATTCTCAGTAGTACCCTGGGTGACCTGCAGCTCAGGTTATCTGAACATTAGCTTAATACAGAAATTGCATGGTGGGAGCTGTAGTCCAACAAAAGCTGGAAAGAGAGCGACAGGCTGATAGTGACTGTTTGAGTTAGTGATCCTAAATGATAATACAGTTAGTTCTGCATGAAAATATGCTTATTTTTTAAGATATATATTGGAGGAAAGAACCACATATTTCTAGTCACTGTGCAAATACCAACAGACAAGTATTTTGCTTTCTGTGTGTTCATCCATATCCATAGTATTTTTATCATATTTCTGCATTTGCTCAAAGGTAAATTACTCTCAGGAAACTGTTGTAGGCCATGAAAACAAATAGCTCAGGTACTTGATAAATCTAGGCTGTTTTAAAATATGTTGATACAGAAACCTGGCTTCCTGCCATTAAGGTAATACCACCAGATTAAACTCTCCTGAAACTGGTGTGTCAGTCTGTGCCTTAAAGGAACAATAACAAAAAAAAATTGATTGTATTAAAGTAATTAAACTATAAAATTAGTGTTTGCCTGCACTGACACTATAGTTTCTGCTGTATTACCAGGGGGGCAGCCATTAAAAACACACAGGCTACATAGCAGATAACAGATGCATTCCACTGCATTCTGTAGCATATCTGTTATCTGCTAAGTATCCTGTGCTTTCTCTCCTTTTGTAGCTTGAATGGCTACAAAAGGAGAAAAGGCACAGGCTACTTAGCAGATAACAGGTCTTATCTGTTATCTGCTAAGTAGTCTGTGCCTTTTCTCATTTTGTAGCTTGAATGGCTGTCCTTTTGGCTAAATAGTAGCCTATTTATATAAACTATAGTCTTTATAAAGCAAACACATCACTTTTACCAAGTTGATTTTATAAAGCAATCACATAACTTTTACTAAGTTGTCTTTATAATGTAAACACATACTGTTTACAAATGCATAGCAACCTTACATTATATTTCTATATTACTTTAAAACACATATGTTTGTTGGTGTTAATGTTCCTTTAAAGAGAAATATACTTATCGCTCGATACATTTAGGGGCAGATTTAGGGTTGAAGTGAAAGTTGGTCATTTTTGGGTACTTCGAATATCAAATAGGCCAAAATTCAATTAGAATTGAAAAAATTTGATTTGAATTTAAAAAATCGAAGTAATGTCTCTTTAAAAAATAAAAATTTGATCCTTTGCCACCTTCAACCTGCCAAATTGCTATTTTAGCCTATAAGGGACCTCCTTGAACCTTTTTGAGGGGAATATTGTTCGAATCGTACGACTCAGTCGAATAATTCAAACGATTTTTATTTGATTGAAAATGGTTCATTTTCAATCAAAAACCCTCTTATAAAAATTTTGATGGTCGAATTTCGAAGTTTTTTTCACTTCGAAATTCGACCCTTATTACATGTGCTCCTGAATTATATAATTCACTTCCATTCCTGGTACAAAGCTTGCGTGCAGTAGAAGTCTGGATACCTACACCATTTATTCTTCTGTTTTCTTAAAAATAAGGCAATAACAATAATTTCTACTTGATTACAAAATCAAAACAACAATGAACAAATTATAAACATATACATGAGCTAGATTGATATATCACGGACCATCAAAAGAGAATTAAGTTGTTAAAACATTATTATTTATTGAGTCTTGTTTAAAATTCCATAGTTAGCGTGCCAGGACAACTAAGGGCTAACCACTCAACACTTTTCGTGGCTTCCCGCCATTTTATCAGGACGGCATAAAGAAATCTTTAATAATGTTTTAACTAAATGCTTTGCAATTTTCAATTATTTTTCTAAGATAGTACTTTGGCTGAAAAGGTCTATCACTTAAGTAAAATTACTAGTACTGTAGGTCAGCTGCCAATTTAGCAGTACATGTCACCAGACTTGTTCATGTGATAAATTAATACTTACTCACGGTTAAAGGGGAAGTTTTCTGATAAATTAAGTTTTAGTATGTTATAGATTGACCTCCGCAATGTTTTAGATTGTTATTCATTGTTTCTTTTGTATGGTGTTTTAATTAGCAGCCCCCCTTTTCAGCCTGTTTTGTTGTCAGGGTTCAATAACCCAGATTGATTGTGAAGCTGCTATATTATTGATATTTCTAGTTTTATTTCTCATTTTCCAAAGTAACAACCTGTAGCAATCAGTTAACCATTAAAATTACAATATCTTTCTATTGTTTAGCATTAGTGCTGAAATACAGGAATAGTATAAGTATACTTTGTTATTTGGTCAAATTATAATTACACATTTTACAGAGATTGTCAGTGATTTGTTTCAACTATTCTATTGATATTTATGTTGTGGTTCCTTTTTGTTTTTAACCAACATTCCTATGTTTAACTATACCAAGAGTTAGGTAACAGGTTAAAAAGCAACCTTCTCTTAAAGCAGATAAGCTAACAACTATTTCACATCTCTAAAGTCAGTCCATTATATTAGTTTTTTTCTTTTTTTATAAAATTAAGTTCATTTTAGGAGTAGATGTGCCAGAATACTTCTTTCAGAACACTGATCTTCATCTGCACTATATCCCTTTAGGCTTTCTCTCCATGAGTGCTGAGTCTGATGAACACGTCATTAACAGTGCTCTGGGAACCTCAGAAGTGCTCACAACATGTTCAAATACTTGGCACTTGAATAGGAAACTATGCAGGTGAGGTAACTAGGTGACTGTGTGGGGAAGTCTAGGGTGGGGTACTTTGAGGTTTTTGCTCATATCTTGCAGTGTCGTACTCCACCAGTACTGACACATCCAGATATTGATGTGTCATTCTAAAAAGTAGGAATTATGCTCCAAATATAAACTAAAATATGGTGCATACAGAAGTGTGTTGTTAAATGTTGCTATAGGTGCTATACAGGTTGCTTTTCAATATATCTGAATGCAGTGCTAAAAGGAATTCTGCCACTTAATAGAAGTTAGGGGTTTGAAAGTTACTGCTTTTCCAACTGAAGCTATTCCTAGGGTAAATACACTTGTATGCCAACTGCTCCTCCACAAAATATATTATTCAAGTGGTATTATTCCAGCAAATATCACCATCTGTAACATTACAGTTCCCTGTTCACATATATTGTGCACAGTTAGCTTTCTAGAGGCATTTAGCTTTAAGAGGCATTTAGAGATATAACTATCTAGTTTACCTGTATGAAAAACAGTGAGGTGGCCACTCACTAATTTTAAATGGTACAGTACCTGTCCTGTCAGTTTTCTTTCACTTAGCTACCTAAGAGTGAAGACACACAGAGATAAATGCAATTCAATTTTTGTTTACTATAAAATCCAAATTTTTAGTGGAAAAACTTAATTTTTTTGAGATTTGATTATACTGGATGGAAAAAGTCAGAATCCAAAAATCTGGCATCTCAGACCTGCTGCGGTTGTATATATCACTGGGAATGGTCCCTATCCTGTTTGAAAGTTTCTGTGGTCTGAAATTAGTCCGAAAATCTGACTATTTTGGACTTTTCAGGAAAAAGTCGAAAATTCAGGCTTTACAAGAAAAAAACCAGAAAAATCCTGAAAAAAATCGAATGTTTTGGTAAAAACTCATATGATTTAGGTTTTCATTCGGTTTTATCAAGTTTGTCCCCAATCCAATTAAATTGTGCTTTTTAAATAATAAATAAAGTCCAATTGTGGATTCTAGCTTGGTCTGACTTTTTTAAATTTAAATACTCAAAATAAATGTTATTTTAATAACTAAGCCCCCCCCATGTTTTAGCAAAGTTAATTATCACTACTGTCTATTTTGTAGTCGTGACAAGTAGTTGCTACTATTAGCTCTGTGTGTCTTCATTCTAAGGGGCAGATTTATCAAGGGTCAAATTTTGAGTTTATATGTGTTTCTAAAAACTCACATAAACTACCGTAAGGTTGAAATTTGAAAGTAAACCCAAACAATCTAAATTTATTTAAAAATGTTAACTGTTTAAATTTGGGCAAAAAGGATCAACCTGCAAATTCGAATCAAATTCAAATTGAATTCGATCTAATGGGATTCAAGTTTTTTTTTACAAAACATTTTTTAAAAAAAGGAATTTTTTTTTTTTCAAAAGTCCACCAAACGACCCCAGTACTGGGGTGCTTTCTGAACAAAGATTTTTAGTGAAGCAGTATTCAGTTGTATAAAATTAAATGAAATGTGAAAATCTGGATGTGCAAAAATTTGGGTACCCTTGAAATTTTGCTAATTTGAATGCATGTAAACTCAATACTGATTACTAGCAACACCAAATTTATTCGATTAGCTCACTAAGCCTTGAACATCATAGGCAGGTGTGTCCAATCATAGGAAAGGGTATTTAAGGTGGCCAGTTGCAAGTTGTGCATCCGTTTCACTCTCCTCTAAGGGTGATGACACACTAAAAGATTTGGCGAGCTTTAGTCGCCCAGCGACAAATTTCTTCTTTTTCAGGTGACTTACTGCTGGATAGAGTTTAAATCACCAGTGGGATAGCACTCTGAGCGTTTCTTTTTCCGAAGTCTCCCAAAGTTGCTTCACAAGGAAAAAAAGCAACCCGATGGGCTAGATTCTAGCCCATGGGAAGGCCTTTCAGGTAGATTAGTTGCCTGAAGAAGAATCGATTTGTCGATGGGCGATGAAATCTCCCAAAAGATTGTTCACTATCATGGTTTAGGGGAAGGCTACAAAAAGGTATCTCAGAGGTTTAAACTGTCAGTTTCAATTGCAAGGAATGTAATTGGGAAATGGAAGGCCACAGGCACATTTGCTGTAAGACTCAGGTCTGGCAGGCCAAGAAAAATACAGGAGCGACATATGTGGATGATTGTGAGAATGGTTACAGAAAGTGATGGGCGAATTCGCAGCGAATTCCTGCGATTCACCGCCCGCGAATAAATTTGCGAAACGCCAGCGAAAATTTGCCTGCCAAAAATTTGCTGACGTACAAAAAAAAACAGTTGGGCGCCGAAAATGACGCGACACGTGTCAAAAATGACGTGATGCGCGTCGCAAACTACGCGAAGCACGTCAAAAAAAGTGTGCTTTTTTTTCGCCAATTCGAGGATTTCGCTGGAAATTCGCAAATTTTTCGGCGAAAAGGGATAGATTCGTCGATCACTAGTTACAGATAACCCAAAGATCACCTCCAAAGACCTTCAAGAACATCTTGCTACAATTCAGCTCATTTTGCACAAAGAACATCTGTATGGCAGGGTGATGAGAAAGAAGCCTTTTCTGTACTCACCCCATAAACAGAAATGCTTGTTGTATGCAAAAGCTCATTTAGACATTTGGACTGATGAGACAAAAATTGGGTTACTTGTTGATAGCAAAAACTGCTTTGCATGGCGGAAGAACACCGCATTCCAAGAAAAACACCTGCTACCTACTGTAAAATTTGGTAGAGGTTCCATCATGATGTGGGGCTGTGTGGTTAGTTCAGGGACTGGGGCCCTTGGTAAAGTCAAGTAATGCAACCCAATATCAACAAATTCTTCAGGATAATGTTCAAGCATTAGTCACAAAGTTGAAGTTATGCAGGGGTTGGATATTCCAACAAGGCAATGACCCTAAACTCACTTCAAAATCTACAAAGGCATTTATGCAGTGAGAGAAGTACAATATTCCAGAATGGGTTTCACAGTCCACAACTTGAATCTGTGGGATGCTTTGAAGCAGGTTGTCCATGCTCGACATCAAATTTAACTGAACTGGAGAGATTTTGTATGGACGAATATTCAAAAATGTCACCATCCAGAATCCAGATGCTCATCAAAGGCTATAGGTGGCATGTAGAGGCTGTTTTTTTTTTTTGCAAAAGAAGGCTCAACTAAGTATTGATCTAATAAATCTGTAGGGGTGCCCACATCTATGCACCTTTCTAATTTAGTTATGATACATATTGCAAATTTTCTGTTAATCCAATAAAGTTTGTCACTGCTGAAATACTACTGTTTCCAAAAGGCTTGTTATATAGTAAAAGGAAGTTACTTTGAAAGCTCAGCCAATGATAAACTAAACTTCAAAGAATGAAGAAGGGTTCCCAAACGTTTTCATATGACTGTACCTACATGTGTACCTTTAGGGGCAAATTTGCCAAAGCGCAAAGTGTCTAACGCTAGCGCTTATTCGCCAGCATGATGCCATTTCGCAACCTCGCCAATTTACTAACAGTGTCCCTGGTGAAAAGTTGCGCACTGACGAAGGGATGTAACTACGCTAACTCATTAAGATGACCATTTTATGAACATTAGCTCTTGCGCTAGACTTTACTTCGCCAGGTCAGACCTGGCGAAGTTCAATACAATAGAAAGGAGTTTGAAAAAAAAACTTTAAAAAAAGTCCCAAAAAAACGCTGGCGTCTTTTACTTTTTTAAGGGTGATAGTCTGAAAAGTAGCGTAATTTTTTGGGGGTTACCCTCCTTCCCCCTCACATTTCCTAACATATGGCAACTCAACTATACAGTGGGCACATGTTTATATCAATAGGACAACTTTATTTCATGTATTAACAGTTTCCTGGGCTTGTGTAGTGTAATGTATTGGCTGTAACATATACTTCTATTATACATTTAACTTCGCACCTTTTACAAATTAGGCATTGCTAGCGTAAATGTGCTTTGCCTGGCGATGTAACGGTAGCACAACTTCGCCCTGAGAGCAAATTCGCATTTTAGTGAATTAGTGGTGTTTGGCGAAAATTTGCCTGCCGAAGTGCGGTGAATTGTGGCAAAGCCGTCGCTAACACATTTTCCCTGCTTAGTGAATTTGCCCCTTAGAGTGAAGACACACAGAGCTACTAGTGGAAGCAATATATGTGGTCTGATCATGGGACCACATCAAAGAAAAGCTGCGGCCCACATCAATGTTAACAACACCATCTAGACCTATTATCTGTGCAATAGCTTTTTGAAACACTGATACTGATGATATACCAAAGGGTAATCTCAAAAAGTGATATCTTCTTATTGGTGTGTTGAAAGGACATAGCTTGCTCTACTCTTCATACAGTACAGCTTTATTTACCAGGAATGTTGATTGGCATGAAATAGTAAGAGGTAGTTGGCATCTGGCATGCAAGACACAACTTCCTCCTCGGTTAACAGTGGGTAGTGTTTTTGCCTGATTGCTTTATTTAAGTCTCTTTGGGGCATGCAAATTCTGATTTTCTTTGGTGAAATCAATGTTACCATGCTACTGACCCATTCAGTTGGTTCAGATTATTTATTTTCTTATGTGTAACTCTTCAATCACCTCTTAGAGCTACAGGAATTTTCATAGGAGAATGTAGCCACAGGCTTGATAGTGTGATCAGGTTCTATATGGTGCTGTCCAAGTATGCAGCCAAGACAACTGAATAGATCACTGTAATCCTTTAGAATGTCTTCTTTTTTTTGTAACATCATACAGTTAAATTTAATTTGAGACATACAGCTCTACCAAGTATTGCTGTATGATTTCAAAGCTGATACTATGCTCTTGCTTTTTGTATTCACAAAGTATGCAGTGATTCATGGTGACGATAGTAAGAAACAGGCTTAAAGGGATCCTGTCATGGGAAAAAAACTATTTTTTCAAAATTCATCAGGTAATAGTGCTGTTCCAGAAGAATTCTGCATTGAAATCCATTTCTCAAAAGAAACAGATTTATTTTTATTAATTTGAAATCTGATATGGGGCTAGACATATTGTCAATTTCCCAGCTGCCCCAGGTCATGTG
>CM044432.1:83558924-83586309 GCA_024363595.1 Xenopus borealis | reverse complement strand
GTCTCTGCGCTCCAAGTGGGACATTCAGTAAGATCCGAAAAATCGCTAGCGCAGGCTTCGCGAGCGTTCTCCGCACTTCGCCAGGCAAATTTTCACCTGCGCTATGCAGATTCACTAAAGTGCGAATTTACTCTCTGGTCGGCGAACTTTATCGTATTTACGCTAGTGTTACTTCACTAGGCATAGCGCAATTTCGCTAGCGAAGCCTAATTTGCATATGGTGCGAAACCTATATAATAAAGTTCAAGTGTCTGCGTCCAGTCCCTGTGTCCGTGGGATTGCGCTACTGCGCATGTGCCCCACGGACAGCCAGTGCGAGCGTCTAACGCTACTGCAAATTCGCCAGCGTGACGTCAAATCGTAATCGCAAATTCACGAACACCGCAAATTTATGCTAGCGAAGTAGATAGACTTGCGCAACTTCGCACCCTTACGCCAGGCAAAGTTGCGCACTGGAGAAGGATCATAATTACACAAATTCACTAAGATGAACTTTTTGCTGTTCGTTAGCACTTACGCTAGAGCAATACAATAGATAGGAGGTTGAAAAAAAAAACGATGTGGCGTGTTTTAACATTGTGGGTGATAGACACTGTCATTGTCACTCACAATGGTAAAACACGCAACAGCGTTTTTTGGGACTTAGAAAAATGTTAAATTTTTTTTTCAACCTCCTATCTATTGTATTCTATCTACTTCACTAGCGTAAATTCGCCAGAGTAGGTGTTGGCAAATTTGTGCTAGTGTTAGACGCTTCACGCTGGTTGTCCGTGGGGCACATGCGCAGTAGCGCAATTCCACGGACACAGAGACTGGACACAGAGACACTTGAACTTTATTATATAGGATATTATTTATGGTAAATGTTTTCCAGCCTGACAATATTCCTGAAACTTTTTCTTCAGAACGTTTATTTTATCTCTTTCACCCTCCATGAATTCAAATGTATTAGTCACTTTTAGTGCCTTTTCTGCTGCAACATTCATTCGCCTGGCTGTGCTGAATAGCTCATATCTCTAAATTTTCAGCAAGATTTCCATTCAGATTCATATTTGGAGGTGGTTGAAACTGTGTTATTTTTTACTTTGTGTACTCACAATGTAATGTGGTTGCACGGGGTTAACAAACACAACACTTTGCAGTTTTATTACAGAGCTTCTCTTAACATGTGCTCTGCTATGTGGGCATGTCCCAATTCACCATATTACTTCTTATTATACCAGTGCAGCTACTACAGGTGCTGACATAATTCAATATACTACACTTATCTGCCTTTAAAAGAACAGTTTCCACCTGTGTATGGCTACACAGAGTCGAGTGGAGATCTGCGTGAAATATGTGAAAGCAGGCATTTTGAAGCCAATCTCCACTTGGCTCTGTGTAACTGCATACAGGTGGGAACTGTTCTTAACCAGGCTGAGGGTGAAATGGCATTCAAGATTGGTGGAGTATAATATTATTTATTATAATAATGGTAAGACAAGCTGTTGTAAACTATAAAGATATTATAAGTCACTGAGGAGTTCCATGACCATACCGTATATATTATATACAGGTCATGGAACTCCGAGGTTACTTCTAATGTCCTGATATTTTCTAAGAAGGGGTACTTTATCCTATATAATAAAGTTCAAGTGTCTCTGCGTCCAGTCCCTGTGTCCGTGGAATTTGCTACTGTGCATGTGCTGCACGCACTGACCGAATTTACCAGTTTTGGCCACTAGAGGTCGCCAATCACTAGCTAATGCTATCAGTACCAGTACTTAGAATAGAGTCAATGGAAGCCTGTGGTGAAGTGTATAAGGTAAATGCCTCTGACCAGTGCGTTTAGTGTTCAATTTCCATTGAGTGATAATTTATGCTAGCAAAGTAGATAGACGCGCAACTTCGCACCCTTACGCTGTGGTGTGTTTTAGCATTGTGGGTGATAGTCTGAATTCGCACGTTAGTGAATTTGCGTAGCGCAGGCAAAAATTCGCCTACAACAATTCTGTTTTTATAAATGTTTGACTACATATGTTCAAGCGCCCGTTAATTTATCGGGCTTAATGTAAAGTTCAAGTGTCTCTGTGTCCAGTCCCTGTGTGCATGGAATTGCGCTACTGCAGATGTGCCCCACGGACCGTCTCTGGCGAATTTATGCTAGCGAAGTAGATAGACGCGCAACTTCGCACCCTTACGCTGTGGCGTGTTTTACCATTGTGGGTGATAGTCTGAAAAACGTTAATACGTTACCATTCGCAGACCAGAGCGTAAATTCGCACGTTAGTGAATTTGCGCAGCGCAGGTGAAAATTTGCCTAGAACAATTCTGTTTTTTATAAATGTTTAACTACATATGTTCTAGCGCCTGTTAATTTAACGGGCTTAATATCTAGTTTATTATAATACACAAGTTTTAGTGAGTCATGACAAAAATCACTAAGCTCCGTTTAAAACTGATGACATCACTAAGCGATATTCATGGTTTTTTTGTATTATGTCCTAATAAAAGGTGCTTAGTGATGTCATTAGTTATAAATGGCGCTTGGTGATGTCATTTTTGTCACGTGACTCAGACTTTTATATTAAAATATAATAAGTACCCCCTATTGTAAAATATGAGACTATTAGAAGCCCATTTGATTTTAGGTAAAAACATGGTGGAATGCATGTAAATTTTGCATTTGATTTGTAAATCAGTACTCAAATACTCAATTTTATCTGTGTCTGAAAAGTGCATCTGTCACCATTAGATGATATGCCCATTCATTCAGTAACTAAACTAAATACTAATTTAACTGTATACTCTACTTATCGAAAACCAACATACTTCTAATTAAATTGTTTTTGATTTTCCAAGAGTGACAGTACACTAATGATAATAATGAAGTAAAGCTGTAGTTTCTAATTAGTATATTTTTTAATTGTGTGTCAGTCATAAGCATTAGATAAGTATAAATAAGAGAGAAAGGGATATTATTTAGGTTTAAGTCCAAGGTCAGTGTTTGAGCTGTCAAGCGGACATATGTGAGAAATGAAGCCCTTCTGAAAATTTCACAGAAATGCCTATACACCAAGAAAACACCATATTATTGAACTTTATGATATTTTTCAATATGCTGGCCAAACTCTCACCAAATGGAATGCACATATATATGTATTTGTGGCGTTGTATACTGGTGATGTAATTATGCATATTGATGATTAGTCTGGCTATGTAAATTAATTATACTTTTGTGTTTGGATTATTTCACAGAATTTTAATAAAATTATTCGAAGCAGAATTGTGGGGAGCAAAAAAAAAAAATAAAATGCATTTTGGGAAAAGAAAACTACAGGCTGAAAATGCACATTATCACGTTTCATTGTATTGTATACGAGTATTTACTGTCAGGCTTACCAAATAGTATGTGATGGATCTCTTCTGGAAGATAAGGACCCACAAGCAACTCACACGACACAGAACCCACTTGAGGATGGTAGGGGGGAAGCCGTGAGTGGAGAGAGGCCAGTGAGGCTAAACCGATACGAGGTACCAGGAAGTGTTGAGAGGGAGTAGTCAATCAAATTCGGGTCAAAAGGCAGGCAGCAATCTAGCAGGAAGATAGGCAAGCAAAAGGTCTGGACAGGCAGCAAAGTTTCAGAAGTCAGGACAAGCAGAGGTCATAAACAGGGATCAATAATCAAATAGGTCAAAATAACTAGGCTTCAGGATAAACCACGATAACCAGGCCCAGATCCCATACAAAAGCCAGTTTAAATACCTTTAGTCTTGTCAAAATGCCAGCGTCAAGATGCTTGCTCAAACGCACCTGCGCCTGAATGCACGCCAGCGTTAGTAAGAATGTGCTTGCTTCCTCATGCACCTGCGTGACCTCAGAGCTGCCGGACGGAGACACACAGGAGGACCCTGCTGGACCCGCTCGGTAAGTTTTCTTACATTGCCCCTACCGAGATGCGGCCTCTGGACGCAGACAGAAGAAGGCTTGTCAGAGACCTATGGAACCGAGCCAAAAGTCCGGGAGCATGTACATTCGTAGAAGGTTCCCAAGAATTCTCTTCTGGACCATAACCTTTCCATTTGACCAAATATTGCAACACTTTCCCCCTTCTACGAATATCCAGGATCTGGTCGACCCCAAATTCTTCTTGGTTATCGATAATAACCAGAGGCGGTGGAGGAACACTTCGTCCTGGAAAATTATGATGCGTTACAGGCTTAAGCAACGCTGCATGGAACACCGGATGGATGTGGTATGATTTGGGCAACTCCAACCGAAAAGAAACAGGATCTGACGACTTATAACAAAAGGCCCCAAAAATTGCTTACCCAACTTCTTGCTAGGGCAAGACAATTTGAGATTAGCCGTAGACAACCAGACTCGATCTCCAACTTTAAATTCAGAATCCTTCATTCGTTTATGGTCCGCATAGATCTTGAAATTAAGTTGTGCTCTAGCCATTGTCTTTTGCAACAACTTAAAATTATTCGACAGAAATGTGAGTCGATCTTGTACTGCAGGGACCAAAATCTGCGATACAGCTGAAAAGATTGCTGGATTCAATCCGTAATTAACATAGAATAGAGACTGATTGGCCAGCATCAGTACGAACGCACTCGCTTCCGCTTGCACCTGCGTGACGTCAGAGCTGGTGGACGGAGGCATGCAGGAGGACCCGCTGGGTAAGTTTTCTTACATTTACACTTTAAAAAACGCCCAATAAAAACGATCCATGTGACCTCGCCCTAAGTCAGGGGTCCCCAACCTTTTTTACTCGTGAACCACATTTAAATGTAAAACTTGGAGAGCAACACAAGCATGAAAAAGTCCGCTGGGTGCCAAAAAAGGGCTGTGATTGGCTATTTGGTACCTCCTATGGGAACTGGCCACCTACAGGAGGCTCTGTTTGGCAGTACATCTGGTTTTTACGCAACCAAAACTTGCCTTCTAGCCAGGAATTCAAAAATAAGCACCTGCTTTGAGGTCACTGGGAGCAACATCCAAGGGGTTGGTGAGCAACATGTTGCTTGCGAGCTACTGGTTGGGGACCACTGCCCTAAGTTATCATATCAACTATGGTTTCCAGTTTTATTAGCAGTTCTGGTCAGACAAATTATTATATTAAAGTCTTGGGAAGTGAAAGCAGACCTGTACTTCATTTCTTCATTATGATTTTTACAGACTCATTTTCCATTGTTATTTTTAATATTATTTTAAGACCATCCTAACCAACTATCTGGGGATGTATAGAAATTAATGCTGGCCATACACAGGCAGATAAAGCTGCCGATATTGGTCATTTACACCGATTTGACAACTTATCTGCCCTTGTATGGGGCTTCCGACGGGTCTTCCCGACCAATATCTGGACACGATATCGATCGGGAAGGTTAGATTTTCTTCTGACCGACCCTTAGGAAGTCCATTGCGCTCATCGTAATCTGATTGTTGCCCACAGGGCTGAACGTCCGGATTACCCAGATATAGCCCTGCCAGTTAGTGGCATATCGGGGAAAGATCAAGTGGATCTTTGCATCTATGGCCAACTTAAGGGGCTGTTTAAACATACAATCTTGTTATCTTGGTGCATAGATGATTATCTGTCCTGACTGACAATTTCCATTTGTTACTGTTCCAGTTGTTTGTGTAAACAATAGAAAAGTGACCTATTATTGTATGTTATTTATCCATTTGGCTCATTGGTATTGAACAGGTTGGGCCCTGTGTGGCCACACTTAGGGCAGGACTGCCTGGGAAAATTTGAGAGGCATACAGTTGTTGATGGCTTTGCCTGTCCACCAAAACTTGTGATGCAACTGCATAAGCATGACAGTTTGTAGGACCCTGCAATTAGGACTGAAATCACGAGGCCCCTGATGGCCACCCACCCCAGCCCCCCCAAACACCCACCCCAGATCCTGCCCACACCACACAGACAGCAGTGCAGAAAACTGTAAAAACTTCCACTCACAGGTTATAAAAAGCCACTGGTGGCTAGAGCCCCCTTATAAGTTAAAAAAAATGGTGGCCAGGGTCCCACATAAACGTTTTAAAATACATTGATGGTCAGGGCTCCTCCTATAAATAAAAAAAAAATAACAATGGTGGTCAGGGCACCCCTAAAAGTTAAAAAAAAAAAAACACTTGGTGGCCAGGTTCCCCCTATAAATAAAAAAAACATTGGCACCAGGGCCCATCATAAAAGTTTTTTTTAAAAACATTGGTGGACAGGGGCCCCATAGAATAATGTAAAAAAACATTGGTTGCCAGGGGTTTAATAAAGTAAAAGTAACGGTAAGTGGAACTTACCGTTATGTTTTTCTTCAACATCTTTGGCTCCGTTTGCTGCTTCAGGTCTTCGGTGATTCTGGTCTTCGGGACTTTGGCTCTTTCAGTGGCGCATCACTTTGGTGCTGTTAAGGGGAACCTGGCTAATCTGAAATGTGTAGCACACTGGGCCTCTGTTAGTCCTGGGCCTATGTTATGCTATGCTATTTATGCTATGCTTCTACCAGCAACCCAAAATTTGACATACATGTTCCCGCTACCTGACTACTTTCAGGCCTGGATTTATGTAAAGGCCACAAAGGCTTGGACCTAGGGTGGCAAGAGTGTAGAGGCAGCATGCCACCCAGCTGCATTCTAGGATGTGCTAATCGCCAGTGCTCCAGTGCATATGTGCAAATGCTCCTGCGGGGGCAGGCGGTTGCATAAGTTGTTGGGCGCTAGGACAATGCAGCATGACATTGGCAGGTGCTAGGACCCTGCTGTGTGAATTGGCTTGGTGCACTGAAGACAGAAATCCATGTCTGACCATTTTGCGGGTATTCCATGGATACCTGACCTGATGCAGGACTCTAGCAGGGGGGCCCAGACTTCCTCTATATTTCTAAGATATCCCCTCTTTAATATCCCCTCTTCCCAATTGCCTTCTTACCAGGCCCGGACTGGCAATCTGTGGGTTCTGGCAAATGCCAGAGGGGCTGCTGTAAGTTGCCATAGAAAGTGACTATTAAGTTGGCTGTTTGGGCCTCTATCTAGTAGAAATGGCAGGGCCTATTTTGAACCCCAGTCCAGTCCTGCTTCTTACCCATTCCAACATGGAGAGCACTGGTTGAGGGAGTGCCGATGGATCATGGGAGGGCCGGGTAGCAGTTGCAGTATGCCCAGGCACGGGCATCTCCAATTATTTTTTTATGGGAGGGGCAGTTGTTATGCCGCTGTTCCTAAGTGCCCCATAGCTGGGTTGCCATGTAGGCATTATTTGATGCCAATGTTATTGATAGGGAAGAAAGATAAAATAAAGCAAAGCTGGCAATTTTTCATAAAAGGTGGCAACCCTACCCATAGTGAATGGTGCCAGGAATACAAGTCAGCTCTACCACTCAATACTGGTAACTTTGAAGAAAGGGTTCTGAAGTTGATAACAACAATACAATATAATAAGCTGTGAAGTATCTGCCTGCCATTATACTGCTCAAAAAATACATGCAGGTTAAAAGCAAATTTGAGAGCAACCACCCTTGTCTTTCAGACACTTTGCAAAAGTTGGTGAATGATTCTGACAATAATTCCCAGGCAATGAATTAATTTCCCAACTGTTTGCAGTCTATTAAAGTAAATGATTAGCGACCTCTTGGGGAGCTGCAAAGCATTTCTCAGTTGGCAGTGCATAGAGTGCCTTTTGCTCCACCTAGAGGGTGTGGGAAAAGAAATACCTATGTGGGTTGGTGGGTGGGTGAATGAGCTTACAAAAGTGACAGGAACCCAGCATGGGAGAAAGTTCCCTCCTCTCTGAGAGACCGTACTGAGGAGGAAGCCCACCACTGACACAACTAGAAAACTTGGAGTAACTAAGTAAGAAGACAAAAAAAACCAACCTTTCCAGATACAAGGGCACAATAGGAACTTTTTGTTTATCTTTTTTTTAAATACACACACATATATATATATATCATTTTTATGCATAATCCTGATTTCAGAGAAAAGGAATATACCTGCTTCCCAACTTTGTGAAAGCGGGCAGACAGACTGGGATTTGCTTTTGGATTGTTATCTGCTACTTGTCTGTTCTCTCTCCTCCTGGCCTGATCTAATTAGTCGTGTCCAAGTGATCTGGCCGAGAAAGAGGGGGAGGCTAATGACAGTGTGAGTCCAGGCGCTGTCACACCAGGGATAACGAGTTTGGGGCAGTCCCCAGAGCCTCGGGTCACGCAGCAAGTCGGCTCTCACAGCTGCATAAGGAGATACTACGTTTCAGTGGGGGAAACTAGAGGCAGAAAAGGAAAAACTGGATTTTATTTTGCAAAGGTTTCACTCGAGAAGTTTAAAGTCCGTCCCCATGGCTGAGAAGAAGAAAGAAAAAGAAGGGAAAGGAAAAAAGGGGAAAGGGAAAAAAGACAGGAAAGGAAAAAAAGCGGAGAGCAGCGACCAAGGTGCAGGTGAGTGACTCTTTCTGCTTGGACGTCTGTAATGTGGCACTTTTCACTTTCATCTGACATAGCTGGGGATTCTTATTCATTTCTGAGTGAGGGCATGCTGCTTACCATTACTACCCACCTCAATAACCCTGACTGAATAGCGCAGTCAGTCATTATTCAGGTTAGGATGGTATACGCGTGCTAATTCCTCTCTTTTGTTTTAGCGGAATAAGGTATTTAAAAGCAGTTCTCATGATCGTTTCGGTGTGTAGGATTAGGTCAATTGCATGAAAACAGAAAACCCAGCCGGCTCTCCGAGCTCAGGCTTCCATCTCTATTCTTAGGCTGCCCCCTAGCGACGGCCCGCGGAAAAGAGAAGCTGAAAAGAGGGATTTCCCTGCTGCTGCGCTAAATCAAGTGAAACCCAGCACGCGTACTGACGTCAGAAGCAGTTACCTGTTGTGCTGTGTTACCGGACGTGTGTGTGGTTGCTTAGGTACTTTTATCATGGAGCCGGGCATGCGTGGCTGGAAAGGCAAAGAAACATCAGCAACGAGCGACAGAAAGAGTTGTTATAAGTCTAATGTAGTCGCAGTTCATTGATAGATGAGAAGTATGCATTAAAGGGGCTGTTCACCTTCAAACAACTGTTTTCAGATAGATCACCAGAAATAATGACGTTTTCCAATTCCGTTCCATTTTCTATGTGTGACAGTTTTTCTGATATTGACAAAGTGTAATTTTTCACCTTCTAAAGCAGCTGTGGGAGGTTGGGTTGCTGGCCCTCTAAATTGTTCTAGATTGATACATGTAGTTGATACATGAGAAATGTATCAACTAAATGTTGCAAACTTGTGAATTTAGAGTCTGCCCCTGAATTACTGAGCTGCCAGACTCAAACACCAGAGACATTCAACTTTAAACTTCGTTTTTGGAAAACAGTAAAAAATAAATAATTGAAAGGGAAAAAGGCTTTATTTCTGGGGAACAATCTGAAAACAACTGAATTGAAAAAAGTGTTTGGAAGGTGAACAACCCATTTACACTTTTCCTTGTTAAAGGGGTTGATCACCTTCCAAACACTTCTTTCAGTTCTGTTGTTTTCTGATTGTTACACAGAAATAAAGTCTTTTTTCAATTACCTTCCATTATTTATTTTTTTACTGTTTTTCCAAAATATAAGTTTAAAGTTGAATTTTGGTGTCTCTGGTGTTTGAGTCTGGCAGCTCAGTAATTTAGGTGCAGACTCTAAGCTGTTACAATTTTGCAACATTTAATTTCTCAACAACTATTGTATCAATTCAAACAGCTGCCTGTAATGAAACCCAGAGCTTCTGTTCAGGAGGGACAAAGATAAGAAATCTTTCAACTAAAGGTATCAATTTAGAACAGTTTACAGGGTCAGAGAATCCCCACTCCCAGCTGCTTTAGAAAGTGAAAAATTACTCTTTACACTTCAGTATTAGTAAAAATAGGCACACATAAAAAATAGAAAGGAATAGGGGAAAGTAATTATTTCTGGTGATCTATGTAAAAACAATTAGTTGTTTGAAGGTGAACAACCCCTTTAAGGAGAATTTTACAAAACGTTTCACCATAAAAAATAAACAAAAACTTTACCGTTTCCATCAAGCAAGGGTTGGGAAATCTGCCATATGTTGTTGAAATACAACTCCCAGTCACCCACCAGCCTTCGTTAGGTTATTGCTAGTTTAAACACGTGCAGGCTCTGCATCTATTGTGCTAAATATTTCTGACAGTAAAGACAGCCTCATAGGTGCAATGCTGGCTCATAAGATGAACATTATTTATTTATATTACTTATTTGTTCATGCAATGGCTGCTTTCCTTTAGAAAAATGGGGGTGCTCAGGAATCTCTGTATTTGCCCAAGGAATTTGATAGCTGCAATATTACTCTGCACAAACACACCCCCATGGTTAATGCTTTCACCTCTAGTTTATCAGTCCTGTGTCTGCCACTGCTTGCTGGCAATATTGGGGATATTTCTGTCTGCCAGAGAACTGTTGCTACTGTTCAAATATTTATTTTCATCATATATGTTTAGTGTGTGTCCAATAATATTCCTCTGGGTGTGATCAGCCGTAACATGGAGCGATCATGCCTATGTAGGGTGGATGCAGTTGCAGTCATAGAAATCAAGATTTGTAGCCTGTGTCATTTAATGATGGTTTACATCTCAGATAGGTCCATTTGGTTAAGGAGGTCTTAATGAATATTAATTGAAGAGTGACATTTCTCTTTGTGGAAGATCCGTGGTTGAGTCATTTATCACGGCCAAGAAAAAAAACTGATTTATTCATAGGGCTGTATGCTCAATGTAATATTGTAGGACAGAATCAGGGATGCTAGCAGGCTTGATATGATATACATTATATACTGTTGCCTCTTTCTCAACTTAAAGTATAAATTGTGTGAAATCAGGCACAATACTGTATACCTCTAATGATGGATATGGATGGATGGACTCCCAAACAATGGAGTGCAGTTCATTTGCTTATCCACTGACAGATTTAGTTTTTTCACCTATATTCTCTAGTGCCAGATATCTGAAATATATCAATGGTCATCCTTTGCTCAGCTGCTTCCCCATCTGCTAGCTAATAATTTCTGGAGCTGTAATTTGGGGAAAGTTGGAAATCCTTGCATACTACAATTTTTTGTATGTTGTAATGCTTTACCTTTGAAAAAGACTAATTTAGTTGCATTAGCCAGTGCTTTGACTAGAAACAAATATGTTTCTAATGCATCAGCATGTGTTCATTGCATTAGTAGTGATATTGCATGTATAGATTCTGGTGGTCTCTAAAGTGCCATAAATTACACAGCAATTTACAGAGCAAAAATTATTAAAACAGTAACGGACTGAGGCAATGTAGATTTAAATTGAATAATTTTTGCACAGACAGTATTCTCTGTAGCAAAGAGCTTACAGCAAATATCTTTTATTTATGAGAAGTTGTTGGAGTTGTTGAAGGAGTTGTTGGAGCAGTAAGAACATGTGCTCAAACTTGAGGAAACCCCTGTTTCCTTTTCATTTTCTTTTAACACTTTATTTTCTTTTGGAAAACAACATCACTTGCAACTCTTTAATTCATCACTGTCCAGCATAAAACTACCCTCCAGCACAGGTTTGTTGCATAACCAGCAAGAAAAGTCCTGACGGCAATTTTTAGGTGACTTTTGGAACTACTCTTCCATCTGTCTCCAAGCAGGCATCTTCAGATGAGATGCTAGTCATTTTATTGCATGCAATAAAGCTGCCTGCTGAGTAGGTGGCACTGCTAGGTTAAACTATTGGCAGTTAAGCATTCTCATTATGAGCACTGCTAATATTTCTATACCTGGGTAACACAGAATATCAAACTGCATTTCTGTTTGGTTTGTGTGTATAGAACAAAACTTGTCATTGTAATTTGTGCTGGCCTACAAACACTAAGGCAGAGTGAGTTCTTGCTTTTAAGATAGCTGCTACTTCCTTAAGGGTAGGGACAGACAGGGAGATTCGGGGAGATTCTGTCGCCTGGCGTTTTTAGCATGCGACAATCTCCCCGAATTTCCTTCTCCCTGTCTGCCGCTAGTATAAGTGATAAAGCGCCAGCGCCTGTGCACACGCTGCGCAGCGATTTCCAGAATCGCCCGAAGATACTTCGTGAGGAAACTTTTGGCGATTCCGGAAATCGCCGCGCAGCGTGTGCACAGGCGTTGGCGCTTTATCACTTATACTAGCAGCAGACAGGGAGAAGGAAATTCGGGGAGATTGTCGCCTGCTAAAAACGCCAGGCGACAGAATCTCCCCGAATCTCCCTGTCTGTCCCTACCCTTATGGCTCCTGACTCTTTTGTTTCAGTGGCTTATCAGAATTATCTCAAAGATGTTGAGAGTAATTCAGTCAGGACAAAACATGAGCAGTAGCCTCCAGGGCTAGCATTCCAGTGGACAATGACCTGCTTATGAAATGCAAGAGAGACATGGGCCAGGGTCTAATTGCTGCTCTTTCCTTTTAATGCTTGTTTACTGATATTTTGATCTGTGTTGGCTGGGTTATTACCCATTTCACAACATTTTAGTTTAGTTTCTTTATTAAAGGGGAAACTATACCTCAAGTTTACCCTACATGGAACCAAAATATTTAATTATATTAACCAATATGTATACATAAAACCTGCTTGCAACAAATGTTAGTGTGTATGTGATCCCACAACCCCCTTTTCAAAAAGACAACCAATAACATTTGCAATGATTCATTAGGTACATGGTATCATGAAAAATCACTTCGTTAAACGAGATTAACTGCTCACCAATTGTACAATATCTTCAGTAGCTACATTCCTGGTACAACATTAGCTTTATTATTGGAGAACACATTTTTTTGTGTACTCTGTATTACTAAAATAGTATTTTATTTGCAAATATGACTCTTATCTCTGTCTCCCAGATCTTGAAAGAGAGAAATGATGCTTTATGACTGGTGGAGCAGAGGTGTTCGATGAACTGTTCTGTAAATTAGGGAGGCACCGAATCTAGGAACTGTTCAGGATTCAGCCTAGATTCAGCCTTTTTCAAGTGCCTGGCCAAACAAATCCAAATATCATGTGACTTTTTGTCACACAGACAAGGAAGTAAAAAAAATGTTTTAACTGTGTGCTGCGCTCCCTCTTCCTTCCCTCCATTCCCCTAATTTACATATGAGAATTAGGGTCCGGATTTATATTTATGACCTGCTTTCATGTGGTTCTTATTCTTACCTTTAAATTAATTTATATTGCACATAAAGAGTATTAGCCAATACTACTAAAAAAACATTTTTTGTTGAACAGGTAGTTTATTATTGCCCCAAAGGAAGCACTGGAACCTATTTCGGGCTAGCTATAGCACAAATACCAGCTATTAATTTTCCCATGTGACACAAACCTAAAGTAATTATGCATTTGTTCTGCTGTTTACAATTACAAATGAAGCGTCTGTAAAATTCCAGGAAACCTTTTATAATAGCTATTTCATTAATGCTTCTTAAGAATGGTTATTGATCATTGTACGGGGCTTACGCTTTGCCTAAATTAGGGTCATAAAGGTAACAATAACAGACAGGTTGAAAAGACTTTTAACATATCTCAAAGTAAAATTGTTTACCATCTAATTAGGGAAGGCCTTTGAAGTTCCTGAAAAATTGTGACTGGTAACACCTATCAGCTGTGAAAGAGGCTCAGACAAACACCCATTAGCTTTTGAGAGGCAGTAACACCTTTTTGAAACAACTTTGAAAATTAAATTATGTCCAGTATTTAAACCTATTACACCTGCATTTAAAGAGAACTATGCCTAGAATTCAACCTGCTCTTGATTGAGAATGATGAAAACTTTTTTCAGGCCTTACCAAGAACTAAAAAATAGTTATTAGGTTGTTAGTGTAGTTTGTATAGCTTTAGTATGACCAGCTCCCCAGAGAGGAACAATATTCTCACTTCTAAATGATGTAGAACAAATTGTTTTTTTCCTGCTTGTCCCAACTCCATAATTTTTGTATCTTTATTTCATATGGTACACCACAGTACAGGTGGTGGAAAAACTGAAAAAGTCAGCATTGCTAATTACTGAAAACAGACAACAGGCTATCCACATGACATCATGATGCTACTATGCTACATAAATCTTGCAAATAAAAAAACTAACATTTTTTGGCTAGCTTCCTGGGACACCAGCAGAGTGCTTCTTGGCCTCAATGTGGAGCTACATGGTGCATATTTGAATATTTATGGTGATTTTTATGGAAAATAGGTTTTCCAAGAATAAACTTCAGGCAAGCCAACAGTAACTTTAGGGTCATTTGTATACACATATAGGTTGAATTTCTAGGTTCGAAATTTGCCAGCCAGTGATGGTCAACTCTGACCTATTTTACTTTGCCACAAATTTGCAAAATATTTTCCAAATGCAATGGACATTTTTCGCACTGAAATTTTTCAAACAGCTTAACATTTTTTTCAGATGATCCATTACTGTCTATGGGTGTTTTTTCTTGGTGAAATGCAAACTATTTTGGTCCTTAATCTCTTTTGTGATACATTCACAAGTGCAGCAATTGAAAAAACACCTAAATTGCTGGGATTGTACCCAACTGTTGCATATTTTAATGATACATTGATAATCTGTGAGATAACTCCCGTGTCCTGTCTAAGGGCCCGTACACACGGGCTTTTTGGACCTGCGCTCCCCTGCGTTGCGTTTGGCTGCGTTCAGCCGCAGGGGAGCGCAGGTCTAGACGCACCTCATTCTTATCAATGAGGTTGTACCCACAAGACGCGTGTAAGCGCCGAACGCAGGTTCAGACGCAACATGCTGCATTTTTCCTGCGTTTGGCGCCTACATGCGTTGCTGTGAGTACAGCCCCATTGAAAATAATTGAGTGCGTCTATACCTGCGCTCCCCTGCGGCTGAACGCAGCAAAACAGAACGCAGGGGAGCGCAGGTAAAAACGCCCGTGAAATGGATTTTCCAGAAGTCTACTGGAGCAGCACTATTAACTGATGCATTTTGAAAAATACATGTTTTCCCATGACAGAATCCCTTTAAACAATAGTAAAGCTTGCAATAATCCTGGTCCTTGATGCAAAATCATGACATCTATTGTATCGTTGTTATTAATGTGCACATGCTTTAAAGGAGCAAAACTGTGAAACAGTTATCAAAAAAGACATGCCAAGTTCTGAAAGCATCAAAATTTTACCCCAAGTCATTATTTTGTTAGAAGTCAAAGATTATATGCTACATTAACAGAGTTGATACTTTATAAGGTTCTGTTTGTGTTGAGGAAAACAAAAAATAGGTCACAATTTTGTGAGCTGCTCAAGCTGTTCCAAATAATATATGCATACTGTATGTTCATCACCTTTATTTGTCTTTCTACTTGTATATATTCTACTATAAAACAGGACATTCCAGAAAATGCTTTCCTCTTTAGTTGTGATGTGATGTTTTCCTCTGGACCCCTGACAGTCCTCAGAATGCTGTTTACTTGACCCTAGTTATCTGTGGCGTAAAAACTGTGCACCACCCCCCACACACATAAAAAAAATTCTTTGTCCCTGCTCTCAAATAGGAGAGTGGCTGGGTGGGGGTGGGGGTGGGGGGACTGTGTGGTTTGTTTTCTCTATAGTTTCAGTAGTAAGAAGCTTAATAAACTTGCCCTGGGTTTTATGCCACAACCAATATAAAAAATATGAAAGTTACTGTGTAAAAGGCAAAACACATATTTGTATTTCTACACTGCTGGTTATTTCCTTCTGTGTTATTGAGTTTCTGTTCCATGACTTCATAAGTGCATATTTTCACCAAATCTTACTCACATCTTAAGAGGAGCAGCAGTTGATAACTTCACATGCCTTAATATGTTGATTTTGAAAAGGTTGATGAAGGAAGCATAATAAATGATATGCATTTTCCACACAGTAGGAAGATAAGACATTCACCTTTTACCTTTGATTTCTTCCTTGATGATTTTGTTATCCTGCATACTTTTTTTTTTTAGTTTACATAGTAAATATTACAGCTGAGTAAAAGCTGAATGATGGGATGGTACATGGCGAGTTCCTTGAACCGAATGTCTAGATTACATCTGTAGGTAATTCACAATTAGATTTCTTTTAATAAAATTTATTAGTATCAAAAAAGGAGGTAATAAGTTCTCTCAAGTCATTGTGTGCAAACAAATCAAGTTCAAAGAAATAATTTGCTTTTTTCTGTCCATTCATTTCTTGGTTAAACATGGTGGATTCGGAGAGGAATGCTTTCCTTTGAATTCCCATAACTTTTTCATTTCACAGCTAGCAATGCAGCTGCTCCCTTCAGACAGCTGTTGCTCTTTATGCATTGATACGTGGGAGAAGAGCTATTTTTTAGCACCTTAGATATATTGCAATGAACCATGAGTAATAACAACTTAACAACTTTGAAAATGCTCTGATTAGTGTTATTCCAGAGTGTTAAAACAATGAAAAATGATACATCGCTTTTAAGGCAGTATAATTGCTCTGTATTGGGCACTTTTGATTGTACAAAGGACCCGTATTTGTCTGCTTGCTTTCTGACTGGTAACTTTATGCTTTTCTAACAGAGCCTCATGTGCAGCATTGCATACCACCCTGAAATGATGGGAACATGCCCAGAAAAAATATGATTTTATTATTATTATTATTATTATTATTAATAACATGTATTTCTATAGCCCCAATGTATTTCGTAGCGCTGTAAAGTGAATGTGATTATACAACTTAATCACATGAATTACATACATAGAACATAAGGAGTTACATACATCACAATAAATATGGAGTTACATACATCACCATAACTTACAATCTAAAGGGAAGGGAATGATACACAAGGTGTGGGAGTGGGCAAGATCAGAGTAAAGTGGGTGAGAGATGTAGTACTGTAAGCGGTATTGCATTGGGTAGTTAACAGTGAGGGTAGGCTTCTCTAAAAGAGTGGTTTTTAAGAGATTTCTTGAAAGCTGAAAGATTGGGAGAAAGTCGGACAGACCGTGGGAGAGAATTCCAGAGGAAGTTTGCAGCCCTTGCAAAGTCTTGAATGCGAGCATGTGAGGAGTTAATGAGAGAAGAGTTGAGTAGCAGCTCAGTATAGGAGCGTAGTAAACGGTTGGGTGAGTATATGGAGGTTAGTTCAGAGATGTAGGGAGGGGCAGAGTTATAAAGTGCTTTGAATGTAAGGGTCATTAATTTGAATTTAATTCTGAAGGGCAGTGGAAGCCAGTGTAGGGATTGGCAGAATGGCATGGCAGAGGAAGAGCGGTTGCTGAGGTGTATAAGCCTAGCAGCAGTGTTCATTATGGACTGGAGAGGGGACAGTTTCTGGAGAGGAAGGCCAATTAAAAGAGAAGTAGTCTAGACGCGATATGACAAGAGAATGAGAATTTTGGCAGCATCTTGGGTGATAAATGATCGTATTTTGGATATGTTCCTTAGGTGGAAGCGACATGACTTAACAAGTGACTAGATATGAGGAGTGAATGTCAGAGCAGAATATAGGATGACCCCAAGGCACTGGGCCTGGGGAGACAGGGTGATAGTGGAATTGTTAACTACGATGGATACTTCTGGGATGTTACTGGTGTTAGTTGGAGGAAAAAGAACCATTTCCGTTTTGGAGAGGTTTAATTTAAAGGGAAACTGTCATGGGAAAACATGTTTTTTTTTAAAATGCATCAGTTAAAAGTGCTGCTCCAGTAGACTTCTGCACTGAAATCCATTTCTCAAAAGAGCAAACAGATTTTTTTGTCAATTTCCCAGCTGCCCCGGTCATGTGACTTGTGCCAGCATTTTAGGAGGGAACTGCTTTCTGGCAGGCTGTTTTTCCTTCTCAATGTAACTGAATAGTATGCAGTGGGACATGGGTTTTTACTGTTTAGTGCTGTTCTTGTGTTAGGGAGCTATTATCTGGTTACCTTTTCATTGTTCTTTTGTTAGGCTTCTGGGTGGGGGAAAGGGAGGAGGTGATATTACTTCAACTTGCAGTACAGCAGTAAAGAGTGATTGAAGTTTATCAGAGCACAAGTCACATGACTTGGGGCAGCTGGGAAATTGACAATATGTCTAGCCCCATGTCAGATGGGTTTCAGTGCAGAATTCTTCTGAAGCAGCACTATTAACTGATGTGTTTTGAAAAAAATGTTTTTTCCCATGACAGGTTCCCTTTAAGGTAGTGTTGGGAGTTCTGGGTTCAGATCAGGAGAGGAGAGATAGATCTGTGTATCGTCAGTGTAGAGGTGGTAGTGGAAACCATACAAGCTGATTAATTTGCAGAGGGAGGAAGTATATAGAGAAAATAATAAGGGTCCCAGGACCGAGCCTTGAGGAATCCCGACAGAGAGAGGTAGGGGGGAAGATGCTACTCCATTGTAGGAGACACTGAAGGAACGATCGATGAGGTAAGAAGAAAACCAGGACAGGGCTGTGTCAAGAATGCCAAGAGAATGGAGGGACTGGAGGAGGAGAGGGTGATCTACAGTGTCAAATGCAGTTGAGAGATCAAGCAGTATTAGTAGTGAGAAATTTTTGTTGGCTTTAGCTGTTAAAAGGTAATTAGTTAGACCGATATACAGTATATATATATTTTTTTCTTGTTATATTTAGTAAATATAAATGTGACAATTCTGCACCTATCTGAATGGCTGTGGGCAAATGGCCAAAATTCTAAATCCATATATTGCAATATTCATTGTTTAAATTCAGTAGATACTAAGATTCTATAATATATTTTCCCATGCCATTTCGTTAGAACACAGGTTTGATTAGTACTGTGGTTTCATAATTATTTCTAAAATACCACAGTTATTTTGCTTTACTTCAGCTAAATGCTAGTAACACAAAATATTTTTTTATACTAATTACATTGTATGATCTTTGGTATATGTGAAAACCCATTTTCCAAACACCACAGTTGACCTGATCAGTCAGAAAGGAAAACCAGATTTACTGATAGCACGTGTTGGGTCACTGGCTGACATGATGGTCAGTCAGATATCTGTCTACTGTGTGTGTGTTATTGCTCAACTAAACCATAGTCATCTATTCTACTTAATTACCTTTAAGCAAATGTCACACTAAGGACTAGAGCAGGGATGCCCAACCTTTTGAACCCGTGAGCAACATTCAGAAGTAAAAGGAGTTGGGGAGCAACACAAGCATGTTCTTGGGGTGCCATACAAGTGCTGTAATTGGCCATTTGGTAGCCCCTATGTGGATTGTCAATGTACATTAAGGCTTTGTGTGGCAGTGCACCTGGTTTTTATACAACCAAAGTTGCCTACAAGCCTGAAATTTTAAAATAAGCACCTGCTTTGAGGCCACTGGGAGCAACATGTTGCTCACGAGCTACTGGTTGGGGAACACTGGACTAGAGGCTGTACATGATTGTATGTTAACTAGCAGATGTGTCTGAACATATATGCTGACCTTGTCTCCAAATATAAAAGCTGCTCTATGAGCAAAAAAAATTACATTAAAAGAATAGAAATATCAGGCCATGTGTACAAAAGCTGACAGGCACAAAAGTGTTACAGTAGACAATCATTTGTGTACAATATACTATTAGGAATAATTGTTGGATTTCAGAACACAATCTCTTTTCTTTTATACCACCACTGAGAAACTGCCCAATGTCATTAGAAGCCAGGAGTTTTGCAAAGATAGAGTTATTGATTTTGCTACTAGTTTATTAGGACTCATAAAGCAGGAGGAAAGTAGATACATTCATGCAACTACTAGAAATTAACTTGCCTGTGATTAGAAGGCACATTGCATTTAAGATTTCTTATGTTATTTTACTTTAAAATGCATGCAACTGGTTTATCATCAAAAATCCCATAAAAATCTGTATAGAACATAAATATTCAGTAATTATTAAGGCTTCTTCTATCTATACCGTTAGATAAAGCAAGGTATACCCATGTTCAGCTTATGTGCAGTAACACCAAGAATGTCTCAGGTTTGCTACAGATTGGCATTTAATTTGCCGTGAGCAAAGCCTTACAACATGTCAGTTTAGTACAGTACATGTCCTTATAGGAGAACTAAACCCTTAATTTATTAAACTCTCCCAGGTGCCATCTTCTTCTCTTCGGTAATCTTCGGGAAGAGAGGAGTGTAAAGGCGCATACGCAGTTGGAGCAGTCTCCCATTTTGCAACAACTGCGCATGCACCGAAACGGAAATTGCCAAAGTGAAGGAAGAAGAATATTACTGAAGAGAAGAAGATGGCCCCGTGAACGCTGATGCCCTGAATCTGCACCGAGGGGCAGGCCCAGATTTGTGGAAAGGCCACCTAGGCCCGGGCCTAGGGCGGCAGGATTTTAGGGGGCGGCATGCTGCCCAGCCACACCCACATTGGTCCAGAAACACTAGGGATACGCAAGAGATACGATAATTTTTTACATTTCCTGTGCGCCAATCCCCATCTCCTGATGATTGGTCCTGATGAAAAGGACAGAGTATGGGGGCAGCGAAAGCCAGTGGGCCTAAGGGCTCCTGCTATGAAAATCAGGCCCTGCCAAGGGGTAAGCAATGAGTTAGGACCAGGGGAAAGAGCTAGGCTGGAGGAGAGCAGGGACGGGGGTCTATTTAGTGTATCCCCATGTTTTTTTTTTAATTAAGGGTTAAAATCTGTGCAGTTAGTGTATCCCCATGTTTTTTTTTTAATTAAGGGTTAAAATCTGTGCAGTTACAAACTGCTTTGCCTGGCCAAGTAATTTGAAAGTATAGCTTTGTTGGTGGCAGAACATTTTTCTGGAGAAGGACATTTGCCAGATGTCTCTTCTGGCAGCAGGCTACAAGTGTGGCAACAATACATCCGGTGTACCCTGGAGGGTCAACACTCAGCTTAATGTAAAAATTCCTCTTATACATTACAAGCCACATAAAGGATCATCTTCAACTGCTATGTTCTTTTTTGCCACAGCATACAGATGAAACACAGCTGCACTAGGGCAATGAAGGAGGTAACCAATAAAATAGCTTTATGGAGATTTTAAAAAATTCAAGAGAACTCCCATGTGCCTTGAGTTCTATTATTGGTTTCACTATCCCCTGGCCCAAGAACACTTAAGTGAACCCTAAATTTTACATCAGTATTTATACATAATCATTATTAACATTAGGTCTTTGCAGCCTGAGCCAGCCTTTTGGATGCTGCCACCCCTCGCACCTTACATTTCCATGCACTGGAGTGGGCTGAGGGGGGGGTGCAGAGAGCACAATTGCTAAAATTTGTCTGTTTGAGTTACCAGCAATGCCTTTTTGCTGCCTCCGGTAACCTGCGGGCTGCTGCTGCCTCAACCATATTAGGGGCAGATTTATCATTGGTCGAATTTCGAATTGAAAAAAATTCGAAATATGACCATGTGAATAGGAACTGAAGTAAAATCCTTCGAATTCGAATATAGCATTTGAAGGATTTTACCACAATTCGATTAGTAGAACGATTGAATAAATCGTTCAAAACGATAGATTTTTTCAATCTATCTTTTTTTATTCGATCAAAAATAAGTAAACCCATATCGGTAGCTTTAAAGGGGTACTTTGACAATCGAATGTTCGAATAATCGAATGAAATTTTATTCGAATCATTTGATTTGATCGAATTTACAAAATTCACTGGTCGAAGTGGTCTTCAAAAACATTTGAAAATTCGAATGTTTTTGAAAATTCAAACTTCGAATACTTCATGTGAATTTAGTAAATCTGCCTCATAGACTCTATGGGGCAAATTTACAAAATCACTTGACAAGATCGAAGTTGAATCGAATTCGATCGAATTCCGATCGTACGATTTTTTTCGGATATTCGAATATTCAAATATCCAATCGTACGAATTCATTGAGAAATCGAATATCGAGCAAAATGAGCCTAAAACTGCTTAGCAAATATCGCGGGAATTCTTGGGATTTTTGGGAAATTTTTGTAAATTTGCCCCTATGAAATGCTGTATTCCTTTTGGGGGTCAAAGTTCCTTTGTGGCCTACAGGAGGTGTCCCCAATCTTTTTTGATCCAGGGACTGGTGTCGAGGCAAAATTTTTTTCAAGGATGGGGTCAGCTGGGATTGGGAGGGGGTCGTCCAATCCAGGTGAGCTGGCATCCAATCCAGGCGCACTGGTGTCCAATGTATGCATTGTGCTAACTCACTGCACATTATATAGTTTACTATATAATTACATATTACATTACATTACATAATTATTTTATGTATTAATTCATAAGTAAAGTCATTAATGCAACAGTGTTAGCTCTTTTGAGACTTTTTTAACATTTTGTGCACGTCCACAACCAGTGTTTTTTTAAGATACGGTAAAGTGTCAGTGTCTTCTGTTTGCAGTTGCTGTGTATTTTTGATAAGTGTGTTCCAGGAACAGCAGTGTTAGCACTATATTTCTCTGACATGCTTTCCCTGTCTTTTCAAAACAAAGAATGACATCATTTTGTCCTTTTAAAATACTGCTTATCTTTGTTATGAAGAATGTGTTCTAAGTAATAATTTATATAATGCTGTAAACCACCACCAAATGTTGCCATCTTTTATTATTAATTGCAGTATACATATATGGCACTTGGTTTATTAAAATATCACTTGCAGGTTTCAAAATAAGAATGATAATAAAAGGTTATCCTTTGTGCAATAACCTGGTGACTCAGCTCATTCCATGGTGGTTCCACACCTACAGGCATAGCTTCATCCACAAAAATTTATATTCTTATTCTTGATTCTGAACAAAATCTGCTCCTGGTATGACCACAGTCAAAAGGTGAATAGAAGTGTTGTGCATATCATAGGGTACCTGCAGAAGTTTTATATATATATATATATATATATATATATATATATATATATATATTTACAAATCCAAGCAGAGCCGGCACTCACGATAAAGTGTATTAAGAGAATTTTGAAAAATCACTCAAAACACTTGCAAAGAAGATCAGCACTTCTCTGGTCTTAAAAATGAAACTTAATTTATTTAGCAACAGACGTTTCTCCGACTCCTCAGCCTTTCTCAAAGTGCCAAATACAATTTAAACCATGTCTTTTAAACACTCACTGGCGGGAAAAGCCCCAGCAGTAACAATATCACATGCTTAGGGGCAGATTTACTAAGGGTCGAATTTGAGGGTTAAAAAACCCTCGAATTCGACCATGTGAATAGCAGGGAATTGTTGGGAGAAAAAAATCCTTCGAATTCGATATTCAACCGAAAATTGATAGCAAATATTCGATCGAATGGTTAAAATTGTTCTAATCGACCGATTCGAACTATTTCAACCATTCGATCGAATATTTTTAATCAATCAAAAATAATGAAACCCAATTCAGTAGCTTTGATCTGGTGAACTAGGCAGTCGAATAAAAATTTAAAAGGGTAAGTAATTTGAATGTCGAATAGTCGAATATTTGAATAGATTTTTATTCGAATCATTCGAATCATTTGATATGATCGAATTTTCAAAATTCACTGGTCGAAGTGGTCTTCAAAAGCATTGAAAATTTTTTATCTTTTTGAAAATTCGATCGAACTTTGAATCCTTAATGTGAATTTAGTAAATCTGTCCCTTAGAGTTATAGTTAAACATCAATTAAATATTCGGCTATGATTACATCCAGTCAATTTGTATACAAAATATCAGTACATACACATCAAATTTATTACACAAACTAGATTAAAAGCAAATAACAAAAACCAATAATGTTGTTAAAACTATCCTGGTGCTTCACAAAAATGTTCATAAATGTTACCAGTTCAATCTACATCTTTTCCTTTCACATTAAACTTGCACTCAGGGAAACAATTAGTTAAATTGCTCCTTTGAGAATTGTTGAGACAAACACAATGGTCTCCTCTACTTTAGTTGGATTGTAGAACTTTACTTATATTGGTATATTAACTCTTGGTTATATAATTACTGCCATGAGGTTATAGCCCAGCCATGGAAGGCCTATCTATGAATGCGAACTAACCCCAGGTGACCTGAAGTTCTGGTTTCCCTAACCAAACATCTCACTGTTGTACTGTGTTGTATGTTATAATCACTGACTTAGCAGGAGATGGGAGATTGCTGTTGATATGTATACTCCTACCCCACAACCTATCTTTTCCACCCCTGACAAATTTTTCAGTCTTTCAGGATTAGATATCTCAGCTGTTAGCAAAGGAAGTTATCATTCCAGTACCTCCACAGCAGCTATGTCAGGGGTGCTATTTACCTTGTTTCTAGTGAAAAAAGTTTTTGGAGATCTACGTCCTATCATCGATTTGAGAATCATAAACAGATATTTAAAGCCTCAAAAATTCAAGATAGATTGTGGCTTTCCACAATTAAATCTGTGGTCTATACAGGAGATTGGCTTGTGGCCCTCGACTTGAAAGATGCATACCTCCACATTCTGGTGGCAGAGGAACACCAGTGCTTTCTAAGATTTGTCTGGGAGGGACTTCATTTTCAGTTTTGCTGCCTCCCCTTCGCCTCTCCACTTCGCCAAGAACTTTCACAAAGGTTCTGGTGGAGATTATAGCAAAATTAAGATTGGAAGGGGTGGAAGTCTACCATTATTTGGACAACCTTCTCATCGTGGGAATGAATCCAAGAAGTATTGTGGGGCATATTTGCCTAATAAAGTCAACACTAGCTCGATTATGTTGGATTCTAAACAAACAGAAGAGTCAGCCAGTCCCTACTCAGTGGATGATATATATAGGTGCTCTCTCTGACACCAGACTAGGATTAGTATCCTTGCTTTTCCAGAGGATATCCCAGATCTCCTCAGAGGCAAAACTTCTTCAGAGTTGCAGTTACCTTCAAGCCAGAGAACTTACAAGTTTTTTGGGTATGTTGATTTCCACTATCGGTCTGGTAAAATGGACAATATGGAGGATGAGACAAATTCAGAGATGGTTCCTCTCACAATGGAATTGGTATTGCAAGGAATGGTCTCAGAAAATTCTTCAGCCTTCAAGTCCCATCTCATCTGGTGGCAAGATCCAGTGAACCTATGCAGGGGTTTTCCCCTAGAAGAGCCGCAGTGGACAGAAGTGTTTACATATGCGTCCGGCACGGGCTGGTGTAGGTGTGGAAGCCCAAGGTATTTGGAGCAGGAATCTGTCTCATCTTCCCTTGAATGTCCTAGAGTGGAAAGCTGTCAAAGAAGCATTATTTGCCCTCAAGCCAGTCCTGATGGGTTTGTCTGTAAAGATAAGATCGGACAACACCTCCTCGGTTTAAAGAAGCAAGGAGGGACAGGCAGTCTCAGACTTCTGAGGGATACATTTCTGATCATGAGTTGGGCACAAACCTTCCTGCTCGACATCACAGCTGTCTACATGTCTTCACAATGCCAAAATCAAGACCTTCTTTTCCAAGGTGCCTTCAACATCTGCAAAGGCTGTAGATGTTTGTCTCAGGACTGGAGGAATATTTGGGCATATGTATTTCCACCCTTCCCAATGATCTTCAGGGTCCTGAAAAAGATCCTGTTGTCTCAGATGGATGTGATAGCAATCTTGCCAGACTGGCCCCGCACACCATGGTATCCTTTGTTGAGACATTTGACAATCCAGTTACCGCTGAAGTTTATAGCTGTGAAAGATTTATTGATTCAGGGGCCCCTTCTACACTCTATTCCGGAGGTCCTCAGTCTAGTGGCCTGGAGCTTGAGAAGCTACGACTGAAGAATCAGGGTTGCTCTGAGCGAGTAATGGAAACACTTATGAAGGCCATGAAAGTAGGTAAATTATCTACTTATCAGAGAATTTGAGCAACTGGATCATCAAGGCTATTTCCAGGGCATACACAGAGTAGGGCAGACCATCACCTTCAGAAGTTAGAGCGCATTCAACCCAGAGTTTGGCGGCTTCTTGGGCAGCAGAAGCAGGTGTTCCTTCTGACTTGATCTGCAGAGCCGCTTCTTGGGTGTCTCCTAATACCTTCATCTGACACTATAAATTGTATTTGTTGTTTTCTTCAGATGTTCATTTTGGCCATTCTGTCCTTTCAGCCTCTTTTGATTAAATTTATTGCAGCATTATTGTCTCTGCCCCATTTTTTATTTATTGCTTTGGTATTACACAAAGGTAATTATTATGCTGCCAGGGATGACCAAGAAAAGAAAATTATGGTAAGTATGAAACAATTTTCGGTTATATTAGGGTTGCCAGGTTTGCTGAGGCCAGGAAATGGGTAGGGGGCAGGGTTGACATCTGGGGCGGGACTGATGGCGTGACTATCAGTGATTGGCTGAATGCCATGTCATTATTTTCAATGTCCTGTCTGCAATTACTAACTCGGAAATCTGGACAGGAAGGTTTCACCCAGACAGCCCTTGAAAATACCTGGCTGTCCAGGTGAAATCGGAACAGGTGCCAACCCTAAAATTTTTATATATATATATATATATATATATATATATATATATATAGTTCCAGCTGTGGTGCACTCCAATTAAAGCAAAGTTAATGCCTGGGTGTTGTCATATGAAGTGTAGATAATCCTTTTCCAAAGAATGGCGCACTCCAGGACTTCATAGTAGAATCAACCAAGGTGAAGTTTATTTGTCAACGTTTCGGTCCAGTCTAGACCTTTCTCAAGACTGGACCGAAACGTTGACAAATAAACTTCACCTTGGTTGATTCTACTATGAAGTCCTGGAGTGCGTCATTCTTTGGAAAAGGATTATATATATATATATTTTTTTTTTTTTTGTACTTATGGGGTTAAAGGTGCATTATGCATTAACCTGTCACATCATGCTATAGAAGAACATCCTGCACTACAGTATTCACCAATAAATCCAATCCACATTGACATACAGTATGCCATTTAGAAATCATTAGAGCCAGCGTTAAAATTCTCTATTAGATCCTAAAATAGCTGCTGCTTCTATATGTTGCTTATCATGCTACAAAAATGGAATGAATTACTGCTTTGCTTAAGAAGACGTTTTGTGGAGTTACAGTATGAGTGATAAAAATGTGCTGCTTGTTCTCTGGGAACAGTGGCCTCAAGTGTATTGGAGTGCTGATGAACTGATGACAATATTTTTACAGGAATTCAGGGATCAACCAACAATTGCATCTGCTTGTTTTTTTTAAATAAAATACTCAAGACTCCTACTGTGACCCACAGAAATCTAGTCTAAAGTGTGACAGTGTGCTTTGCTCAATTATTGTGTTCTATATCAATGGGTAGTGTATTGTATGTAGGAATTTTCTGCAGTATGCACAGTGTACACATGTATATATCTGTTATCTGGAAACCTGTTATCCAGAAAGCTCCATTATAAGCAAATTATTTAAACATTTAATCTTTTGAAAATGATTTAATCTTTTCCCCATACTAATGAAACAATACCTTGTTCTTGATCCCAACTAAGATATAAGTCATCCTTATTGGTGGCAAAAGAA
>CM044432.1:83543350-83554484 GCA_024363595.1 Xenopus borealis | reverse complement strand
CGAACAGCCGAACAGCCGATGTTCGCCGGCGAACAGTTCGCGCCATCCCTATTAACAGGGGTTTACCCTGTGTTTAATCATGCCAAGCCAATGTGTATGTATCTTCTGCCAAACTGTGATCCCTTTATTCAAAAAGTTGCACTTCATGTTTCAGATTAAACAAGCCTTCCTCAGTGTAACCTGAGGAAAGATTGTTTGATCTGAAACTTAGTACAACTTTTCAAATAAAGGGATCACAATTTGGCTGATATGGTTCTCCAGAGTGAAATATTTTGATTTATTAAGTCTTGAGGTATGGCGGTACTTGGCTCTGTGTGATGAAACTTTTACACTAGGAACAACAAAGGAAGTCTTCAACTACATTTGATTTATACAGTACCTTGTATGTGTCTTCTGCCCTAGACTTCATAATTGAGCCCTAGTGTCTATAATTTCATAACCCGTAAGATTATGAAGTTGCTGTGACAAAAATGATTCACAAAGTATGCCCTTTGTAATGATCAAGCCTAATAATTGCAGTTCATTTTTGTTGTAAGATTTGGAATATTAGTAGATCCGGGTATCCGTATAGTGGTGTGAGAAATATAGATCCGCAATTTACCACAGCCAGGTAAAATTATACAACCAAGGTTCACAGAGATGAAACAATGCATTCATATTATACAGCCCAGAGATAGCAAATGAGGTCTTTCAAAATGGGACCACAGGTTATACTTTCTTCCTTTCTCTCTCCCTCTTCTTTCTTTCTATATCTTTTTCCATTACTGTACTGTTTCTATGCCATTGACCCAAATGGGGAATGGTTCTGATAACAAGTTAAACAGGAAAACCAGCTAATTTCTTTAGCTGCCCTTTTACCAATAACAACTGTACAAACAGTTCCTCTTTGAAATGTAAGAGACCCTCTCCTGATGATGAGTTTGGGTAAAAAAAACTCAGGATATCTTCCTACCTAACTGGGGGTTAATTACAACCCCTATCCTATGAAGTAGACAGGAACTCAGAAATGTGTAAATAATGGTGCAGCTGCCATTGGTGAATGCTAAATGTATCAATAGAAGGCACAATATATTGGGAAACATACATCATATTCATATCTACATAGGTCTCAGGGCCGAACCTTGCCTCAGGCGGCACAGAGTGGCCAGTTACCAGGGGCGGCAAAAAGCCGCTGAATTTCCGTTTTTTTTACATGGAAATTTGTCTCTTCTAGTGAAGCGAGCGCAATAGCACTCGCTGCACTAGTGATGCGGCCCCTCCTCCACCTGCTCCGACGCTAGAAGTTAGAAGCGCAGAGCAGGAGGGGGGGCGGCATCGGGGCTGTTGCCTCAGACGGCAGCAGCCCCTGAAATACCCCTAATTGGTCAACATATATTACTACAATTTTAAGATTAAAATAACCCTTTACCATGGAACAGATGGTAATCTGAGACATTACAGATTATTATTATTATTTAAGATAAGCAAGGCTCTTTGGGAAACTGTGACTCAATTTTAGCTTCATTAGCTGTTATAACACATACAACATGGATTTAAATTGAAACGTGTTCAAACTTTCATAACTTGCCAAATTTAGTAAAACGGACAAGGTAATTGGGGGGGGGGTGTGGACATAAAATTGGCATGTTCACAAAAAAATTTGTTGTACTAAGAGCGGCTGATATTTTGTCCCTTTTTGTATTTTTCAAATGTTGGTAAGTATGGAAAATGGATACATTCGTAAGATTGCAATTATTCTTGATGTGATGGATGTAAATAAAGGTTAAAATCTTCTGGAAGTGACATAGTTCAAATAATTGATTAAATTATTTTATAATGGGCTGTACTTGAAAGTAATAATGCTGCATTGTTGACAAATATAACAGCTTTACAGAGCTTTTTTAGTTTTTTGGCTGCCAGGATCACTGAACCCCATTTGAAAGCTAGGCAAACAAAAGAGACATAGGGGCAAATTCACTAAAGTGCGAATCGCCTAACTCTAGTGTGACATCATTTCGCAGCTTTGTCCAATTCACTAACAGTGTCCGAGATGAAAATTCGCTAGCGAAGTAGATAGACTAGCGCAACTTCGAACCCTTATGCCAGGCGCACTGACGAAGGGACGTAACTACGCTAATTCACTAAGATGACCATTTTACTGAACGTTACCTCTTGCGCTAGACTTTACTTCGCCAGGTCTGACTTGGTGAAGTTAAATACAATAGATAGGAGGTTGAAAAAAAAACTTGAAATTTTTTCGAAGTCCCAAAAAACGCTGGCGTATTTTACTTTTTTTTAGGGTGATAGTCTGAAAAAAAAAGATTTGGGGGTTACCCTCCTTCCCCCCTACATTTCCTAACATATGGCAACTCAACTATACAGGGGGCACATGTTTAGGGCAATAGGACAGCTTTATTTTATTTATTAAAGGTTTCCTGGGCTTGTGTAGTGTAATATAGTGGCTGTAACATCTATCTATGCTATGCTATCATACGTCTATTATGCGTTTAACTTCGCGCCGTATGCAAATTAGGCATCACTAGCGTAAATGCGCTTTGCCTGGTAGTAACGGTAACAGTAGCACAACTTTGCTACCATTAGTCTCCCTGAGCACAACTTCGCATTTTAGTGAAATAGCGGCGGGCTGGCGAAAATTCGCCTGGCGAAGTGCAGCGAATTGTGGCAAAGCCATCTCTAGCGCATTTTCGCCGCTTAGTGAATTTGCCACATAGTAGGAAGGCAAATAATTGCAGGATTATAAAAAAATAGATAATGAAAGTTGCAAAGTTGCTAGGAATAAGACATTCTATAACATACTGACCCGCCCCTTTAAAAGAGGATCAACAACAAATCACCGTAGACTATGGTTGTCTTCTTTCTTTGCACATATGTAGTGACTGGGTACCCCGGTGCTCTATTAGTGAATATATTTTTATATTTGAATACTAAATATATTTTTTATAATTTCCTCAGCTGGACCTCCAAAACTTAAAGAGATGAAGACTCAGAGTGTACAAGAAGGAAAAAAGCTTGTGCTGAAGTGTCAAGCTGTTTCTGAACAGCCATCTTTGAAATTTAGATGGTTTAAAGGAGAGAAAGAAATCGGAGCAAAAAACAAGCCAGACAGCAAGCCTGAGCACATTAAAATAAGGGGGAAAAAGTAAGTTTTCTATTTTGTTGTTTGAGTTAAAATTCATAAACAAAATGTTTTTAAAATATTTGCATATGTGCTGTGAAAATTAAATCACCATAATAGAATAACAACATAGAACAGGTAGAGATCCAGGATAAATGTATTATGGTAGCAGCAAAAATATGTTACAATTATTTAGTGAAAATAAAAATGGATTCAATCCAGAAAAATTATAAATGTAACAGTTAATTCACAAAGCACTAATATTAAGATATGCGGCTGCTTTTTCTTTATGCTTGAAACTTTTTAACTTACAGAAGAGTAAAGGCATTGTTACAACCTGGGGACTCGCAGAACTTCACAATAAGATGGTGGGTGTAATTTTGTGCCACTTCAGGTCCTCGTATATTTGTCCTTGTGCTTTATGCTAATCCTGACCTGGCACCCACTTGTAGAATCAATCAAGAGATAATGTCTCTGTGCTCTTGGAAATTTTTACAGCTGATTTATTAAACTAATATTCTGTAACATCTCTACTTGTAATGCACTGCATTTAATAGTCTTATTCGAATGATTCGAATAAAAAAATCAATCATTCGATGGTTGCATTACTTGCCCTTTAAATTTTTATTCGAATCCCTAGTTCGCCAGATTAAATTTACCGAATTGCATTATAACCCTATGGGAAGCTCCCATAGGGTTTTTCCTGCATTTTTAGATCGAATAAAAAAAATTCGATTGAATGGTTAAAATCGTTCGAAACGTTCAATTCAAACGATTTTATCGTTCAATTGAATTTTTCTTATTCGATCGTTACATAAATCGAATTGCGTTAAAATCCTTCGAATTTGAAATTCGAATTTGAAGGATTTCAATTCTATTAAAATTCGATGGTCGAATTTGAGGGTTTTTTAACCCATGAATTCGACTCTTGATAAATCTGCCCCTAAGTCTTTTAGTCATCCATTGCTATCAGCAGTCTGGGAAATTAGCTTTTGTAAGCAGGTTGCACATTAAAGCTTATAGCAGTTTTGCATAAAGGACCAGTAACTTAAAGAACTAGTAACTTAAAGGAACAGTTCATTGTAAAAATAAAAACTGGGTAAATAGATAGGCTTTGCAAAATAAAACATGTTTCTAATAGCCAAAAATGTATAAAGGCTGGAGTGACTGGATGTCGAACATAAGAGAACAGAATACTACTTCCTGCTTTTCAGCTTTGTAACTTTGAGTCAGCAACCTGGAGGGGGGCACAAATGTTCACTGAGTTTGCAAGTAATCCTCAGTATTTAGCTGAGATTCAAAAGCAACAGTTATGACCCATGTGCTCCCCCCTTAAGTCACTGATTGGTTACTGGCTGCTAACCAGGGTAACTAGTCAGTTGAAACCAAGAGAGTTGCAAAACAGGAAGTAGTGTTATGTTCTGTTATGTTAGACATCCAGTCACTCCAGCCTTTATACATTACATTTTTGGCTAACTATATTGGAAAATTCATTTAAAATTATGAATTTTACTTGACATGCTATATTTCTAACCTGTATGTATAAAATGTACTTTATTGTAGTGTGTTAGCTAACAGGTCTTCTGTATTCAGACATCTTTTATCTGTTTTCTAAACAATGCCTTACCCTGTATATTGCATTTGGTGGCGCTACCAATAAGACATATTCATGTACAGCCCCTAAAGCCCTACCAGTAAAACTACAGCTATTTCCCTATACAGATGGCATGCTTCACAATGAGTGAGCACCCAGGTTATCACTACTTGCAGGTATTACTGGTTACTGATGTTGTGTAACTTTGAGAACCAGAAACCACCTGAGGTTAAAAGAGTTTATTTGGCCCAAGCTCCATGGATTCTGAACCCACAAAGAGTCAGAACCCAGAAAAAAGAAATTGCAGAGTTTTTATAAACTTGGAACATATGACATAGGAGCTTAAGGCCTAAAGGGTGTTACCATTGCAAGATCATACAGATATTTCTTCACAGCACAGAAAAACAAAAAACTGCTTAAATAACCAATTAAATGGTTCTTCCTCAAGGTCAAGGTAGTACTACCAAGGCTATCTTGAGAACAGAATCCATCAAAGTCAGGGGGTTCCTGGTAGAATCTGAATACACAGAATTGTATTTTCTCTCACTGATCCCTAAAAGCACTAGATGCCCATTTGCTGTTATGTACATGTTTATTATTCTTGATAATTCTTTAATTTTAGCAGTACCTCAAAACTGCCTGGTTTATACATTAAATATGAGAAAGGAGGGCTCATCCTATTAACGTATCTAGCTGTTAAACAGCTAGAACCACAGTTCAATTGTGCAGGCTGTGTATCTAGATATTTGTATACACAATACCTCAAAAAGTAAGCATTTTCTGTTTGTTCCGCAGAAAGTCTTCAGAACTCCAAATTAACAAAGCTTCCAGTGCAGATAATGGTGAATACAAATGTACAGTGTCAAACCAGCTTGGAAATGACACAGTGACTGTCAATGTCACAATAGTGCCAAGTAAGTACAACATTTTATTTAATTTTGCATAATTTGCCACTCTCCACTACAGCTCATATTTCTTTATAGTTTTAGTTCATATAGTGTGTAACCATATATAAAGTTTTATTTTAAATGATGCTGTTTGAACATATGCTATTCAGATTTTGAAATGTGCTATGGTTTGAGTTTGCTTAACCGTAAAATCTGTAGTATATTACAGTTAAAAAAATATGTCTCGTCTAATTCGCAAACTACAGTATATTTCATTGTAATTTCGAGATATCTGGATAACAGGTTTCTGGATAACAAAAACCTTACCTGTACTAATAATATAAGTATCTATGAAGATAAGAAATGCTTTTTAATATTACAGTACTGATAGTTTATCTAAAAATTATTTATATTTGATATTTTAGTATATTTTGAGATTTAAGAAACTACAACTACATTTTTTAGGGGGGGTCAGTCTACATCAGGGGTCCCCAAACTTTTTTTTACCAGTGAGCCACATTCAAATGTAAAAAGACTTGGGGAGCAACACAAGCATGAAATATCCACTTGGGGTGCCACATAAGGGCTGTGATTTGCTATTTGGTAGCCTCTATGTGGACAGGCAGCCTACAGGAGGCTCTACTTGGCACTATACTTTTTTATAGTTTTTCTGCTATTAAACCTTGCATCCAAACCAGGAATTCAAAAGTAAGTACCTGCTTTGAGGACACTGAGAGCAACATCCAAGAGGTTGGAGAGCAACATGTTGCTCACAAGCTAATGGTTGGGGATCACTGGTCTACACATAAGAAAAACTTCTAGCATGAGACCAAGGTTTACCAATAATACACATAATTCATGAGGGACTATATCTTATGATTTGATTTATTTTTCATCTAAGAACTAAATATTCAAGATTTAAAGAGCAGTTTTAAAACTCCTGCATTAGTAAATTAGTGCATTCTTCAGTAATATTTTTAAGTTTTGGCATGTTTGTTAAATAAAAGATAAAATTAACAATTATGAAATAACAACAAATCCCCAAAGCTACATGAATTACAAATTACAGGATGGTAAAAACATTTTTAGATGGTATTGCCTTTATAGGACCCTTTCACACTACAAATAAAAAAGTAATCATTATTTTAATGTTTCAATATAGTATATGATATGATATGAAGGTAAACAGTACTGTAAATCCAATATCCAGAATGCTCCAAATTAAAGGAAAGTAATTTCATATGGCATCTATTTTGTGCAAATAATTGTATTTTTAAACAATTTCCTATTTCTCTATAATAATAAAACAGTACAGGTATGGGATAGTTTATCTGGAAACCTGTTATTCACAAAGCTCTGAATTACAGAAAGGCCAGCTACCACACAGTTTATTATTAGCAAATAATTAGAATTTTTATAAATAATCTTTTTACCTTTGTAATAGAAAACTGTACCTTGTACCTGTTTCTGACTGAGCTACATTAATCAATGTCTGTGGTAAAATAATGGCATTATTTTTTAATATTTTAATATTCAAAATAGTAGATGAAGTATTGTGATCCAAATTACAGAAGAACCCCTTATCTAAAACCCCAGTTCTCAAGAATATCCATATAATAAATGTCATACCCCATTCAGTTTTTGATGCAATACCACAGTAATTTGGCTTAACATATCCCTACAACTGGTTCTCAGCTTGTTTTAACTCTGCTAAGTCCTCAGAATCAGACTGGATACTGTGGCATGCATAGTAATTTAATAAAAGACAGATCAGATGGAGATCAATAATGACTACCTGCTGACCTGAAGGAAACTTTTCACATTTTTTATTTTTAAGTGAGTGAAGCTGTCAAGGAACAGACCAGTCTTAATAGCCATATCAACTCACTCAGACTCTGTTAAACAAGATGTCTTGAACACTACACTACCATGTACTTTGAGGTGTATTATATTAAGAGACATTACAGATTGTAACTTCTTACATCTATTGGGCAATAATGCTATAAGATCTAAAGGAGGCATATTATAAAGATTAATGACTAGTGTTTTGTTTATGTATGTGGAAAAAATATTTTCTTTCATAATTCAATAAAGTGAGGAAAGAAGTATTTGGTTATTAACACCCTTGCTACAACCATTTATTGGAACAGCAGAGGTCAAGTAAAACAACAATAGATATAAACTGAGAAATTACAGAGTTTTCTTTAGTACAAATCTATAAATAAACCCAAAAAGGATCAAAGTCCAAATGACTGTTTAAATCACCACAATGTTTACCTACTTACTTTAGGTACAACTCTTTATACCTCAGATGAAATGCAAAGAGTTTTGCATGTCAGCAGTTTGAATGGTGACCTTCCATTGGTGCATATGGGTGGCCCACATTGCGAGGTAAATAATTAGATTACCAATCTACAAATAATTCCCCAACATAATGGGCACTTGCTTAACTGTAGAACAAAACAGAGTGTGAAGGGAGGGTTTTGATACTGGCAATCTACTTTACAAGGACAATCATGAAGTAGATTCAGTTTGCTTTTTTGCCCTGTTTCGTTAAAAAATAACAAAAACCCTAAATTCTTTTTTTAACCCTTCGATCAAATTTTTCCTATTCGATCACAAACAACTTTAAAACACCTATGGGAACTTCCCATAGGGTCTTAAAGCAATTTGTTAGGTTCATTCTGGCGAACTGGCCTATCGAATTTTTTTTAAAGGGGAAGTACTTCGTTTGGTCGAATTCGAATTCAAATCATTTTGAAAATTCAATCGAATTTCGAATCCTTCATGTGAATTTGATAAATCTGTCCCAAGGTATATTCCTTAATCTACTGATACACAGGGCAGTATACTGGCTGTCTGATAATTGTCAAGGCAGGTGCTCACTGGCGACTGTGAGTACTTTGCACTGCTCTTTACACCAAATTTCAATACAAGGCACAATTATCATTTGCTGCAGGTAGGGTGCAAGCACTTTGTGCATGGGCTCTAAAAGAAAAACTTGCATCTTTGGCCATGGCAAATGGACCCTAAAATGTCTTTTACTATTTCATTGCTAAACTTCTCAACGGATTAAACTAGGAGGTTAATTATTAGTAATGGTGTGTTGGCATGAAGTACACCGACAAATGAATTTGGAACTGTGACATTGCAAAGCTGATTTATTTCAGTTATACGTTTTATTTAGGATATGAGCCCATAGATAATTTTTTTTCCATTTTGTGTACCGAATGCAAAATACAAATCGCAATAGCATGTAAAACCTTTTCATAATTTTGAGAGGCTATACTGGCCTAATAAACCACAAATCCACGGCTTCCTATAAGTGCAGTTTAGTAGAAGGAGAATGAGAAAAACCGAGCTGAAACAATTTGCTTTCCACCTCCCCTTCCCACAATCACAACCTGAATAAGTTAAGTTAAAAGAGACTAAAAGATAAGGATAAGAAACGCTGACGCGCGTTTCGCAATACTATCTTTATCAAGGCGTAATTACATGTTTCTTATCCTTACCTTTTATTCTCTTTTAACTTAACTTATTTGGGTTGTGATTGTGGGGAGGGGAGGTGGAAGGCAAAATGTTTCAGCTTGGTTCTTCTCATTCTCCTTCTACTAAACTGCACTTACAGGAGGCCGTGGATTTGTGGTTTATTAGGCCAGTATAGCCTCTCACAAACTTAGGGCTTAGTGGAAATACAGAGACCACAGTCCTGGTTGTTCTGCCTTTCTTATCTTTGTGGTGTCCCAGGGAGTAGAAATGATTTAGGCAGCAGATTTGGGACAACTCCATCTTTCCTTCTCTTCATATTTCCATTTTCTCCATTCCAGAACCGGAGCATGGTTTTTTAAATTATCCTAATTAATTTGGTTTACTTAATGAATTAGCAATCAATTACTTTTAATATCCATTGATTTATATTTATAAGCATTTTTTTAAAATATTGGATTATATATTATTAACTCTGCCTGAGGCATGATTAATTAATGGTTCAGTAAAACGTTATTACATCCTATCTTACTTATGGAATCAAGTAAATTGCAGACACTTTATTGATAATTAATTAATTAATTGTTTGATTTTCGTCTGATTAAATTGTTGAATGAATGTTTAATTAATTTAATTAACTTAAAGCACTGCACTTTACATTTTTTAAATAATTTAACCCAACAATAGTAAGTTGGGTTATACTGTAGGAAATTTAGGTTACAGTTACTGGGATATTGAATCTATTTAAGGGTCCTGTCTGAGGTAGGGCCAAATTTTGGTTTAGTAAAATATACTTAAATCCCATGTAACTTGATTGAAGTATACTGCACTGCACCTTATTGAAAATTAATAACTTTCTTTAATTCTCCATGAATCACTTAATGAATTTCTGATTACATTAATTAATTCATACGCACTGCACTTTAAAGCCTAGTTTATTTATTTACAACAATTAAGTGTTACATTCCAGTAATTCAAGTTAATAAACAATTGGATATTAACTCAACCAAATTAAGTAAACAATATAGTTAGATTGTACAAGTGGGGTACTTTTTCTCTCCTTGATAATTTGATTGTATATTACTGACTTAGGTCAGATCACTACTGCGAGGATAAAATAAAACCTTTTTGATTATTATAGGGATCCTTTTTTTGTGTTAAGTCTATAGTCATTGTCATTTTATATTATTAGCAATTAGCCCTACATGCTAACATATGTTTTTACACTCCTTAAGAGTTTCATCTGGGTCCCATAACACTGTTTATACATAAACAACAGATAGTTGGCACTATAGAAATACATGTTAATAATAATAATAATAATAATAATAATAGTTTACATCATATTAAGTGGCTTGTTAAAGTATGTTACCAAACTGGAATATATATTTAAGTAAATATTTCCCTTTTACATCTTTTCCCTTGATCCCTATTTTATGATATTCTTTGTGCTGCCTCAGAGATCACCTGGCCAGAAATACTGCAGCTCTAACTGTTACAGGAAGTGTGGGAGAAAAACACTGAACTCGTCCCTTTATAGGCTCATGTGACCTAACATGTATTGTTTGTTTGTATGTCAATCTTAGACCCCAGGGGTGGCCCTTAGTTCTTAAAATGCCAATTTTGGATTACCCAATGGCACATACAACTACAAAAGTAGATTATTATAAAAATGGTCGATCGAATTTTCAAATGGTCGCAGTGGCCACAAAAAATATTAGAAAATTCAAATCTTTTTGAAAATTCGATCGAATTCATGTGAATTTAGTAAATCTGCCCCTTACTGTAATGTTGTTATTATATTTGTAAATAAAACTGAATCTTTAGATTATTTAATAAAACAATGGCAAACAGAATAAATATGAAAGATGGTTTTATTTTTACTCTGGCTCATTGTCAAGGCACAAGGGTAATTTATTCAAAACAAAGCTCCTAGGAATTGATGATGCTGAGTAACTAGAGACCTGCCAAACTGCCGCATCATGTGCATTCTAACCTTGACAGGACAAAAGCTTTTCTGGAAGCAATCTGGAAAATGAGATGATAAGGCTT
>CM044432.1:83515693-83531369 GCA_024363595.1 Xenopus borealis | reverse complement strand
ATCTCCCCGAATCTCCCTGTCTGCCCCAGCCCTTAATATATTTAACATACTGCAGAGAAAAGACAAAAAGCCCTTTTGCATTATATTGCCTTTGACTAGGGTTTAAATACAGGACTGTTGCCTTTTAGGCATTTTTTTAAGCAGCAACATATAGTTAAATGGTAGAATTTTAATGGGTATGTTGCAAACCCTCACAATACCCAAAGATTTCAGAGGAGATGGCAGGCTTTTGTTTTCTGTCATCTACAACCGGTTAAAGATCAGGTAATACAGCATTAGTTTATATCACATGTATTTGCATGACCCATTCTGCTTGATCTTTATAAACTTGTTAAATATAATTTCTGAAGTAATTGATTTGGTAAACAACTTTCTGAGATGGACCACTTTTAACCATACCAAGCTCTAGACTTTTCTCTAATAATTATAATAATAATAGCACACCTTATGGAAGGCCATGTCTGTTTTAAACTAAGAGAGGCTCCACTCCTCTGGAAATGTATTTTAGGTTAATAGATGTTGTAACACAATTGTTACTGTAATGTTAATAAGGTGATTTTTACTTTGAAGATAGGGATGAGAGGATGAATTTCAAATTCACATTGTACTGCAAATTCAGTCTTTTAAAGACTAAAGAGAACATATTTAGCAGATTACTTGTTAATATATCCTTCAAGGTCATAGCCTGGTAATGTATAATTGATTTTACTTTATCGTCAAGGCTGGGGGTGGAGGGGGAGTCAAAGATAGAGACTGAGGTTGAAGGAAGGCATAGGAAGGGAAGTCAGCTAAAAGTGTTCATAAGTGTACTTTTACAATAGAACATTAACAAATACCATACATGATATATATATATATATATATATATATTGTAAGGTGTTGAACAGTAGTGCAATACATTGCAGTGTCTATTTTCTGTGTCTAGTTTCTGTCTTTGTCTAATGCTCCTTCAGGCATGAATTATTAATACTCCAGAAAGGATGCAGGGAAAGCAGTGCTTAGATCAGTGATTTTCAACCTTGTGCCTCCAGCTGTTAAGGAACTACAAGTCCCACAATGCAATGAAGGAGTCTGACAGCCACAGTCAGGCAAATGCATTGTGGGACTTGTAGTTTCTTAACAGCTGGAGGCACAAGGTTGAAAATCACTGGCTTAGATCTTTGGTGTTTGCTTCATTTTTGTAAGATGAATGGCTCAGTAAGGGGATAGAGCAGTTCAGGGAATGGTAGGTGGCTTCTTCACAAAAGCAATACAAATATTAAAATAGAGCTTACAAAATGTTTATTTTTTTATAAATATATTGTATAAATGTCCAACAATAAGTTCTAATGCCTGCATTTAGCATCACATACTAAAGTAGCTAGTGGTAAAGGACTACTTTTAAACATTCTCCAATGTTATGTTTTGGTAGTCGAGGATGAGGAGGGTATAGTGTGCACAGTGACACATGCAGGCCCTTTGTATAAACACCACATATTCCACCTATAGTAGGAAAGCATTTGGACAAATACAACAACCAACAACAATGCATCTTAAAGCAATAATATACATTTTTCCCATCACATAATCCTGGGTCCATGCAGGTAATTTTTTGATTCTCTCACTATGCCTTATAAGTTCATTTTCTTCAGGCCTATTGCAGTTGGCATTAGGGGTATGAAAATGTCCTTCATCAAATGGAATGTCTGCAAAGTCATATCTAGCAGGAGCAAGACGACTTGCATTCCATATGCGTCCATCAGACAGTTCATATGTGTATGGTCCTCGCTGGCGTCTCACTTTAGGTGTTGTAGTAAATTTAGATTGTCCTTGTTTCAGTATTCCTGGATTCTTAATTCTGACTAAAGATCCAGGCTGAAAGTGCACTTCTCTTGCACCACGTTTTCTATCAGTATAAGCCTTGCATTTGGCTTGGTGACGTTTGATAATGTCAGCAGTAGATGAATTTGTAGGAACTGGTTTGATGTCTGCAACATATAACTTAGTGTGCATCTGTCTGTCATGTAATAATTCAGCTGGAGATGCTTGGGTTATTGCATGGCATGTTGCTCTGTAGTTATATAAGAACTCTGTTGTAAATACTTTCCAAGATTTCCCCGTAAGATTTGCTGTCTGTAATGCTTCTTTCAGACTTCTTTTGAATTGCTCGATTTCTCCATTTGCTTGTGGGTAATACACTGAAGATTTCCTATGCACAATATTCCTATCCCTCAGAAAGGATTCAAACTCATATGAGACAAACTGTGGTCCATTGTCAGATATTAACTCCTTTGAATTTCCTTCTCTGCTGAAGACTGTAGATAGAAATGTTATTACTGTAGCTGATATTACATGAGAAACAAATGCAATTTCAGGCCATTTACTGTAATAGTCTATCAAGGTTATAGCAAATCTATGGTGCAAAATGGCCGACAATATCAATAGCAAGTTTTTCCCATGCTGTATCAGGAAATGATACTGGTTGAAGTGGTGGTGTATGTGTGATTCTGACAAGTAACACAAGAATGAATGTCAGTTACCACATCAGCATCCATTGCTGGCCACCAGCATAGTTCTCGTAGTCTTTGTTTTGTACGTACAATTCCATGATGACTCTCATGTGCAAGTTGTATGAGCTTTTCTCTCAAGGTTTCTAGTAACAATAAACGATGAGCTCCACGGATAACATAGCCATCTACTAAGGACAATTTGTGTCTAATCCTGTAGTAAGGTTGAAGATCAGGCCATTTGCTTTGTAAGATGTCCCGTAGTTTTACTTGAAATGGACATGTGAGGCAAGCTTGCTTAAAATCAGCAGCCGTAACTGTAGATAATACTGTATATCAGTCAGCGCTACAACTTCTATGTCATCATCCAATGTACATATCAGAAGCTGTAGGTAAAGGTAAACGTGACAAGCAATCAGCAGTAACATTTTTTAAACCTGGTTTGTATTGCATTTTGTAGTTGAAATTCAGTAGCCTTGTTGAACATCTAGCTATACACATTCCAGCTCTTCCTAGTCTCTTTGTTGGAAGTAGTGTAGTTAAAGGGCTATGATCAGTACATAAGGTAAATTCTCTACCCCATAGGTAGGTTCTCCATTTTTCTGTTGCCCAAACACACACTAGAGCTTCTTTTTCAACAGTTGAATACTTACGTTCTGTCTCTGAAGAGCCAAGCACAGGTGGCCCTGGCATGACAAGCTTGCTCTGGTGAGTTAGTTTTTTTACACTATTTGGTCTCTTAGCATTTCATCTGTTAGATTCCCAAACTCACAGGTAACAACCAGTTCACTCAAAGCTGCTACAAATTGTGCTGTGGATTTGCCATTACACTGTCCACGTTGGTGGAATTTATATCTTTCAGCAACCACATTTACTCTTGGCACAAAAAAGTTCTTAATAGCAGTAAGAGCAGTTTCATAAGTGTCATCAGGTAATGGTAATGTATAGAATATACGCTGTCCCTCTGCTCCCAATGAATATGTAAAGCAGGCTTTCTAGATGCAGAAATCTCCCCTTGGTCAGCAGCAATAATGTAATTATCAAACATACAGATCCAAGCAGTAAAAGGTATGGTAGGCTCACCAGGGTTTGGTAGAAAAGGTGCAGACTACTGCAGAGGTAGAAAAGACATCCTTGTTCGCCATTTGTTATGTTTTGGTAGCTGATGGTGAGGAGGGTATAACAGTGCTTTATTAACAGGTTCGTGTAGCCATTACACAACTGCCTTACCTCCTACAGTACTTTCACTTTCCAAGCTGTACAGAAAGTCCTGTGTATCTGCATAGCAGAAGTAATGTGCACAGTGACACCCGCAGGCCATTTGTATAAACACCACATCCAAGTTCTTCAAATTTGTAAAATGCATTGTGTGGGGCAATTTTAAGTCATCTTCTAGAATCTAGACAGTGTACTTTGAGTGTCTTTGCATAGCTTGCAAAGATGTTTGGAAATTAAATTTTGATTTAAAAAGGAACATGTAATTTTCTGGAAAAAAAAAAACCTTTAAAGAATTTAGACAGACCTCATTACATTACTTTCAAATGTTGGGAGCCTCCTAATATTTCTAACTAGTATTTGATATGTTTCTTTTCTTTCTTTCTTCTTTTGCAGTTAAATAGATAATCAATATTTCTTTCAGAAACTTAATATTGAATCTATATTCATTTGGTGCGACAGCTGGCTCTTCAATCGGAAGGCTTAGTAGAACATATATCTTGGGCTTTATCCTTTTCTCTGGCTATGGCAGTGGGATGTTATATTTAATCCTATATCCATACATGCTACTAACTTAACCCTTTGGGGAAATTTATACAGTACTGCTGTAGCATATACTTATAATTTTATTGAGAGACAGAGGGAAAGAGAGAGAGAGAGAGAGAGAGAGAGTTAGAGGAAAAACAGTAATGCTGTAGGAAGTCACAGACTGTTATTAACCCTGGAGCCTGAGATTTTAATAGTCATTAGTTTTCCCTGTTCCTTCCATCTTTTGCCTTTCACTTGCAATTCATAATAGCCTTTAGTCTTTCCAGTGTTCATCAGATTATGTTTAATAATCATATTTAGCCATGTTATTAAAACAATTGCCCATATTACTATACAGATTTATTAGTATTTATTTGTTAAGGGTTTTATATCTTGTATCTGTTTCTCTTCTTCTGCTGAATATATGAAGGTGGTTATATATATAAATAGCATACTCTCAGTATAGTAGAATTAATGCCTTGGTGCACAAAAAGTCACAACTTATACTGTAGGATAGATCAAACAATGTTGAAAACTCCATTCTTCTTGCTCTGCGAAATGAGTTCATCTATGAATCTCAGATTACTGGAGTAAATGAATCCTGGTATTTGATAGTTTGACTTCTTTTGTAAGATAGCTTTACAAAACGTATGTCTCCAACATTAGTGTACCCTTCATTTTTCGGAAAGAAAAGTCAAATAAATATTTGTGATTTTTAAGCAGTAATGTACCAAATAGCCCAAGTAGTCAGGTATATAATATTTTCTTATTTATGTGAATTATACTACCACAGAAATAAGGAATTAAGTATACATAGTCACTGGAATTAAATGCACAAATGTGAATCCTTGGATCTCTGGATATACAATTATTTGACAAGTTTCAGCTTTACTTTACATATACTATTTATTTGGCAAAACAAAATGCACATTTGGTATTTTTTGTAACAATACAAGGAGGGCTCAGTTTCTGGATTGTATCCTACACTAATTTAGTACTTGTTCATTGTCAACAAAACCATTAAAAGCATTTAGCACTTTGCATCCCTTCTGTTACATTTTGTAAGCCATAATTAGTTTTGTTCCCATATGACCCAATAGTTGATTCTTTGCTGGCAGCTGGATTTGAAGAGGTATCTGTATGTGTTTGTTTTAACATAATGCACAAAAATGCATTACATACATGAAGGTATTATAGTTTGTATTTATTATAATTTAGTACATTGTTAATAATTGAACATTAATGAGTATTCATTACATTCAATCATCAGAACTACAGTATGTAATAAGACATTTGAAGATCTTTTGTTTTACTTGTTTTAGTGGTCAAATTAATTTTTATAATGTGAAAAGATAATCTCATCAAAAAATACTTTACACTGAGTGGAGTTTGCTATTGTCATACTGAATATGAAAATAGAGGAGAAGAATATTGCAGCAGGTTCCAAAAATGGTTATGATGGGTTGTGCTTTGATGGGGGCATGCTCAGTGGACCTAGGAACCAGGGTTAGGCAGAAGATGCAGCTGCCTAGGGTGCAACGATTGGGGGGCGCTTGGCAGGTACCTCTTCTGCCTACCCCTATTCTGGTCCTGGTACTATACTTGTGCCTTTGGATGCTGCTGGTGCTCATATGGACATGAGCACTGATGGCACGCATGCGCATGCTGATGCCACACGTGCACGAGAGCGCTGATGCAGCACATGTGCACGTGAGCAATGATGCCGTTCATGCATGCAAGCGCTGATACCGCACATGCGAGCACCAATGGGGGGGGGCGAGCTGGCTGGGTTGTCTAGGCGCCCGGTCGACAAGGACCACCTCTGGTTGGTTTTATAGACAATGATATGCAGATGGTTTCTAAATAGATTGCTTAGAAATATGTGATTGTGTGTCATCCTGTTTGGTGGTTGTAGAATGTGTACACCTAAATCCTCATTTCCTCCTTTTAATTTATAATTTAAAAAATGTACAGCTGTCCAGCTCCAGGCCTCAGCTACCTAAACAAGTCAGGTACTGGGGATTAAACAGTGGCATTATTTATTCTTGACTAAGTAGCTAGTTATTTAAGATGTAATCTGCAGTGAAAGCTTTTAAGCATTGAAGTTTTGCTTCCAAACAAAACTTTAGGCTGCAGCACAAGCTTATGCCACCTATTTATGAAAGTAGGGAATTTCTGAAAAAAAGAGAATTCTTTAAATAATGTAGCATTTGTTTCACACAAGCAGTTACTATTGTTGATCAATTCCTGGTCAGAATTAATTTTAGCTGTGGTTGTTGAATCCAAATGGTTTTATTACAAGCAAGTTAAATATACACTTTTATTAATCATTTTTTTCCAAAACAGTCAAGTTTTCTGCAGTTCTTATTATAACTTTTCAACCTGAGTACTACCTTTTAATTTGGTACCCTCTCATGTCATCATAATCTATAAATACATAATAGCCCTAATGGCAATGTACACTTTGTAACATGGTTAATTTACATATACATATATAGATATTTTTTCTGAAGTCTGCTGTTTAGAATATAGCCCAGGATAGAGAAATGGTGATAGAGTGCATTATGCCTTAATATAGTGCAACATATTGAACTGGAAAATTTCCCTTACAGGATAATAAAGGTGTATCATGCTGCACATTTTTTTTTAATTTGCTGTGTGTGTATATCTATCAAAGTAGTCATGATAGAAAGTGCATATCGTTTTAAAAGCTTGTAAATAATTTTTACTTGTGTAAAGGGCAAGTAAAGTCCCAAATAAATACAGACTTGTTTTATTAGTATTGCAGCCTCATATTCTTCCCCTTTCCCCCACTTTGCCCAGTGCCTACATATCCATAGCATGCTTGTTCACAGATGTAGAATTTTTAATACATTTTCCCACACTCATTCAGTAAATGAGCCCTGTTGTCTGGTAAACATTCACTTTGTTAATATACAGCCCTAAAGTATAACCTCTTCCATTCTATTAATCATATTCTTGGATGGGTTGCTATCACACCGGAATGGATGAATATAAGAAGAAAGCAATAAAGATTAAAGCTGGCCTTTGGGGAGTAATGTTATTATTTGGTTTCAGGTTTAATGTTCTGCTAATGTAATTGTACTTGCTCATCAAGATACATAGCTACTTATGTCCTGTCTGGATTATCTAGAAAGCTGAGCATGCATAGTTCCAGCTGTTAAAAATATAAAGCACACATACTTGTGTTTTTCTATTAAAGTTTGAAATGTTTACTTTTGTTGAAATTAGTCCTATTAAGAAGCATTAATAATAAATCCACTGAAAATCATTAGTGGACGTTGAAATGTACAATTCTATTATAGTGATTGATGTTTACAAATGATCAATTACCTTATCAGCAGACGAATCCACTTCCAAAGCTTTTCAGTGGCATTCCACTATAACTGAATGCAAATCAAAGTATTTTACTCTCGAAATTTCAACAAATTATTTTAACACTCTATTTTAATTAACTAGGGGGCGCATTTATCAATGTTCAAATGTTTCCACATTTCAAGTTTTTTTGTGCTAAAACTCAGAATAAAGTTATCAAGATGTGAGTTTTTTTCATTAATAAGCTCAAATTTTAATTTGGTGAGTTTTTCTGACTTCTAATATTTCATGATTGCTAATAACTATAAATTTGATAAACTGATAACCCCTGTGCAGGTGTAGAAGTCAAGTGTAAAAGAAATTCCAACTTTCCAGTCACATCATAGTGATCTTCCTCAACCCTGAGGAAGATCTCTATGATGTGATCAAACCTTTGGCATTTCCTTTGTTTGTTTAGTAACGGAGCCTGTTGAGTGCGGTATATTTTTGTTATTTTATACACATTTTACCTGCACAGGCAGGCTGTGTTTGTTTGATCAGTGATTCTCCATGCTCCACACACATTATACACACACACACACATACACACACACATATATGTTTCTATTTATCTGAATCACATATATGTCAGCCATATATCAGCCATGTTCTGTATCCTGTAGAGACAATTTTCAATCAATGTTCTCACTTTAGTTTACCAGCTATTAGTTAGACACAGACAGGATGTTGGAAAATATTATCTTTAATTTTTAAGTACTAGTATATTTGACAGCACAGTTCAGTTAGTAAGACATTCATTACAAAATATTGATATGCTGTTTCCTTCAGCCAGATCAATAACTTCCATACAGAATTTAAACTGAAACTCATCATGCTTTATTTTGACCATTCTGGAAGCGGTATTCATTGTGTAAATAGATGTGCAAGATTGTTGTTTTACAAAATTACTTGGTCTTCACAGTTTTAGAGGGTTATGTAATAAATCATAAGTTCCACATAGCAACCAATCAGCTGGTAGTATTTTATGGTCACCTTATAAAAAAACACATCTTATTGGTTGTTATGGGTTCTGTTCCTGGGAAAACGTTAATTTTCTTACATATGGGGGCTAGAATTTAGATTCATTTCTAAATAGTGTTTACATAAACATTTTCTTGGCAATAACTGGTCATTGACAACATTTATATAATTATTGCCTGTTCTTAGCTATTCATTTTTATGTAAATGGTTAGTAGCTCCTATATTAAAACATCATTGACTCAAACTTGCATCCATTGACTTAATAATGTTAACATTACAATATTTGCATGTTTTTCCAAGTAATAACATTTAGTAGAGATTAATTTTTAGATTAACACATCCTCCAGAATTAGCAACAAATTGAAGCTCGCTATTTGGATTAATTATTGATATGTGTGCATTAAATTCCTTTTCTTATAATATAATGTTTCATTCCTTCCATGCCACAGGCAGAACAATTTCAGAACTATAGCTGCTGTATGGAATACCATTTACCTCTTTTACTGGGAATGTAGGAAAGTGACAAGCATGAGTAAAATCTAATGAATATTAGTGAGATTTCAATGTTTCAGTGGGAACAGTTTATCAAAAGAATGTTGTCTTGTAAAGTTTACAAATATGTATCTGAGACAGCTGCAAAGATTACTCTTTTATTTCTTGCTCATATGTTTTTATGCTTAGGAATTACCGATTTACCAAAAATCCCATAGGATTCTTACAGATGATAGTTCCTGCCTACATTCCCCATGCACTGGATCTTTCATGTGTTCCAGTGTAGGGGAATATGGGAAAATGCATCTCTGTATGTCCAGTGGGAATATACTTAACAGGGCTCATTTATAAACTTTGCACATCGCAGAATGGTTAGTCAGTGAATATATTTGCCCTGCACATGGTTATATTTATAAAGATGAATAAGAGTGCACAAACAGAATTTTTTTGCACTGTGAATGTCCATAACAGCTTTTTAAATATTGCAAAAATATCAAACTGTGAATTTAAACAGTTTTTCAAATTGCAAATTTAAATTGCTGCCAGTGGTATTTTTGTATACAACAGCCCCGCACAGTGGCTACACTTATGCAAACACTAATCTCATTTGTTAAAATTTGTTTGCTATGCCAATTCACAAAAAAAAAAACATGGCCTACACAACAATTTGTGAATAAATATGCGCTGCAGAAACTTTATAGATTACCCCCATTATTTTGCTGGCTGTGCCAAACTCACTTGCATCTTTCATGCATTCAATCATAAGGAACCTCATGAAGAAATGATTGTCTATAAGAGCCCTTATAGCTAAGCTTGCGCCATGATCCAATTTAAATTTCTCATACAATTTAAAACTTTCAAATTCTTATTCCTATTAATGGTATCTGCATAATTGTTTATGATTAAGATTTCCAAGATAGTTTTAAAGACTGTATTCATGTTGGCTTTCAGATAGAAGCTGCATGAGTAAATCTGGCTAATTAGTGGCTGGAGGCAAAATTCACGAAGCGGACAGCGGTTTTGATGCATATCTGAGAAGTTACCTTTTATAAAAAACAATATTTGCATTATTTTTCTTAATGTATAAACTGGATTTTTTTTTCTTTTCCAAGTGGCAATTCCATTATTTGGTTGTATCCACTTGATTTCAGCTGCAATACATGTGCCAACAAAGAATTAAATAGTAGCTAGAGAAACTGATGTAACATATTTCCCCACAGACCAATAAAATGCTCATATGTCCTATCCAGGTGTTCTTTTATTTAAAACAACCCTTTGCTCCCTTGGGAAGGATCACATTTGTTTCAGATAAGGATACTATTGTATGTGAATGCAATGCAAGTTGGATTGAGTTTTACATAATATGATCTTGGTACAAACTCTAATTTTAAGTTTAAGGGTAAGAATTAAAAAAATAAGTAGTAAATCCATCCTTACAGTATTTAGGTCTTTTATATTTTTTTCAAAAGGGGGGATATTTATCAAATTTATCAAAATTTTCAGATTTTTTTTTTAATAAAAAAATTCCAACCAAACTAGAATCCATGATTTGACCTTATTTATTATTTTAAAAAGCTTGATTTAATCAGTTCTGGTAAAAATGCAATGAAATCCAGTGAAACCCCAAATTGTATGTTTTGTTCAGAGGTTTTTTCCCAAATTGCTTGGGTTAGTTCCAGAAAAGCCCACATTTTTCTAATTTTTGTGTGAAAAGCCCAAAAAGGTTGGATTTTTGTGCTAATTTTAGTGCACATCACAGAAACCTAAAAATAGGATAGGTAACTGATATTGGATTTTCGGATTAAGCCTGCATATGGCTTATAATAAATTAGTGTTTTGCTCCAAAAAGCCCAACTGGAGTTTAGTAAATAACCTCGTAATGTTGATTACTATATAATGAGAAGAAATGACTCAACTGGGATTTAGGTAATGTAAATCTGCACTAGGTCTTGTAACCTGCAGCAATCACATATGTTTTATACAGTAGTTTACCAGAAAACTCTATTTGTGTAGTATACAGAGTACATAAATGTTCATAAAATCACAGTGTGGGTATTTTCTACATGAATCCAACTTTTTATTTTTAATGTTTAACGTGATTTGCTTAATGATAGAGGTGCAGTTTATTTCAAATGAATAATGAATCTGTAATGCAAGGAACCAAGGTATTTATTTCCTACTTCCAGTTAAACATAACTATGTTCTAGGATGCTTTGATGTGTGTTTGATTCAGTCTGTAGGAACTTTTTTTTCTATCTGTAAATTTGCTCTAAACAGCTCCCCAGATTAATATACCTTAGTCCCTGCTGCAAGTCTGCTTTGGTTTCTGTTATCAGCAGCTTGTTTCCCCTACTTCCTGGTGCAGAGTGAAGCACCGCCCCTTAGCTTACTGAGCTGTCCTTATCTCTCTGACTAGTCAGAGAGATCATTTGCATGCTGTGACATAGCAGAGAGGAAGGGGGAGCCAGTGTGTGTTCCAGCAGCTTTTTTTTTCTCCTCATGTGCACTCCCTGCACAAATCCCTGAACCTTTACTATAAATTACACTTCCACACATACCACTGTACCCTAAATGATTAGTAAGCTAGTTTTCCCCAGCATCACTTAAATTTCTCTGAACATTCACTGTAATGAACAACTCCCAGAACAGGCTGCCATTCTGATTCTAAATAAAATCCCCACTTGCCATTCTAACTGATAATAAATCAGCTCCCCCCAGCCTCATCAACAATCACTTGCACAACCACCATAGTTAATCTATGTCAGTATGCATAAATGGAAAAAGAAAAAAATCTAATAGCTTTGTACAAAAATTGATCAGTAAATGAGACAAAGGGACACATGAATGAGTTAATTAAACTCAGTAAAAAATCAGCTTTATTCTTTACATAACCTGACAGAAGATCAGGCATAGCAATCAATAGCATTATAAAATGTGTTATAAATTGAGAAAGGGCTGTTAATTTACCTACAGTGCAGAGAAATATTCCTCTCAGTGCTGCTGTGATATGGAATGAACCAGAATGAGCAGGGAGTGCACATGAGGAGAAAAAAAGCTGCTGGTGCACACACTGGCTACCCCTTCCTCTCTGCTATGTCACAGCATGCAAATGATCTCTCCGACTAGTCGGAGATAAGGAGATAAGGACAGCTCAGTAAGCTAAGGGGCGGGGCTTCACTCTGCACCAGTGACGAAAACGACGCAATGCGTTGTAGTTGACGCCACCCGCATCAAAAGCGTTCTGCGACCTGTTTCGCGAATTTTTCGCCAATTCGCATTTTCTCTGGAAATTCGCAAATTTTTCAGTGAAGCAAAACTCGGGAGATTCGCCCATCACTACTTCTAATATCTTCATATTTTCCAATGAGGGATACTTTATTATAATAAAAGTTTTTGAGTCATGAGACAAAAATGACATCACTACTCACCATTTATAACTGATGACATCACTTGTCACCACTAATAAGTATATTATTTACAAGATATTCATGACTTTTATGTATTATTATATTATTAGTAATAATTAATTGTGTTAACCCATTTATACATATGTTTAAATATGTGACATGCTTCTATGGAATGAACAATATTTTCTTTACATGAGATGTTATGTTTGAAAACTGTGTTGCTTTCACAGAACAAAAAAATTAATGTGGAAGAGGTTTATTATTCAGTCTTTAATTGTAATGCTAGAGGTCAATGAGATGCTGCCATGTTACTTTAATGTCAAGAGATGTATTGTGTCTGTACTGACTGAGAGGTGAAAAGAAATCATAATGATCATGTAGACATAGTTTATTAAAGTTCAGATCCTGATTTAAGCAAGTGTTGACGTGCAATTGATGATTGTCTGGCTCAAAGATTAATAAATATTTCAAGCAGGTTTTAATAAAACAAGGTAAAAAAGTATAAAATAGCCCTGTGTGAAAAGTATAGTTTTGGCTGTGGTACACCCTTCACAGTTTACAGTTCAATTACAGATAAAATATTTTCTGTCACTCTTGTTTGCTTCCCACTGATTATAGTTAGAATTGCTGTGTGTTTTCCGATGGCCCACCAGACTGTGGGTTACTTGATAAGGTTCTAAGTTATGTTTTATTGTTAAAATTAGTGGTGATGCTTTCATTACACACACTGTTTAATTTATTGTAAATAACATCTTTTGATTTTCCTTAGCATATTTAAATTCCCTTTGGGCAGTTCCATTATAGAAAATGGGAAGCCATGGATTATCACTTCCTACTTATTTAATTTGAATATTTAGTTTTAGATCGTCAGACTGACACAAACAAGCATGCATTGCACAAAGCAGAAAATCTGCATGTCTATGGCCATCTTTAGGCAACCTTTCTACATGACTGGAAAGCATGTTTCATTAATAAATCATAATGTAGTATGAAAAAAATCCTTAATTAACATGCACCACCCATACCTTATTCTGACACCATCATTGTAAAAAGTAGGGCAATGGTATCTGCCAGATGTGCTGATGTTATTAAATACTCTAAGATGTATTACTTTCTTGACTTTTTATTCATGTAGCTGTGAACATACATGTCAACTGTAGAGACATTTTATCAAACACTTTGCAGAAATTGCTAATGATTGGTATCCCCCAATTGGCATTGGTATTACTTGTCACTAATATACTTCATCCAACATTTTTGTTCTACTCACAGTAAAAACTTTGTTGTGTAAGCATTCTAGAGTACTGCAGGAATTATTGGGGCAAAGTGTTATATCAGTGACAAACCAGAATGAGAGCTTTCTTTGAGTATTTCAAGGTTTTTATGAGCTTGCACACTTAAAATGATGTTTAAACACAAATTCAAGGTATTCAAGTATTTTTCCATTATTGTATTCATACTGTATTATTCTCTGTTTGGATTTTTTTCAGTTTTTGCATGAACATTGCATATGTCTTAGTCAAAAAGCTTGTGTTTTATGTAAATTCAAAATGAATTTAAGGGCTTAGTTCAGTAAGATATCATCTTGAAACTGCAGGAGGAATTGATATGTATTAAATCATCTTTGGGGGAATATATTGTTTACAACCAGTCCAACATTTGCCAAGTGATAAATATGATATCAGTGTCATGTACAGCATTTGTGATGTCTGCATTTCTGGGGATGGTAGTGGCTATCTATATTTACCCATAATGTATTTTTTGGCAACAGCGCAGAAATACTAGAGGTTATCTTTCTTAAATGTATAAATGTTTACAGTTTTGCAATAGTAATAAACATTTCTTCTTATACTAAAACAAATCTAGATTAACAATCTAGATGAATGTATTTAAATAATTAATTTTGAAAATTCTCCAAAAATAGTTCTGTGTTAATGAACAATTAAATATTTAATCAATGTTTTAACAGAAAAATTTGTTTTTCTTGCAAATTTTCAAACACAGATTTTAATATAATAGATTTGACAAATTAATGGATACATTATTTTATAATGATACATTGCTAATATAAAATATATATAATATTTTTAATATCAAATAAGCTTATTTTAATAATGTAATAAATAAATGCTGAACTATGACACATACTAATTGCTCTTTTTTCTGTTTTGTCAATTTCATTCAGCTTCTTTGCAAAGCCAATCTGCGTGATGATACATAAATTGCTTAAAACGTATTGCATAAAACATGATTCATGATATGTAAAAAGTAAATCTTAATTGATAAATATTACTCAATTTAAATCTACTTTATTTCGTGATTCAAAAATTCCAGTACAAAACTATATGCTTTTCTTATTACAGAAAAAAAAGAAAATGGTAAAAAATAAAGAATAGTTTGTTCAAAAAGCACACTATAGCTCATATTTCTAAGCTTTCTGGATATTCAAAATTATTCATTTGCTTCACAATGATGCAGACCAGATGGATGTATACACCCCAAGCAATTGCTGCAATCTGTATCACAAAGGGGCTAATTAAATTTTAAATTTTTGGGCTACTCATCAACTTTCGTTTTTTAACTTCAAAATTTGACCCTTAGTAAATCTGCCCCAAAGTGTCCAATGCAAATTGAGTTTCTTGCTAGATGATCATTTTGCAAGCAACACTTTGGAGCTGCAGTAGTATATTTCTTAGGGGAGGAGCCAGTTATCCTGCCTATATGGATGAACTAGAGTATCTGGAGGATTTTAATTTCAAGTGTCAGTATCTCTTTAAGACTTTAAGTAAACCCCCTTAGCACAAGTTTTACCTATTCCTCAGGCAGTTCATTCTAGAATCAGGACACTGGAGGGTGGAAAAGGCAGTTTGGACACAGGAAGGACTGGATTCTCAGCTGCTCTTGGTCAAAGGGGAGGGGACTTAGCAACTGTGTGCTAAATAGTATGTGTTTGAAGGTTGTCTCTGCTGTGCCCTGATACTATCTCAGATGTAAATCCCATAGCATTCTTAAATACACCATACACCACATAACATGTACATAAAATATACCCTTAGGGGCACATTTACTATTATTCACCCAGAATATCGAATGCTTATCGAATAATTTTAGGCTATTATTTTGCTCAATATATGATTTCTTGATGAATTCATACGATTCCTTCGAGCCTCTGAAAAATTTGTATGATTCGAA
>CM044432.1:83475452-83510419 GCA_024363595.1 Xenopus borealis | reverse complement strand
TGTTTGCTCTTTTGAGGAATGGATTTCAGTGCAGAAGTCTACTAGAGCAGCACTATTAACGGATGCATTAAAAAAAACATGTTTTCCCATGACAGTTTCCCTTTAATTGGGCTGGATAGTTTTGTGTCATCTGCAAACACTGATACATTACTTACAATACCCTCCCCTAAGTCATTAATGAACAAGTTAAATAAAAGTGGACCCAATACCGAGCACTGAGGGACCCCACTAAAAACCTTACTCCAAGTAGAACATACCATTAACATCCTCCCCCTGTACCCGATCCTGTAGCCAGTTTCCTATCCATGTGCAAACGACTTCATTAAGCCCAACAGACCTTAGTTTAGAAAGCAGTCATTTGTGGGGAACGGTATCAAAAGCTTTGGCAGAATCCAAATAGATCACATCACACTGTCCAGCATCTTACTTACCTCATCATAAAAAGCAATCAAATTTGGCATGACCTATCCTTCATAAAACCATGCTGATTGCTGCTCATAATGCCATTCACTAGGACAAAATTTTGAATGTGATCCCTTAACAAGCCTTCAAATAATTTGCCCACCACAGATGTCAAACTTGCTGGCCTATAATTGCCAGGCTGAGATCATAATCCCTTTTTAAATATTGGGATGACATTAGCTTTCCTCCAATTCATAGGCACCATACCAGATGAAAGGGAATCTGAGAAAATTAGTAATAGACGATGGTCTAAAACTGAACTAAGCTTTCTCAGAACCCGTGGGCGTATACCATCAAGCTCTGGTGCCTTGTTTGCATTAATTTTAATTAAAGCTTTATGAATCATATCCTGAGTCAGCAATTGACTAGATTGAGCTGAGTCAGTTCATCTATGAAGCGAGCCTGTGAACTTAGACTCTATTGTATACACTGAAGAAAAAAAACTGATTTAGCACATTTGCCTTTTCTGTATTGGTTACAACCATACTGGTACCATTATTTAATGGAGCAACACTCTCAACCTGCATCTTTTTACTATTAATATATTTAAAAAACTTTTTAGGGTTACTTTTTGCCTGCGCTGCAATTAATTCTTCATTTCCTTTCTTTGCCTTCCGTGTTGCTGATTTACGACATTTATTACAGTGTTTATATTCATTAAATGCAGCTTTTTTTGTAGTTTTTTTTGTAGTTTTTAAATGCCTTTCTCTTCTTTCCTATTAACTTCTTTACATCTGTATTAAGCCTCATAGGATGATTCTTAGAGTTTCTACATTTACTCCTTAAGGGAATAAATAGAGAACAGTAATGATTTAATATCATTTTAATGACAACCATTTCTATTCTGTGGTTTTAGCTGAAAACATAATGCCCACAATCAGTACTCTGAAGGGCAGCCCTAAAGGTACTAAAATTAGCTTTTCCAAAATTCATGGTTTTTGTTGCCCCAGTATATATATGTTTTTTGCTCCAGACATTAAATCATATAACATTATGGTCACTGTTACCCTGGAGTTCAATGGCTTGCACATTTGCTATAAGTTCTGGGTCATTTGAGATCAATAGCATTTTTTCTGGTAGGCTCGTCAAAAACCTGTGCGATAAAATTGTTATGCAACAAGTTTATAAGCTTATTCCCATTAATTGATCTGGCAGTACTGTTGCTCCATTCAATATCTGGATAATTAAAATCCCCCATTATCAATACTGTACCCAAACTAGCAGCTTTTTCTATTTGCATCAGGAGCTTAGCCTCCTCCTCCTCACTTACATTAGGGGGTCTATAGCATACCCCTACAATTATTTTGTTCGACTCTTTACAATTGGTGAAGAATTCTCCCACAGAAACACCCTGTTATTGAATTATGTACTATCCCCTACACAAAAGGGCCTGGTTACGAAGTGGTATTTGACTAATTATGAGCCAGATATAGAGAAGCATCCTTATAAATATATGATACAGTGGGAGAAAATGCTTGGAACTGAGATCCCACTCTAAACATGGGACAAAATTTGAGAAAACGCAAGGGCAACCTCGGTTTGTGCTACCATTAAAGAAAATATATACAAGATTATAATGTGTTGGTATCATACCCTGCCACTCTTACATAAACTGTTTCCTGATTCCACAGATTCTCGTTGCTGGAGATGCGGGGATATTGGGTTCTCACTCCTACATATGTTCTGGACCTGTAATAAACTAAAACGGTTTTGGGATATGGTAAAGGGTTGGGTCGAGAAGGTAGCTATGATAGTAGTGCCACTGATCCATTGGTTTATATACTGGGCAATAGAATCCCCAAACTACGGAATCGTATACAAAAAACGGTTAATTGCATCATCACGGTGGCCAGGGGAATAATAGCAAAAAATTGGAAGACGTTGACCCCCCCCATCAGAAAAAGAATTACTGGAAAGAATCATATATGTTCGGAGGATGGATTATCTAACGGCACTTGAACATGATAAGGTGGAGCAGTTTAATAAGATTTGGAGTAGTTCGGAAGCTATAGAGGCCATGTCACACACTTGAGCTATGGCTGGACAATGGTGAAATAAGGGAAGAGTGGATATTAAATAAAGTTAATGATGTTGCATTAGTATGTCAATTGGGGGTACAATATGTCTGTATGGTAGAGGAGTGAATGAAGGTGACTTGCCGGTATCACTGGGACAAAAAAACTTTGAAGTCATGCATAGGAAAAGTTTTGTTTTCTACATGTTTGTATCGCAGAAACTCATCTCAAGCTGTTTCTTTTGTAACTGTGAAACATGTCATGGCCTATTGAGGGCGAACTGTTCGCTGTTTGTGTGAAACTTGAAAAAATAATAAAAAAATGTATTTAAAAAAAAAAATTGGTGAAGAATTCTACCCATAAGACTTCTGCCCTCCTCCATTTTTATTGCCTCTGTCCCTCCGAAACAAAGTATAGCCGCTGATATTAACTGCCCAGTCATGTGACTCATTCAGCCATGTTTCAGCCACACCATTCCTTAACCTTTAGGTATTGGCTAGCAAGATATACATGCTGCAAGCTAGCAAGTTTAAACTACATGGCTCTGAATGAAGTAATAACAAAAACAATCAATTGCTGGATATTTTTGGGGAAATTTTTTTAATTGAATTTGATAGAATGCACTATTACTTTGATTCAAACTATTCAAATTTGATTTAATATGAACCTAACCAAATGAAAAAAATTCAAATTAATTTTAGTTGGTCTTTTTTAATAAAAATTTGTAGTTTTTGCACTTCAAAATTCAACCCTTGATAAATCTGCCTCTAAGGGGCAGATTTACAAAATTCACGTGAATAATTCGAAGTTTGATAGAATTTAATATAAATTATAATCTTCAAATATGCAAATTAGGCAAATTCGACCATCAAATATTCGAATTCAAATGATTCGAATATTCAAATAAAATTGTATTCAAATATTCGAATATTCGATGTTCGAATAACTATCCTTTAAATTTTTATTTGACCACCTACTTTGCCAGGATCAAGCTACCGAATTGGGAATCATTAGCTGAGATCGAATAAATGCCTACTGAAGCACTTAGTCATAAATATGTTAACATTCATGTTTTTTTTTAATTATTAGTTTATTTGAAGTAGAAAAACATTAAGGGGCTGATTTACTAAGGGTTGAATAGCAGCTTAAAGCTGCCGAATTGCCATTTTAGCCTGTGGGGGACCTCACAGAACTTGTCCTGAAATTTTTTCTAAGTTCTGAGAAATCAAAGAATTTTGGTGAAAATCGTTCGAATGTTTTGATTGGATCAAAAGATTCGAACAATTTTAATTCAATCGAATGCGGATGGTTTTCGATCAAAAATGGCCATATTCAATCGAAAATTACCCCCCCCCAAAAAAGTGAAAAAAATTCGACCATATAATTTTTTTTTAGTAAATCAGCCCCTAAAATCACAAATTGGAATTTTCATAAATAGGTCTCTATTTATTAAATTCTGGTTAGAGTTTTAAAGGGGAGATTTTTTGTAGTTTATTAAACCCAAATGCTGCTAAAAGCCCAAATAAAAAAAGTATTCTATCTCAAACCTATTGTGGTCATGTAGAAATCCACGGCAGATGTCCCTTTTACAATTGGAAGATATCGTGATCTGCTCTGAATTTCATTTGAGAATCTGAAGTCTTTTCCTGCACCAGATTCATTTATTAAGTTAATTTATTGATAAATAATAAAGGAAAATGTGGACAGGGGTGTTGAAGTTGAAGTTTTAAGTAAAAAATTTTAATTTTTGTTATTTTAGTAAATCAGACTTAATAAATAGGTCCCCTTTGATTTCTGTGATGCTTTAAATTTCATGAATAACAGGGGGTTCTGTGATTCATTATATTTACAGTATCATAGAAATTAAAGGGGACCTATTTTACGATGGAAATTTTAATTATTAAAAGGAAAAAAATGAAAGTTTATTATGTGCCAAAGCTGTTAAAAATTTGAATACAAAAATATTCCACCTGAAACTTGTTGTAGTCATGTAAAACTTAATGACAGATGTCCTCTTTAACAATTGAAACATTATCGAGATTTTTGGGCGATAAAGTTGCACAATTCAAATTGTCATACAGCTTTATCAAGACTTTTCCCATATTTACAATTTTCAATTGAAATTTTTATCAATTTAGTTAATTTTAATATAATGGGAAAAATTTTTATTTTTAATAAACATCCCCCAAAAGGTCTGGGTACAATTTGTTAGATTATGGATATCAAATATTCAATTAGTTGGTTATTGGTGCATATTTAACATTCATGTTTTCTTTCCATTAGACCAAGTATTTTTTGTTTTATATGCAAGTGATATAAGAATACTAAATAATACATCATCCATGATTTTTAATAGAGTAATCAATTTAAAATTAGAAAACCAAAATATGTTGCAATCTTTAATTCTAATTACAAATTACATTGTAATTAATTGCTTTTTCAGTGCATTAGTGTGCCTTTAGTTTTTCAGGGACCTACATTCTTGAACAATGTACTTAAAATTCTTACGGATGTACAATGTTCTTTTTTGTTATCTCTTGAAGCTGTATCAGTGTTGGCTGTACTGGTATTAAAAACAATTTCCAAGTATCTGCATGACATGGATGATTTTCTCTCCACTGTTAAGAAAACATAGCAGGTGGAAATATGATTGCAACATTATCTAAGTAGTCAGCAGGTTGATAAATGGATGTGCTTGTTTACATAATTCTCAAATGATACCAAACAATTGCCTTCTTAATGAGGGTGGAAAATAAACTTGATATTTAAAATTTACATTTTAGAAAATATGGTAAAGGGTAAATATACAATATGTGTAAGTCAGACAATAAGCTTTTGTTTGTACATTAGTATTAGTTTGTACATAACTGTTGTTTACACAGAGGGGTTGTTGTTTGTAGTGTTTGCAGCTTTGCCATTTTTCAAGGATTTTGCAGAATCAGTTAAAACATATTAAGGTATTAGGTTATAAGTTCAGCTAAAAATATATAAATTAATAAATGCAACTTGAAATGACATAGAAAAATATCCTATAAAACATTAGTGTCCCTTTAAGAGTACCAAAATGTTTCATTTTATCTTACAAATCTTCAAATATTTGTTAAATATATTTGTTAAATATTCTAGCTTTCGATATTTAAAAGTACTACATGTTTTATCATTGGTCGGATTTTGAATTAAAACAAAATTCGAAATTCGACCATATGAATAAAAGGGAAGTAAAACCCTTCTAATTTGACCATCGAAATTGAAAGATTTTACCGCAATTCGATCGATTCGATCGACCGATCGATCAATTGTTCGAATCGATCAATCGAATTTTTTTTATTCGATCAAAACTAATGATTCCCAATTCGGTAGCTTGGTTCAGGCAAAGTAGTTGGTCGAATAAAATTTTAAAGGGGAAGTAATTCGACCATCGAATAGTCGAATATTCGAACAAAATTTTATTCAAATATTTGAATTATTCAAATTTGAATATTCGATGGTCGAATTTGCCTAATGTGCATATTCGAAGATTCGAATTTATTTTAAATTCGATCGAACTTCGAATTATTCACATTAATTTAGTAAATCTGCCCCCAAATATCTGTTTCAAGGCAAATATATGAAAAGACATGTAACAAACAAATGATGTATTGCATTTGTGTACATCATTGGTTGCCCTTGTTATTCACATTGAGTTCCCAGAGTTGGTTAGGTGTATGCATTGATTGAAGTGCTTATTTCTTGCAAAGCTAGGAAAATTATGTCAACTTTAAAGGATTGTAACAAATACTCCAAATAATAGCAAAGTCAAATCTATTTCTGTTTCACTTTAGTACAATACATTTTATAATGACCTTAGTTTCATATTTTAACTTTGGTAAATCAGACATTTTCCTTACTAGTGAAGATCAAACTAAAAAGAGAGAAAAAGCCAAATCATTCATACAATTCAGATTTTCTCTTGATTTTTTCATTTGTCCCCAATCTGATTAAATATTGATTTTTTTAATAATTAATAAGGTCCAATTATGGATTCTAGTCTGACTTTTTAATTTAAAATAATTAGAAAAATTTGGATTTTGATATATAAGGCCCATAGGGACAAATGTACTTACCTCCGAAGTTGCGCCAGTGTTGGCTTCACTGCACTTCGCCAGGCGTAGATTCGCTAGGGCTGCTCAATTCCATGAAGATCCGAAGTTGTGCACCAGATACTGATCGTTTGTGAAGTTGTGCTAGCAATGTTACTATTAGTCTATTAGTGGGTCGAAGTTGAGCTAGCGAAGGCTAATCTGCATACGGCTTCAAATAGAAGTTTTAATGGACGTGTATGCTGCGGCAAATACATAACACTAAACAAGCCCAGGGAAATTTAATAATATTATATAGAGGTGTTTTACTGCCCTATTCATGTGCCCACAATATTGTTTAGGTGACATATGTTATTAAATGTAGGGGGGAAGAAAGGTACCCTAAAAAAAATTACAATCTTTTTCAGCATACCTGTAAAAATGAAAAGATGCTAGCATGCTGGTGAATTTTCACTAGTGTTAGTTAGCCACTTCGCACTGAATTTCCCCAATAGTGTCTCTTGGTGAGAGCAGCCATGTTTGGTCAAACAAATGTTTATAATGACCAAATATTCCATCTTGCTCATTATGTGCATGACATAATGAGTGAGCGGAAACATTCTCATTAGTGATGGGTGAATTTATTCGCCAGGCATGGATTTGCGGTGAACTTCCATATTTCGCCATATGCAAATTTTCTAGCACCTTGCTTCAAAAAGGTTAAAAACTGTCATGCGGCAATAACATTTTGATGCCCTTTGACTCTGATGTATTTGGACAAAAGAGTTTGCTCATAAAAATGTTCTATGCTAAATATGGCAAGATGGCAAGATAGAGCACCATGAGATAACCGCAGCCCTCTTGAACGATTGCAAGGCTCATAAAAATGTTGCATGCATAAGCATGTTATGTGTCAAAATTATTTTGATGCCTATTGATTTAAATACGTTTCACAAATTTTTCACTATTTTACTAATTTTGACTTGTTAATCACTAATTCTCATTATTCACAGACATATGACATATCATTTGCTAGGTAAAATTTCTAGCCAAAAAATTATTTCTCCCAATGGGAGTGCAGACTTTGTTAGACATCGTATCTGGTGGAAAAAACTATTTTATTTTGATAGGTGCCCTTTAATACCTTCATGTGAATAGTTATATAGTTAAACTTTCATATCTTCTGTTATTCAATAGAAAAATCAGAGTAGAAGATGAAATGCATTATGTGTTTAAAATATGTTTAGTTTTGAACTTGACAGTGTAAAAAATATTTTATTGATACAATCTCTTATTTTGTTGTATTTTGAATAAGATAAAAATTAAAGGGTACATTTAATAAGGGTAAAAGTGAAAATTTAAGTAATTTTTGGCTATATCAACTATCGAATAACCCCAAATTCGATTCAAATTGAAAAAATAAAAAAATTTGAATTGTTGAATTTCAAAGTACTGTCTCTTTAAAAAATTAGACACTTTGCCACCTTAAATCTGGCGAATTGCTATTTTAGCCTATGGGGGACCTCCTGGAACCTGTAAGAAGTGTTTTTGGAATTCAAAGGATTTTGGCCAAAATCGTTTGAATCGAACAATGCATCCGAAAGTTTTGAACGATTTTTATTCAATAGAAAACAGACCTATTCGATCCATTTTCAATCAAAAATACCCTTTAAAAAAATTAGATGGAAGAATTTTACATTTTTTTTTTCATTCGAAATTCGACCCTTAGTAAATCTGCCTTTGAGTGGCAGATTTACTAATGGTCGAATTTTGAAGTGAAAAAACTTTGAAATTCGAGCATCAAAATTTTTAGGGGGGTCATTTTCAATCAAATATGGTCATTTGCAATCGAAAATGGCCGTATTCCATTGAATTAAAATAGTTTGAATTGGGCGATTGATTTGAACGATTTCCCCAAAATCCTTAGATTTCTCAGAACTTAAAAAAATTTTCAGGACAAGTTCTAGGAGTTCCCCCATAGGCTAAAATGGCAATTTGGCAGCTTTAAGCCAGTACTTCGGAATTCGAATTTTCAATTTTTTTTATTTGAATCGAATTAAGTTGAAGTAGCCCAAAATTACTTTGAAATTCAAAATTTTAAAATTTTAATTTTATTTGAATTTTCACTTCGACCCTTAGTAAATCTGCCCCTAAGTGTTAAATTATTATTAATCTTTGGATTACTAAATTAGACATAACTCCCCATTTAGGAAAAAATATATTTGCTAAAGCTGTTCATACCTGCTATGCTGAAGTTACCAAGGAATGCATGAGGCACTTTGATAAGAGAAGGTTGTTGTCAAGCATTACACTTTGCACAGGAAATCCTGTGATAAAAGATTTGGTTAATCTCCACTAACAGAAGTCATAATTTGGAAATTATAAAAATTTTCAATGTCTTGTTTTCCAACCCTCAAATTATTTTTTTTTACAAAACTACTAGGAGGCATATTTACTAGAACTTTACTTTTTCTCAAAGTCAGAAGCTTTTTGATCAAAATCCCAAACCCTAATGCCCTTAATTGTTCAATAATTTTTTATATATATATATATATATATATATATATATAATATATATCTTCAGTCTATTTTTTAGTTCCTTGTTTAGGCACAGTGTGCATTTGTAGTTATTAGTGATGGGCATATCTATCCCGTTTCACTTCACCGAAAATTGGCGAAAAATTAGCGAAACGAGTCGCAGCACATTTTTTGACGTGCAACGCGTCATTTTCGGCGCGTTGCTTCGTCGCGTCATTTCCCACGCGCAACTTGTTTTTTTTCGCTGGCAAATTTTTGCTGCCGTTTTGCGAATTTATTAGTCATCAGTGAATCACAGGAATTTGCCGCAAATTCGCGCCTGGTGAATAAATTCGCCCATCACTAGTAGTCATTTTAAGAAATAAAATATAGTGCTAATTTTCTGACAACTGTACTAGTTGTTAAAAATCATCAAAGTTGTAGGAGCCCCTCTGTCAAACTAGAAAATGTAGAGTGTACTTCTGCTGACATAACAGTATATTACTGTATATAAACTACAGCACTTACATTTTAGTTTGTACATTTTTATCTAGGAAAGATTCTCTCTGATACATTTGGTATTGTATTATCACAAAATAAAATAGTCTCTTGTAGTCTATCCATATTTTTTTCTTTGACATGCTCTCAGGAAATACATTGTCCTACAGTATCTGCTGAATGTTGTCATCTTGATATGTTATCTTTGGCTTGTGCAGTCGTTAATCCCAAGAGGGAGAAAAATGGCTCAAAACAAAGTTAATTTAACATGAGCCAATGTCTTGATGTGTTGTAATATGTCATTGTTTAAGCAGTGTGTCTCAGATGTTTAAAAACAATCTCGATGTATGCATCACTTGATGCATAAATTATTTTTTTTAATTAGCAGTATTCAGAAGTGAGAACATAGTCTGTATTAATATTATTATTAGAAAAGTTTTGTGTTAGGTTTTGCAGCAGTTGATTTTGTGTTTCGTACTTCACTATCACTATAAATATTTAAGTCAATTTATATTTCAAAAATCACTCAGGTTATAGCTTAATAAATTTACTTTGGTGGGGTCTACATCAAGGAGTCTAATGTTTATATATAGTGATGGACGAATTTATTCGCCAGGGGCGAATTCCCGCGATTCGCCGCCGGCAAATAAATCTGCGAAACGCCAGCGAAAATTCACCAGCGTCAAAAAAAAAAATAAAAAAACGAGTCGCGCAACGAAAACGACACGACGTGCCAAAAACGTGCCGCTACTTGTTTCGCAAATTTTTTCGCCAATTCGAAACGGGGTAGATTCGCCCATCACTGTTTATATACTAATCTACTGTATATACAAATAACTTTTTTTTTTAAATGATGGGATGACGTGGGAGGACTATTTCTGCTCATTATCTAACAGTGGTTAAATTTCCCCAAGTACAGTGGTTCATATTATTTATTATTTTATTATTATTATTAACATGTATTTCTATGGCGCCAACTTATTTCGTAGCTTTGATATAACTTCCACAGGAGTGTAATATTATGTTACACAGTATATTATTTCACTGTCCCAACCAAGATGCAGTCCTTTTAATATTATAGTACTCCTTTGTTATACAAAGAAAAGGTAATTAATTAAGGTTGAACATGATTGTTGTTATATTTGGTGTAATTCCAAACCTGTTTGTGCACCTGACCTTGCAAATCTCACTGTGTGCAAAAACCTCCCATGCATACAACAAATAAAATTTGTAATAAAATTATCCTTATTTTGATAATTTTTAAGGGATTGCATGGTAGACTATTCTAGTATCATAAATGCAACCGCTAATAAATCTGTATACTAGTATACTAATGGTATTTTTTGTTTTGTCAGGTGACACCACAGCTGGGCCAGGTCACCTTATTAAATGTTCAGACAAAGAGAAAACCTACTGTGTCAATGGAGGAGAGTGTTATGTTCTCAATGGTATAACAAGCAGCAACCAGTTCATGTGCAAGTAAGACAAGTTTACAGACTTATTTACTACTTTGAATGTTGTTTATTTTGGCTGGAAAGATACTACCCAATGTAAAGTCTTGTGCTTTTTGAAGTTTCTTGGTATTAATGGAGCAAGGCTGTCCCGTGCCTTACTGAATGACTTGTTCCAATAAATTGTTGAGTAATGCGGAGTTATGAAATTACCATTAGTGATGGGCGAATTTATTCGCCAGGGGCGAATTCGCGGCGAATTCCCGCCAAAAAAAACAGAGAAAACTTGCAAATTCGCCAAAAAAAGAGTCACACGTCGTTTTTGACGCAACGCGACGAAAACGACGCGACACAACGAAAACGACGCGGCGCGCGTAGAAAACTATGCAACACGCATCGAAAACAAAGCGACACGTCAAAAAAGTGCCGCGACTCGTTTCGCTAATTTATTCTGCAATTTTTCAGTGAAGCGAAACTGGGTAGATTCGCCCATCACTAATTACCATACTACATTCTTTTATTAGTCTTACTGTATAAGGTGCACTATTGGATTGTATAGTTAAGGCATAGTTTTAGCATATTTTGATAGAACCTGAACCCACGCCTTTGCTTTGTTTCTCTACCAAGGATAGGATGCAATTCAACACACAATTAAACCTGTTCTTACTATAAGTTTATGGATTTGTAAAGCAAAATTAATTTTAATTATAAAGGGTCATAATCACAAAATGCTGTGAATTAACATTTAGAATTATTAATTAGCTTATTATTATTATGCTCAAAACATTTCATGTTGCTCTTTTTGCTTTAGCCAAAAAAGCCATTTTGTGTATATAGTATTACAACAAAACTCTCTTGATACCATGATCAGACAATGATTTTAATTGCTGTGCCCAGTCATACGTTTAAAAATGGAAAGAATACAAACATAAAAATATTTTGTTTTGAAAAGCATTAAACACAAGAGCCAAGAGCTTTAATTAAAAAAAAAAAAAAAACTGTAAACTAGGCAACAAATTGATCAAGAATTTTGTATAAGGTTTTTTTTTACCTCAAATAAATTTGAATATTGAATGTTTACATGTTTATGAAAAAATCTGCATATCAAAAACTCTAATGATCGAGTTCATGTCCAAAACTCAAATTGATCCAAAAATCTTGAATTGATCATAATCATATAATAAAAACCATACTAACATGTATAAATGAGTTAATAAGACCTTCTATACTGAATTTTTTCTGTAACCAAAAGCACAATACTTGTCTTGGATATTATTTTCTTGCATTTTCTTATTTATTATCATGGCACTGGGTAATAAAATGATCATTTAAATCTGTATTTGTTTCATATGGATATTATAATACTGTTATAATACAGTTATATTTAGGTTTTCCAACTGTCAACTACATTTCAGCTCTCTACAAAAGATGCAAGATGCAAGAGCCGAGGTGTTTTTTTTTTTTTACCAGACCCCTTAAATTAATGCTAGCATGCAGAATGAAATCTATACCAAACATATCTAATTTTTTGTTAACCAATAGATGTTTTAATCTTTTACAACAACTTGCTTTTATTTGAACTAATTTGATGTTTATATTGCACATGTACTACTCATTGTTTATGTTTTTGATATTGTCTTGTGCACATGATTATATAAATATATTCGTGATCACAGTGGATTTTATCAGCTGAAAAAAGATCCCATTGGTAGGGTGGGATTCCTGTCAAGAAGGTCAAGGTTTTTTTTTTGCCAGTATCATTTCAGACAATAAACACAATCAAGAATCTATATATGACATACAGTATTCAATGATTCTTTTCACAGCTCAAGCTTCATATTTAGCATGTAATTTTTTCCTTATTATCTGTTAAAAGCTGCTGTTTGCAGTATGTATATATTAAGCTCAGGCATTTGCACCATATACTTTTTGCCTGACAATATATTGAAGTGAAAAGCTATTTACAATGGGTCCAACAGGGTCATTACAGTGCTCAGCACTACCTTTTTTTTTTTTTAAATACATTATCCCCATATTCAACCACATTTAATTTTTGCTAATTTTTTTTATAAAAAATATAACCAAACTATTGAATTATATATATTTTTTGCTTATTTGTATTATTTAATGTGTTGAATTCTGTATCCATGACATTTGTAGAAGGTATAAACTCAAATGTCCACTTTTTAAATTTTTTTCCACCTTGGTGACAGGACCTTAAAAGAGCTTCTCATGACCCAAATAAGCTCAAATGCAGGTGGATTTTTAAGATATTTTTGCTTTATTTTGCTCATGGAATTTTTACCCTTTAGGTGCAAACCTGGATTCACTGGAGCAAGATGCACTGAAACTGATCCATTGAGAGTCGTAAGATCAGAAAGTATGTTACAGTAATCTGATCTTTGATTTCTTCCTTCCTTCCCAAATACAGCAACAAATATAAAAAAAAAATCAAAAGCTCTTATGCTTGGTGCCATCACTTATCAAGGACCTTCACCTCTCTTTTTGTTATACACATGACTGGGGAAAATCTTAAATAGTTACAAAATTTTAATCCTAAACTACAATCAACCATGTCTCATTTGATTTAATCAGATTTTAGCTAATAATATTGTCATGGACACATCTTCATCAGCAAGTAAATGTTAAAGTCTAGTGGAAACTGGAAAATTCTGATACTATTTTTATTTTACATTTAAAGTCATGCTAGTACAAAGAGATGAGATGCAGTCTCTTGATAGTGAACCTCCAAGAACAATCAGTTTACACTTGAAGGATCTTCTTTCTTGGCATATATTCAACTCTTCTCTTTTCTCTGTTTTCTCTACCTTTTTGTCTTTACTCTCAGGTGCCCAAATGAATTTACTGGTGATCGCTGCCAAAACTACGTAATGGCCAGCTTCTACAGTACGTCCACTTCCTTTCTGTCTCTGCCTGAATAGGAGCATGCTCAATTGGTGCCACTTTCTCGTTGCTGCATCTTTTCTCCGATCTCATCTAGTACTTGATTTATCGTTCTCTACTAGGTTCAGTACTGTTTGCCTTTGCCTGTAGCATGCTACCACATAATAATAATATATACTATTATTATTACTATGCTTCTTTTACTTTGTCAGTGGGCATGCATGTGGTATTACAGGATTGTTTTTAACTGTAGGGATTTGGAGGTAAGAAAATATATAAAATAGGATGCAGACTTAGAAAATAGAATACAAAGACATAAATAGAATAAATATAAATATATATATATATATATATATATATATATATACAATGTGGTCTTTGCTTCCAGTCAAGATATTTATTATTAGTACTTGCCTTTGGACTGGTATAAATGGTTATGCTTAGCTTTTCTAAAATATTTATGAACAAATATTAGGAGTAAAAAACATAGGAGAAAATGCATTCTTGGGGCACCCTTAGCCTTTTTGATTAAAGTGATTAATGTGTTAGTTCACTATGCTGTCCCTTTTGAAAAAAATAAATGTTTTGTCAGTGTAATAAAAATGAGAATGAGAAATTGGTCACTGGCCTTAGGCTGTACTAGTTTCCCTGCAATTCTTTCAGTAATAATTAGAAAACGTCTTGTACTGCTGTTCATGTTCTATTCTTTGCATAGTGTTAATCATATTGCCTTTGTCTAGCTAAGTGTTCTAAATAGGTTGTGCTTCTTTTGTTTAATTATCATTTTAATAAATTCATGTGGCAATAGGGCCAGCGATTTGTTTGAAAGCTTAATGACCCCTAAGTTGAAGATCAAATGTTGCTATGTTGAATAGTTTTGTCAAAAGAACTCCAACAATGTTCCATGAAAACAATTCTAAAACTAGCAAAAATATACCGTAGTTAGTAACAGTATTTCCTTTGCACTGACTTCTAATCATGTCAGGAGTATTGTTTATATAGCTAATGTTCAAATATGTGGCATTAACAGCAAAATAATAATGCATATATGTTGTGTATTAATGTTACACATTGATTTGAAGTAGTAAATTGTCCTTGTTAGTAGCAGGTAAATCTACTTTTTCCATTTAGCAATTTCCCCACCTTGTTCTAGTTCTAGCCTCAAATGAAAGCACTGATCTAATCCTGAAGGGGGAAATAACTAAGAAACCATGACTCTCAAACTTCTATCTATGTGCAGCTCCTATTGACTTCTATAGGACCTTGACAACTTTTACCTGAGTTTTGTATTAGTGGATTTTACAATTAATAAATATTGTTAGAGCTTTTTTTTAAAAAAAAATCTGTGAAAAATTATGAATATTTAGTGATTCATGGAAAAATCGAAATTGGAGTTAGTAAATGACCCCCTAAATGTGCAGATTATTGGCCTAATCAGCTTGATAATAGGGCAGACCACCGGGATGTAAGGACAAGCTTCATGGTTACTATACCAATACTGGAATGAGTCACTGCTATATTAAGAAAGGATCTGTTGGCTTCCTTAAAAAATAACGTTGTTTCTATATAAAGATTACTGTACAGGTATGGGACCTGTTATCTAGAATTCCCGGGACCTGGTGTTTTCGTGATAATGGATCTTTCTGTAATTTGTATCTTCATACCTTCAGTTTATTATAAATCATGTAAACATTGTTAGGCACATTCAGTAAAGGCCGAATTTAGAATTCATGAGAGTTTTTAAAATTCTATTAAATTTGAATATACTGAAAATTCGACTGCGGGGGTTATAAATAAAGGGCCGACATTAGAATTCATGAGAGTTTTTTAAAACTCTTAAATTTGAAGATAGAATAGAATATTGAATAGAATAAATTGAATATCTAAAACTCGGACAAAAATGCCTGACCCAAAAACGTGAATCAGATTCAACTAAACTTGATTTGAGTTTTTCCTCTGGACCAGATGCATAGAGTACGAGCTCTGCGCAACAGATCCTAAAAACCGCCGCAATTAAGCAATTAGGAGCGATAAAATACAGCACGGGGAAGACACCAGTCATACCAAGACATGCGGAAACGGCGAACTCGAGACCAGCTTACCACAATGTCACCATACCTGCACAAAACCCTGAACCGGGGAGTGGGACACGCTTCCCAAGATGGTGCCGACTCCGATTACACAGCCCTGGGCCCTCTCCATCCCGCGGCTTCTCCAGAGCACTCTGTGAGTAACTCACCTTCTTTGACCCCCTCGCAACAGTCACCACAGCATGTATTCTCAGATAATGCCCCAACACAACAGTAAGCTGAATTGCCAGTTACAGCACAGATACTAGCAGACCACCTGGCCCACCTGCAATCTGCCTTAACAAAGACCATCACGCAGACAGTTGCTGCAGCAGTGAAAGTGGCAGTAAAGGAAATACAGAAAGAGGTGACAGATCTATGAGACAGGACAGACAAGCTAGAAACCTACACAGATTGTATAGCCCAGTGTCTAATAAATATGGAGGAGGACAATGCGATTCTTAAAGGGGAAGTGTACATGCTGCGGGATATGTGTGAAGACCTGGAGAATAGGTCACGCAGACAAAACCTCAGGTTTAGGGGTGTTCCGGAGGAAATAGCACCAGCTGATATCTCAGGCTATCTTAAAGACTTATGCATTCTTGTATGTCCAGACACCCCAAGTGATATGTGGCGTATTGATAGGGCACATCGCTCTCTAGGCCCAAAGCCGCCTCCATCTAAACCACCATAGGACATAGTCACATGCTTTCATTATTATCAGGGGAAAGAGCTGATACTGGCAAAAACAAGATCAAGTAGCACAGTGGAATTCCGCAATAATAAAGTGCAGCTCTTTACAGACTTATCCCCCAAATGCAGGGACTTGAAACCAATCACACAAAAGCTCCGGGAACATGGCCATACATATACCCTACAGAACCCACAAAACAGCACCAAGTTTTTGAAAGCACTGGGGCTGATGTTTCAAGATTCAACATTGGCAAAGAGAGAGACCTTTGGTGACCTTTGAACCACAATGGCTCAGGACACAAGGACAAAATGCCTTGCCTAAACTAGTCCTGAGTCCATCACCATCTCGAGACACTTGAAGAAATGATATCTAACCCATGTCATCAAACCTGTTATGACACACTATAGACACTTCTACACTAAGAGGATTCCGTCAACGAAATAGAATGATGACTACTCTTGCACAACCAACCTATAGATAAGATTCTCAACAACACGGTTTTCTACCCCCCATCCGAGCTGCCTGATTGCTCCTCCCTGGCTGTAGACCTAAGGTCAACGCCATTGTTATATTTGAACATCTTCACTGCAGCAGAGGTTAAACCTGACAAAGTCAGGAAAATTAGAAAATTTTCCATTTTATTTTTTCAAATAATGCTGCTCCTTTGTTTTTTCACTGTTTTATTCTCACAAATGTTATATCTCACTTATAAGGTCAGGCTTAATCTAAACTTTGATAATCAGCTTAATTTTAATATGAGGAGACACTGTAAGTTTATGCATAGTTTGATACACACAACTTATAACTCTAGAATATGTAAATCACTATGTGGGTGGGCTGAGTAATTTGGTCGACTGAACTTACTACACAAAACAACACAAAAGCTACTATACTAATACATTCCCACATACTTAACTATGGCTAAGTTCATCTCCACCAATGTTAAAGGGCTTAATAGAATACAAAAGAGATATCTGACTCTAAAAGAGCTTAAAGACTCACAGGCTGACATAGCCCTTATTCAAGAGACCCACTTTTCCAGTGATAGCACTGGTGAACTTAGCTCAAAATTTTATCCTAAGGCCTTTTACTCTTCTGGCCCTCATAAAAAAGCAGGTGTTGTCATACTTTCACATTTCGGTCGACCAGACCCTCACTGACCCAAATGGTCATTACTTATTACTGACAGGAACAAATGCTAATGTTCCAGTGATATTGCTTAATGTCTATGCACCGAACAAAGAACAAGTTAATTTCCTGAAAAAGGTTATAGCCAAAGCCCAGCAACAGACACCCTTATACACTATAATGGGAGGGGATTTTAACCTAACATTTTCTCAAACGTTAGACAGGTCTCACCCTGCACTGGACCAAACAGACCACAACATGTCCAAAGCATTTAGGCAAATTCTGAGACAGGCTGAACTATTTGACGCTTGGCTCCTCAAACACCCTAAAGAGATACAATTTACCTTTTACTCCCCTGTACATAAGGGTCATACCCGCATTGATTATTTTTTTATTTCACATCCTTCTCTACGCCTACGATTCTCAGCAGAAATATTACCCATTGCATGGTCAGACCATGCCCCTATAACTCTTATCCTAGATTTATTCAAAACCCCCTCCTGAGAGGCCCACTGTAAATCTTACCTGGTCTCTATCTATCTAAATGAGACTCTCCTGCACGATACAGCTGCCTTTAGTGAAATAGGGGAAAAGCTGAAAGTGTATTTACAGATCAATTAGGGCTCCGTTAATTCGCTCACCACCCTTTGGGAGGGCCACAAGGCCACAAAAAGGGGTCAATTTATTGTATTATCAGCACATGAAAAGAAATCCCTGTCCACTAATTACCTTACACTACACAGGAAGCTTAGGGATACGGAAACGCAATATAATCTAACAGGAACAGAATCCCAATTGAACCAGATTACTTCATTACGAAAAGAATTGGCTGTTTTAAAGACCAGGCAAGCAGAAAAAGCCATCATATGGACCAGCCAACTATTTTATGAAAAAGCTGATAAACAGCATACCTTGCTGGCCAGAACAAGAATTACATCACATTACATTAGACTTCAAACTGGTCAGCTGTCTTATGATCCAGAACAAACAAGCCAACAGTTCCATGATTTCTACTGTAAACTATACAGTCTACCTCAAACATTCCAAAATACAACTCAGCATAAAGGATTGATCATGGACTTTTTGAATGGCCTTAACCTTCCAAAGTTTACAGATGAGGACCTGGCCTTACTCAATGCAAACATTACCACAGAGGAACTGACACATACTCTCAAACATATGCCCAATGGGAAAACACCTGGCCCAGATGGCCTTACAAATACTATAACATATATATTAACCCCTTACTTGTTAAATCTTTTTAATCAATACTTGCAGGGCACTGCCATCCCAACCTCCACAATGACTTCCTACCTTTCATTAATACTTAAGAGGGGAAGGACCCTACGCTTTGTTTGAATTATAGACCTATAACACTTTTGAACTCAGATCTGATATTGTTCTCAAAAATTCTGGCCAACTGCCTCGCCCCCATCCTACCAAGATTGATAGATAGAGACCAGGTAGGATTTATAATGGGCAGACAGGCAGGTGACAACATCAGACGCACTATTGATCTAATTGAGATCCTACAAAGGAGAGATGAGCATTCGATAGCATAAACTAGACCTATTTGTTTTCCCTATTGGGCCATCTCAGGCGCCTAGCTCATAGCCCTTAATAATCTATATAGCACCCCTCTCACCTATCTTAAGCTACCTGGCCAAGCCCAAAAGCCTATCCCCATCTTCAACGGGACAAGGCAGGGATGTTCCCTCTCTCCCCTCTTATACGACCTGAGCATTGAACCATTAGCAGCAGCCATACATCATCATTCTGATATCACAGGGGTCACAGTGGGTCTTTCCCAATTAAAAATAGCATTGTTTGCTGATGATGTCTTATTGACACTGTCCATCCCACTCATCTCGCTCCCAAATCTTCACCAACTAATAGATAGATACAGCACAATCTCTAGCTACAAATTGAACTTAGGCAAGACTGAAGCCCTCCACTTGAACATTACACCAAAGCTCCTTGAGTCTTTAAAAGCTGCTTTTAATTATAATAGGAAACAAAAATCATTAACTTATCTAGGTATTGAAATCTCTGCCTCATATGGTCAACTATACAATCTCAATTTTAAACCTCTCATGCAGCAAATGAAGGCCTTACTTTTGAAATGGTCTCACTACACAGTTTCTTGGTAGGGCAGAGTGGCAGCCATAAAGATGAATATATTGCCTAAATACCTCTATTTATTTGAGACCCTTCCAGTATCTGTCCCTCCCTCAGCATTTAAGGAGCTACAATCTTCACTCCACAACTTCATCTGGGCTCAACAAAGTCACCGAGTGCCAAAATCAGTCCTGATGTCAACACCGAAATTGGGACGCTTAGGAGCCCCTAATATGCAAAAATACTATGAAGCAGCGCATTTAAGACAACTGTTTGCTTGGTCACATTGGAACCCTTCAATAATGTGGGGGCTTTTTGAAAATGTTTAGGCACATGACTGTCACTTAAATGCTCTTATATGGTGTTCTACCTCCAAAATCCAATGCCCTCCTACAGCACTTTCAGCAACACGTCATATGCACCAACTATGGCTCAGAACTAGACAAAAATATAAACTGATTTCAAAATGAGACCAGCCTAAAGGCTGATGTTTATCCCAACACTTACCACACTCATAATTGAAAACTACAAGTCCCCAAAACAGAGATTTTGAAATATTGAGGTTTAAAATTTAGACCTGACCTTTATTATTCTTATTTTTCTTAGTTAAACCTGTAAACATTTTTTCTTCATTTCATGTACATCCTTTTATGATATAGTTTAGTCCTTACAATAAATGGCAAAGAACTGTTGGAGAACAGAAAGATAGTTATAATGGCCCTAGTACCAGGTGAAATCACATCTGTCATATGGTTTTGTAACCCAAGTGTTTAACAGAAAGATGTTAAAACATGCACCTAAAATTTTGAAAAATGTTAATAAAACATAATTTACCAAAAAAAAAACAAAAGTCCAAATTGGTCCCTGGACCTCTCTCATTGACTTATACATGAACTCAGCAGGTTTTAGGTGGAGAATAGTCTAATTTGCGTTCTTAAAAGGACAGCATGTGATAAATCTTGAAATTCAAACTAGAATTAAAACTCAAATCAAGTTTGTATAATTCAAAATTCGAATTTGAGAGTTTTGACCATAAGAAAAATTTAAAATTTTAATTTTGACCCTAGATAAATCTGCCCCTGAATTAAACACTAGGCAGGTTTTTCTTCCATTAAGGATTAATTATATCGTAGTTTGGATCAAATACAAGATACTATTAAATTATTACAGTGAAAAAGAACATTTAAAAAAATTGGATTATTTGTATAAAATGCAGTCTATGGGAGATGGCCTTTATGTAACTTGGAGCTTTCTGGATATCAAGGTTCTGAATAACAGATCCCATACCTGTACCTGAAAAACACTGTATGCAATGGTGCTTGAAAGTTTGTGAACCCTTTAATATTTTTGGACTCTTCCAATCAACAGTCAGAAAGATTATATACACATGGAGGACATTCAATACCATTGTTACCCTACCAACTTCAAGGTGTATAATAGTACGAGAAGTTACAAAGGAAATTCTAAGCAACTGAAGGCCTGTGTCATACTTGTGAATTTTGTCCACCATTATGAGAACACTGAACAGCAATGGTGTATATGGCAGGGTAGCAAGGAGAAAGCCCATTGCTCCCCGTAAAAAATATTGCTGACCATTTCCAGTTTGCTAAAGATCATGTGGACAAACCAGAAGAATACTGGAAGAAAGCCAACGTAGAACTTTTTGGATTAAATGAGGAGCATTACATTTGGAGAAAGAAAAACACTGGAATTCCAGCATAAAAACCTAATCCCATCTGTGAAACATGGGTGTGGGTGTGTTCTGGGTCTGGCCTGGGCGGCTTGCCATCATTCACTGAAACACTGAATCCTGAAATAATGTTAATATATAATGTTGGCAATATTTAGCAAAAGTACTGATCAAAAGTAAGTAAATACTGATTTGCTTACTTTTTTCACACACAGAAATATTATTGGATCTATTTTTTGCAACAAATACATGACCAAATATATTTGTTTAACTAGGTTTCTTTATGTACTTCTAGAACTTGTTTGAAAATCAGATTAAAATTCAGTTAAATCCATATAAATAGTGATGGGCGAATCTCCCGCGATTCGCCTAAAGATTCGCGAATTTCTAGAGAAATTTGCGAATCGGCGAAAAATTCGCAAAACGAGTCGCGGGACGCTTTTGACGCGCGTCACGTGGTTTCCGCCGCGCGTCGCGTCATTTTTGGTGCGCGTCGCGTCATTCTTTTGGCGAATTGATGATTCGCGAATCGCGGGAATGCGCCGCAAATTCGGCCCTGGCGAATAAATTCGCCCATCACTACCTATAAAAATTTTAAATGGGTCACAAACTTTCAAACACCACTGTAAATATTCTGTTGGGACCTATATATCATGCTGTGTAAAAGAGGCGATAAAAACATCACCAGTGACGTTGCCCACAGCAGCCAATCAGCAAATAGATTTCAAGAGTCTCAAGTTAGAAAACAAAAGAAAATATGGGCAACATCACGGTCTTACTACGCTCCAAGTAATGGAAAGGCTGCCTCCCATAGTGGCAAATTCACTGAAGCGAGAAGCATCTAATTCTAGCACTAATTCGGCAGCGTGACGTCAATTCGCAACTTTACTAAGTCAGACAAATTCGCAAACGAAGTAGATAAACTAGCTCAACTTCGCACCCTTACGCTAAGGGATGTAACTACTCTAATTCACTAAGATGACCATTTTACTGAACGTTACCTCTTGCGCTAGACTTTACTTCGCATGGGTCAGACCTGGTAAAGTTCAAAGCAATAGATAGGAGATTGACTCCATTATAATCAAGTAATTCAAATTTCTAAAAAATATTTTTTTTTTGTAAAAATAAAAGAGTGCCTTGTAGTTGATCCAAATTAAGATATAATCAAGCAGACTCAGCTTATTGGTTTTATTTTAATGCTTACGTGATTTTCTAGTAAACTTAAGATATGGAGATTCAAATTACCAAAATATCTGTTATCTGGAAAACCTGTATAACAGTCTAAGATGATGAAAGGGAGATGGACTAATGTGAGTTCACAGTGGCAAATGTGAGCAATTTGTACTAAATTTATCAATGTTCAAATGTGACTTTTTTTACAGTTCAAGGGTTTTTGCACTAAAATCAACAAACTCAAATTAGAGTTTTAGTAATTTAAATTTCTCAACACAAGATTTATTAAGGGGCAGATCTACTAAGGGTCAAAGTGAAAATTCGAATTTCGAAATAATTTTTGGCTAACTTTGACTATCGAATAGGCCAAAATTTGATTAGAATTTTAAAATTCAAACATACAAAAACTGAAGTATTGTCTCTTTAAAATATTAGAATTAGACACTTTGCCACCTTAAACCTGCCTAATTGCTGGAACCTTTAAGAAGTTTTTTGGAACTTTTTGAAACTCAAAGGATTTTGGCCAAAATCAATCAAATCCTTTGAATTGAACTATGCATTCAAGCGATTCAAATAATTTTTATTGATCGAAAACAGGCCTATTTGAATGAAAAAGTTTAATTTTTGATTGAAAAAGCACTTTAAAAAATTTGATGGTCAAATTTCGAATTTTTTTCAATTCGATATTTGACCCTTAGTGGCAGATTTACTAAGGGCTTGATTTTAGAAGTAAAAAAAAAGGTAAAAATTCGACCCTTAAAGTTTTCGAAAAGGACTTTTTTGATGGAAAATGGACCTATTTCGACTGAATAGGTCTATTTTCGATTTAAAAATTTTTTTTCAATTTGATCGAGCGATTCTCTCCAAAATCCTTCGAATTCTTGGAACTTGGAGAATTTTTCAGGACAGGTTCTATGAGGTCACAATTGGCTAAAATGGAAATTCAGCAGCTTTAAGCTGGGGAATAGTCGAAGACGAAGGAAGTACTTCAAAATTAAGTTTTTTTTCAATTCTAATCAAATTTTGGGCTATTCGATAGTCGAAGAATTTAAAAAATTGAGATTTATCATTATTCGACAATTCGAGGGCGAAAAGCTCTCAAATTCACCAAAAATACGATTTTCAAATTTAAATTCGATAAAACCGCATGAAAAATTCACTAGTTTTGAGTTCTATTCGATTTCTCGATTTTTCCGATCGATCGACTGAAATTTTGTTCGATCGTTTGAAAACTTTTGGAAAAAAAGGATGGGGGATTCCGATAGGCTTGTATTACAATTTGGTAGCTTTAATTTGGCGAATTAGGCAGTCAAATTTAAATTTAGAGTGCAAGCTCTTTGACCATCGAATGATCGACTAGTTGAATAGAATTTTATTAGATCTATTTGATTGAATTTGTAAAATTCGATGGTCGAAAAGACCTAATTTGCATATTCGAAATTAAAAAAAATCATAGAATTTGATCGAATTTGTTTGAATTTCGAATCCTTCACACAAATTTAGTAAATGGGCCCCTTAGGGGCAGATTTACAAAATTTGTGTGAAGAATATGATGTTCGATCGAATTTGCATGAAATTCTAATTCGAATCTTCGAATATGCAAATTAGACAGATTTGTCCATCGAATATTCAAATTCGAATCATTCAAATATTCGAATAAAATTTCATTAGAATATTCGACTATTCGATGGTCGAAGTACATCCCCTATTCGACCAACTAGTTCGGTAGATCCAATATTGAATTAAAAAAATTCGATCGATAAAATTGTTCAAATCGATCGATTTGAACGATTAATTGATCGATCAAATTGCGGTAAAATCCTTCGAATTCGATATTTGAATTTGAAGGATTTTACTTCCCATGGTCGAATTTCAAAATTTTTTTAATTCGAAATTCGACCAATAGTAAATCTGCCCCTTCATTTTTAAAAAAAATTGAGCATCTAGAAGCTGGAAGTGCATGTAAAAGTTAGTGAGCTGTCCTGGGAAAAATTGAAGGGATTTTTTTCAATTCAACTTTTATTTTAAAGTTGAATAATTTAAAGTGATGAGTACACACAAAAGATTTTGCTGCATTCAAGTTTTTTCAGGTTTTTAAATCAATCAGGCTTTCAAGATTTACAGAAACTCAACAACTCAACAATGTATCGAAATGTGAGATAAGCTCTCTCCACACAAAGGGACAGATTTACTATTGGTCGAATTAAAAAAAAATCTAAATTCAACCATGTGAAGTAAAATCCTTGGAATTCGAAGGATTTTACCACAATTCGATTGATTGAACAAAAACATTGGATCGAACGATTTTATCAAATTTTAGGTGGTCGAATAGGGGAAGTACTTTGACCAACGAATAGTCGAATATTCGAATACAATTTTATTCGAATTATTCTAATTTGAATATTTGATGGTCGAATTTGCCTAATTTGCATATTCTAAGATTTGAATTCAAATTTTATGCAAATTTGATCGAACTTCGAATTCTTCACACGCCCCAAAAACACACACTTTCTATTTATTTATATGGGATTTTTAAAAATGTATAATTTTTTGTGTAAATCTGCTCCCTAGTTTTGATAAATATGTCTCATGAATGTATTGAATATATATATATATATATATATATATATATATATATAGTGTCAATTACACTAAAAACACTTTTGAAAATCCCATACAGAGTTTGATAAATCTGCCCCATATATATATTTGTTATAACACATTTATCAGTATTATTGAAAGGAAGATCAAGGGGCACATTTACTAAGGGCCGAAATGATTTTTCGAATAAAATTGAATCTTTAAAATTAGAATTTCAAAGTAATTTTTGGCTACTTTGACTATCGAATAGCCCAAAATTCTATTAGAATGAAAAAAATTTTAATTCGACTATTCACCCCCTTAAAGCTGCCATTGTAGCCTTTGGGGGACTTCCTGGAAGCTTACCTTTAAATAAAAAAAGAAATTGTTCAAATCGTTCGATTCCAACTATGTGATTGTTCGATTCCAATGATTTTCATTTGATTGAAAATGGTAATTTTCAATTAAAAATTACCCCAAAAAAATATTCGATGGTCTAATTTCAAATTTTTTTTTAGTTTGAAATTCGACTAATAGTAAATCTGCCCCTAAATGTAGAAAACTCACCATGGTGAATCAGTGGCCCAGGTTCTCCTGCCTCAAGGTATAGAGCACTTTGGAAACCACTTGCAGATGATTATGACTAAGGAGCAGATTTATCAAGGCTCAAATTTTGAAGGACAAAAACTTCGAATTCAAATTAAAAAAGACTGACCAAAATTAACTCAAATTTTTTTTGCTGGAATAGATCAGTTTACATTTAGATTCTAGGAGGTCCCCCATAGGCTAAAACAGCAATCCAGCAGGTTTTAGATAGCAAATGGTTGAATTTAAATTTTTAAAGAGACAGTACATGATAAATTTTGAAATTTTTTTGCAAATTCGAATCAAATTTGGACTATTCCCTAGTCAAAGTACACAAAAATAAATCAAAATTCAAATGTTTTTAATTAAAATTTTCAGTTCAACCCTTAATAAATAAGGATCAAATTGCAAAATGAAAAAACTTCGAAATTTGACCATCAAATTAGTTTCAAATGTTTTTTTTTATCGAAAATGGACCGTATTCGATCGAATAGGTCAATTTGTGATCAAGTTAAAATCGTTCGTACGATTTCGTCAAAAAAATTTGATATTTTCAAAAATTTCAAAATACTCCTTAAAGGTTATAGGAGGTCCCACATAGGGTAAAACAGCCAAAATGAACCTAGCGAATACCAATATAAGCCTATGGGAACCCCACATAGGCTTCTTTTGCAAAGATCTGCTTGAATACCATTCGTACGATCAAACATGAAATCAATTTCATCGAGAAATTGAATATCGAGCAAAAAGATAGCCTAGAACTATTCAATAAGCATTCGATAGTCAAATGCTTATCGAATTTCGAATGGATTCGAAGGATTTTGGGTGAATTTTAGTAAATTTGCCCCTTAGTGTCCTTTTTTATATTGAAAATACCTAATGCATGTGCTGAAAAGACAGCTCCTGAAAACAACTGAATTAGTTGAATAATAAGCTGTGAAGAAAAAGCAAGACAGTTTCTTACAATATAAATGTGTGCAACCTAAATTCCACGGATGCTCATTTGTCTACAGTATTCTGAATAGTAGTCTAAATAAATAAATCTTGCTATTTTTCAATGGCCTGTTCCATATTTAAGGCAAACAGAATGATCCATTACACTACCGTAGAGATTTGGGGGCAAATTTACTATAATTCACCCAAAAATCCTACAAATCTATTCAAAATTCAATAAGCATTCGACTATCAAATGCTTAGCGAATAGTTATAGGCTCTTTGCTCGATATTCGATTTCTCGATGAAATTGTACGATCGGATACCAAATTATCGAATATCCGATCATTCGATAATTTGATAATTTCGGTATTTGATGATCGAAGAGGCCAAATTTGCATATTCGAATATCCAAAAAAATCGTACGATTGATAATCGATCAAATTCTAACCAACTTCAAATCCTTCATGTGAATTTTGTATATTTGCCCCTTGTTGTTCCAATCCAATCCAATTTCCTTTTCTTTTACAAATCTCGAGAAATTTTTGATTTTCCTAAATTTCTTATAAGCTCTAAAAATGTGAGATTTAAGTGTAAAAACCATGAAAACCTCTAATGCCAAACATAGCCAAGTAAAAGTTGTTGAGGTGCCATAGATATAGATATTTTTTAATAAATGGTTCAGCACTTGTTTGTTTTTGTATTCGGATCTTTTAATAAATCCAATGGTAATCGTGTTTTTAAAGTTTGTGAGTTTAGTCGTGGTTTCAGAAACCACCTTTAAAAAAAAAATGACCTTTAAAAAATAAACCTCCATTTGTCTGTAGCAAAACTAATAAAGTAAAATAAAATTGTAGAATTCATTTTTTTAAGTTTATAGCAAAGGTATTATCTGGATAGAAAAGATAAATTATACAAAGCCCTAGAAAATTAATGCATGTATTTTCAGCATGTTTTCTTGGAATTCATTAAAAATGAAAACTACATAATAAATACTGGGAATAAATAGGATTCTGCATAAATACAAAAATATGTATGCATGGGCATGTCACTAACTAAGCTTTCTGTGCAACTAATATTTTCATTAGCAATGTTAATGTTGGCTACTAATAATGGCTCTCTTTGGAAGAAATCTGGATGGATTCCATTTGATTTTATAACCTTGAAGTGTTACTGATTGAACACCAAAAATTCAGCTACTTTACAAAATTACATACACATTTACAATAAAGTTTGTTTTTTTTTGTTTGTTGTTGGTTACATTTTATTGGCATTGATTTATTTTGTGTTATTTAAGTATTCCCTAGTGAAATGTTTTTCTGTTTATATATGAATTATCTTTATATATTTTTTTCTTAGAAGTCTAACTAGCTAATCTAGCGATTTGCTTTAATTATATTTGTCTAAAACAAGATGTATTTTCATTGTATTTTCATTTACTTATTTATTCAAATTTATATTTAGAAATGTTCTGTAGTCTAGATAAATTGCAAGACCATTTTATGTAAATACTATAGAACATTTATGTAAATCTTGAAATATGTCATGATTTCACATCAGTAGGTTTTCTGCATGTAGATGAAAAGGAATTAGCATACTGTATATTGAAGAAGAATCTCTGCTTGTATCTTACTGCATACATTCAGATTTCTTCCTGTGTTCATTCTGACATATTATGTCTGTGTTACCACTTAATAAGCCCAAGAGAACATGGACATTTAAAATCATATGTCTTGTTTCAATGTGCAGACATAGATTAGCCATGGTATTTATGTATAATTTGTTTTGTAGTACAGTGTATTGCTCTTTTCTGAAACTTTTCCCTTTTCTTTCTTTTTGTCAACTTTCTGCATTGGCAGAGCATCTTGGAATTGAATTTATGGGTATGGACCAATCATTCCTTTTAGCCTGCAGATATTAGAGCCTAAAAGCTTAAAACCTTCTTTTTTTCCTTCAATTCCTAACCAATTTCCTTGTGCTTTGGAAGGGATCATACAGTTATAACACTTTTCTAGAGTTCATAGCTGAAAGTAATTAGATGAGACTTAAAATATCCTTGCATTTGCTTGCACTTTTACTAAACTGAGTTAATGCTAGCATACTTTATCTAACTGTTTATACTGAAAGTAATGTTTTGAATAAAGTGAACTGATAGACAATGCATCAAAAACATCCTTATATTAAGAAAGAACTTAAGGTTAGGTATGTCTATCTAAAGGGGCACATTTACTAAGGGTCGAAGTGAAAATTCTAATTAAAAAAATTCAAATTTCAAAGTAATTTTTGGCTACTTCAACTATTGAATAGCCCAAAATTCAATTTGAATAAAAAATTGATAAATTTTCGATCAAAAATACCCTTAAAAAATTTGATTGTCTAATTTCGATTTTTAATTCTAATTCTTCAACCTCTAATAAATCTGCCCCCTAAATGTTGCTTTTTCATTTTGACCTGTTCTCAGTGATTAAAGCTGAGCATTAGTGATGGGCGAATCTCCCGAGAATTGCTTCGCCGAAAAATTCGCGAATTGGCGAAAAAATTTGTGAAATGAGTCGCGGGAAGCTTTTGACGCGCGTCGCGTTGTTTCTGACGCGTCGTGTCAAAAGCGCGACTCGTTTTTCTGGCGAATTTTCGCAAATCGGAATTTCGCTGGCGATTCGCGAATTTATTCGCCAGCGGCGAATCGCGGGAATTCGCCGCGAATTCGCCCCTGGCGAATAAATTCGCCCATCACTACTGAGCATAAACTTTATTGAACCAAATAGTTTTCAAAAAAATATTGGTAAACTGTAAAGGCAGATCTGACACTGGCAGTCATTACAGAATATTTTTTTAATACACAGTTTTTTAGTGCCAACAGACATTCATACAACTTATTAATATAGATAAATAGATATAATACTTTTTTCAGTCCCGAATGTACTGTTTTGACAGGTAAAATTTTAGTTTATTACCTTCTAAATAGATGGAAAACTAAACCTTAAATTCCAATCTTTGGTGTAATTTAAAATTATTTTATTATCTATTTACAGTTCCCCTCCATTAAATGAATGCAATCGTTGCAGGCATTGACGTCATTCATTGAAAGTTCTTTCATCCAAATACATTGCTTGCACTTTACTATAGTTGCACTCACTGCCTGTATGTTAATCTTGCCTCCTTTCAGAATGCTCAAGTACACCTAATGGCGCCATTAAACCCTGAAGCTACTACCACCTTCAAACTGGTAATAATTGCAGAGTTCAGAAAACATGGAGAGCACTCCAATTAGGCACAAATCACTAAAGGGGAATTCAACCCCCGGCACTAACACCTCCCCCCACCCCCACCCCCGTAGGCTCCCTCCCTCCTCCCCCCTGGCCTACCTCTTCCCCCGGGCTATTGCCTCTAAGTCACTACTTACCCCCCTGTGAAGGTTCCATCCAGCGAAGTTTACAGGGGCCATCTTTTATTCCAACCGCTTCTTCCTGGATCCTTCAGCGCTCGACGGCTCATGCGCAGTAGGACACTGTTGCACTCTGTGCATGTGCACAAAGTTCACGAAGTTCGCCGATTGAACTTTGTGCACATGCGCAGCAGTACCAGCGTCCTACTGTGCATGCGCTGCCAATGGTGCCGGATCCAGGAAGAAGCCTTTGGAACAGAAGAGGGCCCAGGAAGAAGCGGTTGGAAAAGAAGATGGTCCCTGTGAATTTTGGGGGAGGGGACATACACAGAGGGGTAAGTAGCAACTTAGGGGCAATGGCCTAGGGGGGAGGTAGGCCGGGGAGGAAGGAGGGAGGGGGGCCTACGGGGGTGGGGGGGGTGGAAGGGTTAGCACCCAGGGTGGTTGAATTCCCCTTTAAGGAAATAGCAATTTCATTAAAGAACTAACCCCTAAACATGAATATGGCTAGAATGCAGTATTTTATAAACTGAACTTATTTCACAAGCCTAAAGTTTTAGCTTCTCAATAGCAGCAATGATCGTCGACATCAAACTTGTCACAGGTCACAATCTTAAGAGGTCACAATCTTGAAAAGTGTCTGCAACACTTACATGCTCAGTGGACTCTGAGCAGCTGTTGAAGCTTCATTATTATGAAGCAGAAAATTAAGTTTGGCTTTAATATAAGCTGATGCTATAAGGCTGAATATTACATTCTTATGCTAGTTGCACTGGCTTCTGTGCTGCCATATAGTGCTGTTCTGTATTAATTACTAAGTAATCAGCCTTATACTGTGACAAACAGTATTCTATGTGTACTGTATATACATAACCTAAACCTAGTAACTGACAGCAGCACAGAGAATGTGCAGTGAATCAGTACTGGGGCATTTTTAAAGGCACATATCTTGACTGCTTAAGGTCTGTGGTTCTTTTGGGCTGGCACAGAAGCCCAAAACATATGGGGGAATGTAATTAAAGTCACAACGAGAAAAATATTGCACACCAATAAGAGTAAAAATCCACATCTAGCATTGCAATATTGTTCCTTAAATGGTTATTGCATTGCAAATCATTATTGCGCATTGCGGATTGTAATTGAGCACTCTTAAGAAGTGATTGAAGGTGTCGTAATCTTTTGGAGCAAACATTGCGACTTTTTCAGTTAGACGTTTTATTACATTGACAGCACATTAGTGCAAAGTATAAAATTTGCAAACTGCCTTCTGCTGGCAGAAGTGGCCGTTAAACAGTTTCTGGGTTCGCAAAAGGTATATTGCATTCGCGCAAAACAAAATTTTTTGCGCAAAGGCTTAACTTTTCGCATTGCGAATAGTTTTTGCGTTACCGACTTATATTATATTCCCCTAATAATGTACAGTATTTCTAGGCTACTTTTTTAGTTAAGCTTTAGTTCTCATTTAAGGCCCATCTGCATTAGTAATCATGCCCCACAATGGAAGATGTACACATCCATGTATTATAGAGAGGCCAATGCACACAGCATTAAGAGTCTTAGACAAAGTGGACTTGTTCCTAAAGAATTATGTGCAGGCGAGAACATAGCTCTTTAGCAAAGGAATGCTGCTATATAGTGCTTTAGTACTACAAACTTTTTCAGGGATGCCCTTATATGATAAAAAAATCTTTTGACATTTTCTTAAAGCTTTAATCTTCTGTACTAATAAAGTAGTTATTTTACACCCTATCCCCATTATGTAATAAAAGGCACTAATTTTGCCCAGGAGCAGTAACGCATTGCAAACAATTAGATGTTTGCTTTGAAACATGTGACTGGGTCTTTTATTACATAACCCTCTAGGAGTCTTTTACACTTCATTTTCTCTTATCTGTTTCTAGGCAGGGGTAGTCTATCTGCTAGTCTAACACAATTATTTTCAAAAATGTAAAAAAGGCAACAACTGAAGAATATTAAAGCAGACATGCCCTAGATAAATGACAGTATTAGACTAAAAATGTTGACATAGTTTATTTAGAACAATAATACGTTTTATTATACACCACCTGTTTTTATTTAATGGTTTTTTTAGTAAGTTGGAACTTTTTGCACAGTTTGACAAAAATCATATATGGTTTATGTCACCTTAGAGCAGTTAAACAATTTTAGACAAAAATAAAATCCAAGATTTACTTTGGGAAATATACGCAGAAAACTAGTACAGGTATAGGACCAGTTAACCGAAACCCGTTATCTAGAAAGCTCAATTACGGAAAGACCATCTCCCATAGAGTCCACTATAATCAAATAATCCACATTTTGAAAAAACATTTTCTTTTTCTCTATAATAATAAAACAGTACCTTGTTCTTGTTCCAAACAGATATCATTAATCATTATTGGAAGCAAAACCAGCCTATTAGTTTTATTTAATATTCATAGAAGACAAGGTATGACGATCCACATTACGTAAAGATTCTATTATCTAGAAACCCCCAGGACATTTAAATGTAACAGAGATAATTTGTCCATATATTGCAAAACAAGAATATATCGTAAAAAACAACTAATTTATTTTGGTAGTATGTGAACTTTTATTGAATTTTTAATTACCTAAATTAATAGTAATTGTTTATTTATACAATATGTATACTTTCTTTGAGACTACAATATTTTAGAAATCTACTTTACTGTTCTGATATATACTTGCACAAACAAATTTCAAAGTATTTTCTTGTCATGGGGTTTATCAGTTCATCTAACATTTGATTTCAGTTTAGAGTGTGAGCAATATATGTTTAATTATTCTTAGATTTTTTCTTAGCTACCACTGTCTGAATAACTATTTTGACAAAAAGTGTGATAATTACCGGCTAGCCTTCATAGGCTATATCTAAGAACAGGCCAGGCGTTATGCTGTATGAGAAATCCCTTCAAATTCCGCTTTAACCTTTTTTTCAAGCATTTCTTCACTCTGTTTTTCCAGTATCAAGCATGCTGTGCCAGGCCTACAGTTGACTCCTTCACCTTTAACCTCTGGCCTTATATATTCCTCTCTTTACCTTCCTTTCCCAATCTAACTGTGTCCCTATTCATATTTTCTTTATGTTTCTGTTAAGCAATGCAAAGCTTCCTTATTACAAGCTAACTCTATCACTTTATTAATAATCTTTACTATTCATTTTGTTTGATTTTGTTCATGACTGATAACTGTATGTTTCATATTCTTGACATTGGCTTACAACAAATCTTTTTTTATATAAGAAACAGTGCACTGTATCAAGTAACAATCCTTATTATTAACATAATGATTATGTTGCAAAAGTTAATGTCTATCTGTAGTTGCCAATTATCCTACAATATTGTTCTACTTCATTTTAAGATAGGTAAAATTGGTTAGGGCTTCGATCTTTCTTCGATCGTTCGAATCCTATTCGATCAGGACTTATAGTAGCCAGTCGAATATTTAAATTTTTTTTATTTTATTCGCTGATAAAATGATCGAATATTCGATCATTCAATCATTCACTATTCGATGATCAAATATGCCTAATTTGCATATTCGACCAATCGAATATATCCTACGATCAAATATTCCATTGAATTCCATCAAATTCGATTTTATTCACATGAATACATGTGAATTTAGTAAATCGGCCCCTATGTATTAGTGTAGATTAGTGGAGTATTTATTATTGATAGGATAGTGTGATTGAGAAAATACTCCTTGACAGTTTGGGTCATTCTACTGCTTACGGTCATGTTTTAAGATAGATCATCATAAGCATAACATAAGCATAATCTTTCTTTAATTATTCAGTAATATTCACATATAGATTATTATCCACAGAGAGTCTTGTGACTGCATATTTCACAAAAAATGAGCCATGGTTCCACCAGAAAAATCATCAAAAACAAAACTGATACTGCAAACTTATGACCAAACTGCTATATTAACGTGCTTATTTGGTTTAACAAAACTAAATTACAATAATAATAAGTCTAATTTAAATTGTTTTACCCAGTACGAAAAGAAAATTGCTCGATATATTGTCCTTTAAAAAACAAAGATGTGTGTCTCACGTTAAAACATTTATTTGGAAGAAAATATAAAATATTGTATTTAAAGCTTAATATATAATTGCCTCCATCAAAACAAGCAGAGTAGTTAAGAATGTTAATGTAACATTTCCCTTCTATTTATTTTCATGCTATTGAAGAAAAAATTATTTGGGCTCTGGAATCAGATTCCTAGGGTTATTGTGCTTGTTAATCTTAAGGAATTGGGGCCAGAGAAGGCAAGATTGCATTGTAATATTCTGTGTAGACAAGGGAAACAGTTCTGTTGCAATAAGGATAAGACAGAGGAAGAGACATATCAAAGTCCCATAAAAAAGCAAAGCAAATTAAGGAATAGGATGAGTGCCACAGCAAATACATTTTATGTAATTTTGTTACAGTGCAGTGCTAAAGACTAGCACTAGCTTGGTGTAAATAAGAATAGACTACCAAACCAAAAAATATATATCCATATTAGTTTCCATATAGTATTCCCAAGCATGTTCTAGATCATTTTCCATAAACCTAAGTGTGCACTGTTATTATTGTTTCCTACAGTTTGTTCAAGCCAATTTCAAATGTGCAAATTTCCTTGTTCATTTCTGAAGTTGTCCTGTAAAGACTGCTGAAATGTAATTTGAATGTAATG
>CM044432.1:83440155-83473216 GCA_024363595.1 Xenopus borealis | reverse complement strand
GTAAAAGATTTTTTTTCTGGAATACATTGTGACATTGACTTTCACTTAAATATAAAATAATGCTTATATGAAATGCTAACATTGCATGTTATAGGAGCCCATTATTTATTGTTACTTTAACAAAGAGAAAACAAATGACATTTACACATTTTACACATACTTAACCATTATTTACTGTATATCTAAGTGCACTTTTGTGTTCATTTTTTTTCAAATTATAGCTAACACGTGTATTTTCAGCTGCCAACAGAATAAAAAAAGCAAAAATTTATTGGTTTCCATGAGTTACTATTCAGCCTTGATAAATTAGCCCAACTCTGTTATTGATTGTCCCCTGTATGACAGTATAGTAGATGTAGTAAATGCAGTAAAGGAGAAGAAGAAATCATTAACTAGAATTTAATAATTATAGAAGTAAAAGTAGCAAATTTTGTCTAATTTCTATATATTTTTACTCCTTTTTTACAGTTTTCAAACTATTTGAATTCGACTGAAAAGGACCTCTTTCAATAAAATTTGATGGTCAAATTTCAACGTTTTTACACTTCGAAATATGAGCCTTGATAAATCTTCCCCTTAATCTCCCTGTTCTTAGTTTTTTTTTCTAGCAAAACCCATTGACATTATTCCTTATTTTTCAAGCAAGTGTCATAGTTGACAATCACCTATCCTCTTTGATCTATTGTAGGTAACTGACACACCTGTACATTTTGCAGTGTGATATTAGGTGTTATTTGTGTTCTTGTTTAAGCAGCTTAAATAATTTTACATTATATTAAACTTATATTAACTGCAAAAACAGCTGTCTTGACAGGATCAACAGCAGAAATTAAATTTTCAATGCACAAATGTTAAAATTGTCTATATGCACATAATATATATATATATATATATATATATATATAAACACATGATGTTTTTATCAGCCTGACAATTAAAAACTTAAAACTATGTATATTAAAATATTTAGTGTGTATACATATATATATATATATATATATATATATATATATATATATATATATATATATATACCTATACCTATATACACCATAAAAAAACATTGGATATATGTCAAGTTTCTTGCTGACAACTAACAAATAATGAATGAGGAGTTGAGTATATTGCTTTCTTTTCATCTATTTCTAGAAGCTGAGGAGTTGTACCAGAAAAGAGTGTTGACCATAACCGGGATCTGCATTGCACTTCTTGTAGTTGGCATCATGTGTGTTGTGGCCTACTGCAAAACCAAGTAAACTTTCACCTTACTTTATTTCTCCTTTTTACAAAATCAAGGCAAACACACATCAGTGATATATTTGTATTTTATAGTCTTCAGATATAGCAATATAACATAAAAATATTTTTTAAATTGCTGTCATTTATATTGCATTAAGTGACCTTTGACCATAATTATGATAAATACTTTAGTAGAATTGGGGTAATGGAGAAATGTAATTGATTCCTTTGCCTTTTTTCAACAGAAATCAACTATGCAGATATAATTGTTACAGGATACTAACACCAAAAAATTGTGTAAAAGTGTTTTAAAGTAAAAAAAATATCATGTAGTGTTGCCCTGCACTGTTAAAACTGATCTGTTTGCTTCAGAAACACTACTATAGTTCATATAAACAAGCTGCTAAGTAGCAATGGCAGAAATGGAAAAATGGCTATATGGCACAGGATAAGTAATGGATAACAGATAACATTATGTTCTACAGAGCTTATCTGCTATCTGTTGTGTAACTTGAGCCTTTTCTCCTTTGACTATTTGCCCCCATGGCTACACAACAGCTTATTTATATTAACAATCGTAATGTTTCTGAAGCAAACACTGCAGTTTTACTAGTGCGGGGCAACACTGCATTATATTTTTTTTATTACTTTAAAACAATTTCATTTTTTTAAGTTACTGGTCCTTTAAACACTTTGGGGCAGATATTTTAAACTTCAAGATTGGGGTTTTTTATTTGCAATATGAGGCAGAAGAATGAGGCGGACAGCACAAATTCAAATATACTCAAGAATATTAATATTGAATATTCTATTAATGAAAAAACACGAAAGTGTGCATGAAAGTTTCTCTAGAAGTCAATTGAAAAAGTTGCATGCAACTTTTATTCATTTTCAATAAAGCTGAAAAATGTTTTCATTTGGGACTATTGAGTTTTCTCTTAAATAATGCTCAAAATAAAAAAAAGCAATAAATAAATGCATAATAGTCAAGAGTTTTGTCATTTTTCTTTTAAGGGATTGCTTTTTTTTAATTTGTACATTGTTTAGAATATATGGTAACCAAATCCATATAAACCATATAATAGCTGTAGATATGTACAGTTTTGTGTTTACAATGACATTCTGTTTCCTCTCCAGGAAACAGAGAAAAAAGTTGCACGACCGTTTAAGACAAAGCCTCCGATCAGAAAGGAACAATGTGGTAAACATGGCAAATGGACCTCACCATCCAAACCCACCTCCAGAAAACGTCCAGCTAGTAAATGTAGGTCATCAAGAAACATTTTTGTGGTCTGTGTGCCTGTTCTGTGAGCATCACAGGAGCATGACTTAAGGGATATGCTTTCTCTCTCCTCTGAGCATTATCATGAAATAAGTTCATAACAGACAAAAAACTAACCAACAATTATGTATACAGGGCAAATGAATGTCAGGACATTCCCTACAGTGATAGCTAAAAATATTTTTCATAACAAAACTAAGTAAAAATTGCAACAACAGAAATAATAATGTAATAATCATGTAAATGTAATAATCATTTATTTGCCTTTATATAGCTTCTTGTGCAGGTATGGGGTCCATTATCTGGAAACCCATTATCCACAAAGCTCCAAATTATGTAAAAGGCCATCTTCCATAAATTCCATTTTATTAAAATAATTAAATTTTTTCTCTTTGATAATAATTCAGTACCTTGTACTTGATCCTAACTGAGATATAGTTAATCCTTATTGGAAACAAAACAATGATGCTGTTTTAATTAATGTTTAAATGATTTTCTAGTAGACTTAAGTCATGGAAATCCAAATTACAAAAAGGCCCCTTATGCGGAAAACCCCAGGTCCCAAGCATTCTGGATAACACGTCCCATACCTGTAATAGGTTTCAAACTGATTAATTTTTTTGGTAGAGCCTACATAAAATGACACAATATCAAACCTGTTCATACTGAACTATGAATGGTTGCTTTAATCTTCATGGCAATTAGTTCTTGAATATTGTGTTGGCAATGTTACAAAATAGCTACCGTGCATAATATTTATCTTTATTTCTCCAGCAGTATGTCTCGAAAAATGTTATATCCAGTGAACACGTGATTGAACGAGAAACAGAAACATCTTTCTCTACAAGCCATTATACTTCGACAACACATCACTCAACAACAGTTACACAAACACCCAGTCACAGGTTTGTGAGTTTTTCCACTGTAAAATTTAATTATTCATTGCAGCATTTCATTAAACAGATATAACACCTGTCCAGAACACAGAATTGTTCATTTATAGCTGGCCCTCATGCAAAATTATCACATTTATAATGATCAATAATTATCAAGTAGCACGCTTATCGAAACAGATTTTACATTTGCCATAAACATCTGCAAACCATGCAAAAATTTATGACACATACAGTACATTGCATTTTTGAGTCTGCAATAGCATATACATAGCCCTACCTTATAGAAGCTTCTTTCCATTATGCTACTATTCTTGGTAGAAAAAAAGCTCCCATGTTGCTAATTTCTTTCAAGCATTGCACACAGACACGTAGTTGGGTGGGCTAGGGATGTCTCAGATCCCATTAGTTCGTGTGGAAGACAAGGAGCAGATTAGAATCACTGTGGTTTTTTGCTTTTTTTAATGCAAAATACTAGTTTTTTTTTTCTCTGCAGTAGGACATTCTGGCATTTATTGGTAAAATCACTGAACTGCACTGGACAAAAACACTTATGTGTCTATTTGCATTTAAGTGTAATTGTGACCCAGTTTATCTAGCAACTTTCAGAGTCCAACTGGTGGCGATTAGGAGGTAAAATATGAGCAGACAGCTAGAGCTGAGTTCCAGTGGGAACCAGAATGCCAATGCTTCATTGGTGGCTAAACTAGTGTGTGAGTTTTGTAATTTGAACTGAGAAGGTTAACTGCCTTTTTTGAACTGAGCATGCTCAGTAGCCAACAGTCAAAGGAAATTCCCAATGGAGGGGAGTGGGTTAGGGGAGGAGAAGGAACCTAAGTGATGGGGTGGATGTTGTAACATTACTACTAACAACCAGAGTAGCAGGTGTTTAAAGCTTTAAAGAGGCTCATTACATATTCAATTTTTTGTATATTTTCCAGGATGTTTAAAACATCCATGGTGTCGCGTGCATATGATGGCAGATTTTCAACCAATGGTCTGATTCTCATATCAATGTACTGGCTGGCTTTCTCTGTTAGGTTCCCATTGCCCGAGACTATGGGTCTCCCCGGTGGTTTCTCTATATTTTTGTGAATTTTTGGAAGTAAATAAAAGGTTGATACTCTCGGGTTGGGTACAGAAAGGAAATTTTTAGATCAGCTCTTGAATCAGAAACAGTTAATTATACGAGACCACAGTCCCTCATGATCTGCCTTCTCTCCTTGTGGTAGTCCCAGGGCCTAGACAGCCAAAACTAAGATAGCAGTTTTTGGGACGACTCCACCATTACTACAAACGTTTCCTTTTCTAACATTATTATTTTGTGGGGGTTTTTTATTTGGATCGCTGAATTGACCTAACCACAAGGGATTCACCATCAGGGTGGGTGTCGGAGGAGGGGGGGCCTCTATGTTTTTTTAATTGAGGTGCCACTCCAAAGGCCTCTTCCTCTCTATATCAATCAATTATATATTTACTATATTGACTAAGTGATTGTGGTAACTCATAAGAATGAACTATAATGCATAGCACTTGTTTTTTAGATTAATGAACTTCTTATACTAAATCATGTAATTTAAATGATACAGTAACCTTATTCCAGCACTTAGCACTTTATTATATAACCAACCTATTGGTTTTTAATAGCAATCAGGCAGACCAAGTGATTTTGGTAAAAATTCATCACATCTTTTATTAATTAACTATTCACTTGAGCACATGGCACTCTCAGCAGGCCATTAACTTTGGTGAATCCCAAGACTATCTGGTTTTTATAAACGTAGGTTTTGGAACTATTCACAGAGCGATCCTGGGGGGCTTATATATGTTTTAAAATTCCGGGACAGAACGGGGTGTTTCTTCTTTAAAATTACTAATAAGATTCCTTTAATAGCCTTATTGAAGCTTAAATGGTACTAAGCAGTCCAGTGTTGTATAATACAGTCATATGAAATAGTTTGGGAACCCCTGTTAAGTATTTGGAGTTTTGTTTATCATTGGCTGAGCTTTCAAAGTAGCAACTTCCTTTTAATATACAACATGCCTTATGGAAACAGTAGTATTTCAGCAGTGACAAAGTTTATTGGATTAACAGACAATATGCAATATGCATCATAACAAAATTAGACAGTTGCATACATTGGACACCCCAACAGAGATATTACATCAATACTTAGTTGAGCCTCCTTTTGCAAATGTAAGAGCCTCTAGAAGCTTCCTATAGCCTTTGATGAGTGTCTGGATTCTGGATGGCAGGATTTTTGACCATTCATCCATACAAAATCTCTCCAGTTCAGTTAAATTTGATGACAGCCGAGCATGGACAGCTTGCTTCTGTGACAGCCATTCCAGAATATTGTACTTCTCCCTCTGCATAAATGCATTTGTAGATTTCAAAGTGTGTTTAGGGTCATTGCCTTGTTGGAATATCCAACCTCTGCGTAACTTCAACTTTGTGACCAATGCTTGAATATCATCCTGAAGAATTTCTGATATTGGGTTTATTTTATCCGACCATGGACTTTAACAAGAGCCCCAATCCATGAACTAGCCGCACAGCCCCACAGCATGATGGAAACTCCACCAAATTTGACAGTAGGTAGCAGGTGTTTTTCTTGTAATGTGGTGTTCTTCTACCATGCAAAGTGCTTTTTGTTATGACCAAATAACTCAATTGGTGTCTCTTCAGTCCAAATCACCTTGTTCCAAAATGAATGTGGCTTGTCTAAATGAGCTTTTGCATACAACAAGAAATTCTATTTGTGGTATGAATGCAGAAAGGAATTCTTTCTCATCATCCTGCCATACAGGTGTTCTTTGTGCAAATTGCAATGAATTGTAGAACGATTTACAGATACACCATCTGCAGAAAGATGTTCTTGCAGGTCTTTGTAGGTGATCTTTGGTTGTCTGTAACCATTCTTCATACAACTGCTTCACTAAAATTTTTGTTCAGAAAACACCTCAGTACTCAGATATTCCAGGGAAATTAAAGACATACCATATCTGTAAAAATAAGACAAATAAACTGGACTTGCTGTGTTTCTTTTTCCTTGAAGCTGTTTCACCAGTCATCCATCTGGCTTTCTAAATTCTGAACCCTGTCTAGAATCTGGAATTTGGAATTCAAATGTGTGTCCTTTTTCTTTTAGATGTAGGTACACAGCTGAGTCCTGACCAGAGGAGCTGGTTCTTCTGTGCTGTGCCTACTTTGGTGTAACTGTTGTGTAGTTTCTCCCACATACAAATTAGAGCACTCCTCACTGCACTGCATACACACTGCCCTCTACTGTCAAATCCAGATGTGTACTGCATGGTATGAACCCATGTTGTCGGCATCTGAGGTTAAAGTGCAGGTGGTTTCTGACAGTTTTCTTGCTGTTTTCTCATATTCCCGTTCAAGTTTAAAGGACAATTAAATTCTAAAATAGAATAAGGTTAGAAATGCTGTATTTTGTATACTAAACATAAACATGAACTTACAGCACCACAGGTCTAATAAAAACAAATGATTTATGCTTTCAAAGTTTGCCTCAGGGGGCTGTCATCTTGTAACTTTGTTAAGCACCTTTGCAAGACCAAGACTGTGCACATGCTCTGTGTGGGCTGGGCTGCTTAGGGATCATCATAAATTATCAAAATAACACAAGTCAATAAATATCTGCCAGAAGCTTATACAGAAAGACTGATTAATAATCAAAATATGCGGACTGCACTGCAGAGTCCTGTGCTGTCATGTAATCTAATGTGGATTTTATAATTTTTGTATTGTTTAATACATACTTTCTTCAACTCTGCAGAGCCAGTGGCTCCAGTAAAATAATCCTCCAAATAGAATCCCAGTTTATCTGTTTAAATCTGGCTCCATAATCTTTGTTCCTACAGCTGGAGTCGGAAACATTAAAGGGGATGTAAAGACAAAAAAAAAAAATCCAATACAAATCTCTTCACAGTCCCCGACTGCTCTAAAGGGAGACTGGGGTGTCGGAAAAACATAGAAGGATTTTTAATAAACACCACATCCCTATCTGCTTTAAACCCAGCAACACACTGGGGCATCACCTAGTTCACCCAAAAGACCTGTTTTGGCACCTCTCCCTGGAAGCTTCAATCTTGCTAATACAATCAACACCTAACTTAATTAGATGACACAAAAAGTCCAGTTGATTTGAGTTATTTCTACAGATACCATGACCTGGATAAATGAGAATCTTCACAAACAGAAATACATACCACTACTATCTTTTTTGTTGACAGTGGAGTAAATTAGTATGCAGGCTGAGAGGGTTTCCCAAATGTTTTCATATGACTGTATGTTCATCCACACAGATACCATGACACCACATCCCTATCTGCTTTAAACCCAGCAACACACTGGGGCATCACCTAGTTCACCCAAAAGACCTGTTTTGGCACCTCTCCCTGGAAGCTTAAATCTTGTTAATTACAATCAACACCTAACTTAATTAGATGACACAAAAAGTCCAGTTGATTTGAGTTATTTCTACAGATACCATGACCTTGATAAATGAGAATCTTAACAAACAGAAATACATACCACTACTACCTTTTTTGTTGACAGTGGAGTAAATTAGTATACAGGCTGAGAGCGGTTCCCAAATGTTTTCATATGACTGTATGTTCATCCACACAGGATGGCTAGTGACGGGCGAATCCATTCGCCTGGGGCGAATTCGCTGTGAATTCGCGCGATTCACCACAGGCGAATACAATTACACAACGCCAGAAAAATTTCGGCATGCGAAAATTCAACGGCATCTCATTTTGGATGTCTGCGTCCAAAACGAGACACGGCAGCATTTTGTGAATTTTTCGCCATTTCAGCAAAGCGAAACGCCCCAGATTCGCCCATCACTACAGATGGCTTAATATAATTGTTCCAAAACAACAAACATATTTTTGTAACTAAAACATTACGTTTATGCACAATCTCTATTTATTGAATTTATGTGTAACAGGGAAGTATACATTTACATACTATGGTCATCCAATAGTGTTTACACTAAGCCCTGCTTGAAATTTTAAGTACAGGTATGGGATCTCTAATCCAGAATTCTGATATCAATAGTTACAAGAAAGGCACCCTATAGACTCGGTTTTCGAAACCTTAAAATTATCTTTTTTTCTTTGTAATAATAGAACGATACTTTGGTAACTAAGATGCAAATCCATATTGGTGGCAAAACAATCCTACTGAGTTTATGTGATGTTTAAATGTGTTTAGTGGACTTAAGATATGGGGGCAAATTACAGTATACATGTATGAATACAGCAAAAAAAAAATACACCATAATGCTTATTAAGATAAACTCACAATTGTGGCACGTAAGCAAGATTAAATGGACAACAAAAATCAATGCCATTACTGTCAAACTAACTTTTAAGATTCCCAACGGAGAAAAAGATTTTTCTGTGTAGAGAACAGCGCCTAGGGCAGTGGAAATTTTTAGAAATATAGTGTAGTAATTTCAGGAGATGTGGGAATCACCTCTCTCTAGAGAGAGAGGAGGGAAAACAACCACACCAACACGAAGACCCAGAGGGGCAGCTGATGGAAACAACTGACTGATCCAGCAGCAGTTTATAATTTATATGCAAGTACCCCGTGGGGAAAGTGTGAGTGTAACCTTTGTTTTTAACTTTTTTATATATTTAAACAGTATTACGCTATTTCCTCCTCTTCTGCCTTTTACCTAATTTATATATTGGAACGGATATACGTGGACACCAGAAAGGGGGAATGCCGGGAGGAGTCTAAACACATTACGATATACCATCTGAGTGGTTTGTAAGTAGGCACTTCAGCCAATTACCCTGGTGAAGGAAGGGAGCACACCTGTGGAGTCGTTAAAATATAATCGTCACAAACCCCTATATCATAGCGGAAGTCTTACGGATTTATCCTAAGGGGAGAAAGAAGAAACACTCTAATGTTGGGATATATATACACACACATGTATATATACATTAACTTTTAAACAGAGTATTTGCACATCCAACAAATTTTATTAAGAGCACGGGGTGATTCCCACATCTCCTGAAATTACTACACTATATTTCTAAAAATTTCCACTGCCCTAGGCGCTGTTCTCTACACAGAAAAATCTTTTTCTCCGTTGGGATTCGTACACGCAGTAGGGAGACTGCGGAGAGAACGGCAGGAAATCCTTTGGACCAACATCGTGAACTTGGGACACTTAGTAATAAGTTGTTTCTAACTAGCACTAACTTTTAAGATTGTCATGTTCAATGTTATAAGGATGAATGTGTATTACTTTTCTGTTTTTTTTTTCTCTTTTAGCTGGAGTAATGGTCAATCAGAAAGCATGATATCAGAGAGCCACTCAGTTATAGTTACTTCGTCGGTGGAAAACAGCAGGCACACAAGCCCAACAGGGCCAAGGGGGCGTCTTAATGGTATTGGAGGACCTAGAGACTGTAGTTATCTCAGGCATGCTAGAGATACTCCAGATTCATACAGAGATTCCCCACACAGTGAAAGGTAATACCACAATTGTTTTACAGCCTTTACCTATTTATAACTGTTGTTAAATTATTATATACCTTGCTTATGCCACAGTTTCATATCAGCCCTTTCCCTAGTGGAGCCTATAAGCTAATATGCTTGTAAAAAAAACTCACACATACATGTTAAGAAGGACAGGAAGATAAACACTGACAGAACTTTAAGCATATTTTTGTTGGGGGATCAGATGTATTAATGCATTAAATTTTCAGGGATTTGAAAATGTTTACTAGTTGTATTATTGGAGACAAAGCACTAGATTTAAATGAAGACATGAAGACTCTAGCTTAGAATAAAGGGGTTATATCTAAATGTATTTTAGCAAATTAAGTTGGTATAACAATAAACAGAACAAGGTAAGGTGTTAGTTGGGTGTGGCTCATATAGTTTATCACTTTGAATTGTGATTTTGTTTTCCCACGAATCTCAAAAAATTTGTGGTTTTCATATATTTTTAAAAAGTTCTAATTCTAAATTTATTAAGGGGCAGATTTATCAAGGGTCAAATTTCGAAGTTAAAAAAGAAATTCGACCATCTAATTGTTTTTAAAAGGTTTTTTCAATTGAATAAAAATCTTTCGAATCATTTGATTAAAACGTTTGATTCGATTTTCACCAAAAAAATTTGATTTACAAAAATGACCAAAAATGCTCCTTAAAGGTTCTAGGAGGTCCCCCATAAGCTAAAACAGCAATTCGGCAGGTTTAAGGTTGTGAAGGGTCGAATTCTAATTATTTAAAGAAACAGTACTTTGATTTTTAAATAGTTGAATTCAATTTTCAATTTGAATCGAATTTTGGCCTATTCAATAGCTGAAGTAGCCAAAAATTACTTTGAAATTCAAATTTTTTTAATCTGAATTTAAGTAAATGTGCCCCCTAAGTGTAAAAACCACAATAACCTCCAATGCAATACTTTGCCAAGTAAAAGCTGTCAAAGTGTTATAGAAGTCAATGGGAGCTGAGCTGATTTGACCACTTTAAATCAATTCAGACTTTTAGAGGTTTTCAGACTTTTTATTTGCTAACAATTGTCTGAAAACTCAAATGTTTAGAGGTTTCGAGGTATTCGTATTTTTCAACACATAATTCATTGCTCTTTTTGTTTGTACTTTTTATATTGGATGTTTTGATAAATTTTAGTCATGGTTTCAAAAACCTCAAAAAACATTAAAATCTGACCTTTAATAAATAAGCCTCCACATCAAAGTACAGTTTAACTCAGCAGTGTGTGTTTTTCATAAGCATGGTAAGTTAGTTTGACCCTTTTGCAGTAAAATAAAGACAGCTTCAAATTCCTTTACTATATAAATTAAGAAGAGTTAATTTTTCTTCTTCAATAAATGTTTTCCAGGTCTATAGTATATTGTTCTACTGTAAAAATGAAAACACATTCTTCAATAACTTAGAAACAAAAGAGTAGCCTTATATAGTTATTAAACTAATACCTTATTAGAAGTAATTATGTTTTCTGCTTTGTTGCAGATATGTTTCAGCTATGACAACACCAGCTCGCATGTCACCAGTAGAATTCCAGACACCAATGTCTCCTAAATCACCTTGTTTGGAAATGTCACCACCGGAATCTAGTTTAGCTGTATCTGTTCCATCAGTGGCTGTAAGCCCCTTTCTAGAAGAAGAAAGACCTCTGCTCTTAGTGTCTCCCCCAAGGTTACGAGACAAGAGATATGACTTATATTACCACCATCACCACTACAACCAGCAGTATAATTCCTACCATCACAATACTGCCCATGACAGCAGCAGCTTACCACCAAGTCCTTTAAGAATAGTAGAAGATGAGGAATATGAAACCACACAGGAGTATGAACCGGCACAAGAGCCTGCAAAGAAACTAGTCAACAGCCGAAGGGCAAAAAGAACAAAACCCAATGGCCACATTTCCAGTAAATTAGAAATGGACACTGGCACAAGCTCAGAGAGCACCACATCTGAAAGTGAGACAGAAGATGAAAGAATAGGTGAGGAAACACCTTTCCTGAGTATACAGAATCCTCTGGCAACTAGCTTGGAGTCAGCCGGTTTATATCGACATGCTGACAGCAGGACTAACCCAACTAGCCGATTCTCAACGCAGGAAGAGTTACAAGCAAGGCTGTCCAGTGTAATAGCGAATCAAGACCCCATTGCTGTATAAAAACAAGACAAAGAATGACCTGTAAAACTTTATTTTATATAATGAAGTATTCCACCTTAACTTAAACAATTTATTTTATTTCAACAGTCCCGCAACTAGAACAGGAAATTTTTTTATAAATTAAGTATATGTACAAATGTGTTATGTGCCATATGTAGCAATTTTTTACAGTATTTCAAACTAAGAGACATCACTGGTGCCTTTATGTTATGTTATGTTAACAATTTTGTACGTCCCAGTATTTGCTGTCCCATTGTACTTTTGCTGAAGTTTTCAACTTTTTCATTTTCTTAGCTTTCTGTGCATTGCATCTATGGTGTTGACTGAATGTGTGGTTTTCAAGAGTTGTAACTATTCCCTAGATTTGCTCATTGTACTTTAGCTTCTTGATTAGCTATCCTTGGAATGCAGTGCAGTAAAAATACTGTGTTCTGCAATGGGTAGCCATTTGATTTCAGTACAGTATATAAAACTTAATATCTGTGCTGCCAGCCAAAATGTTGCTTTATGGGTAAATTAAATGAATACGTTGAAGAGCATGCTACTGTTCACTACATCAGGTTAGTGCAAATAACTCATATAGAATATGTGATGGAAATACACCTGCTACTTTGGAAAATGGCTATTATGCAAAAAAACTACAATTGCAGTGCTGTTAAATGTGCTAGTTAGCCTTGAAAAACAGGTTCATGTTCACTGAAGGCATCAATCCCCCAAAATAATATTTTCCAAGCATAAACTATATCTAAATTTCAGAACTCTAAGTACTTTTACAGAACCATAAATTAATCTGATACATTATAGTCAGAGGAGGAGACTGGAACATATATATGATTGGTGCAATCACTATGACCACTAATCCAATTTAACAATTGTACTAGACAATTAAAAAAAATAGCAAAAACAAGAAATGAGAAAAAACTATTTCATGTAGGTATTCCTTCTAAATAGTTTTTATAGGCGAGGCATACATATAGTTTTTGTTTTTGATTATTGCAAGTCACAATTTGGTATCCTATTTTGATAACTAAGAAAAAGGTATTTTTGTGAAAAGCCCTTGTACTATATAGACGAGAACGTTTGCATTAGTTAGGCTGACAAAGTGCATGAGCATCTGTTTAGGAATGTGCATGAAACAGTGATTAAATGAGACTTGGTGTTTCTATAGTTTTAGATCCATGCTACAAATATTGCATATTTACACTAAGAAGGATCATTATTTAGCATTTTTCTTTTCCCAGAATGACTAAGCATGAATCTACCATCGGTGTAATTATATTATGCCCCACTACTTTGATTATCTGTATCAAAGAAACATTCCAGATTGAAAGGCAATTTCTCTGGAAATTTTTGGAAAAACTCAAAAATAAGATTTTATACAGTCTCTATCAGCTCTTGGTCATCATACCATTTTCACTGTGAGTCACTGGGGAATGATGCTATTCAGTTTATGTTTCATCTGTTTGCCAACAAAACTAGAATGCAATCTAATTCCATATAAAAGGGTAAACACATTTTGAATGCTTGCTTTTTGAAAGACAGGGGCATACTAAAAATGTCAGCAACTGTTAGTAAAGTTTTTAGTGTCTTGCTTTGCATAACTAACATTTTTTATTTTTTCGAAAAAAATTTTCAGTTTTATATGCCATAAAAGTATGTTACAATTGCATTTGTGGGACTTTCTGCAAAACTGAAATGGATTAAAATAGTCTGCTTCTTAAAAATCTGCACCTTTAGTTTTGAAGGGCATATCCCATTCTAGTGCTAGTAGCAATTCCTGCCTCATCAGCCACATTGGCTTCTGTTAATTGTACTTTAAGGAAAATGCTGCAGAGTATATGGTTACAACACAATTGGCACATATCACAAAATCCAATTTACGTTGTTTTTTTTTCCAGCTGTGTGTGTAAATACATATTAATGAATATTTTACTTATTTAGTTACTGTCTATAAGAAATGTTGTGTCATTAGTGCTTTCCTAGTTTTTTGTGTAAAAAGTTAAATATTTGTTCTTATTATTTATATTTTAGCCTTTAAGCTAGGAAAAGAAATTTCAGTTTACGCTAAATGTCTATTTTTTGTATTTTTTATAGTTCACGTGTTTTCTGTTCAGAACATAATGTATCTTTATTTTCTGTTTAAAGTAATTTATTGTTGAGAATAATGTTTTGGAAATTGGCAAAAGAAAGTTATATGTTGCAAGGTACTGGAAAAAAACAAAAGAATTTATTATCCCAAATACTAAGCAATAACTAATTATGATTTTGTTCTTTTTTTGAACAGTAGCTAACAATGCAATAAAATGCTGCCATATATTTAACCAAGCATTTCATTAGAAGTGTCAGCATAAAATAGGTCCTAAATGAATATAGGTCTAGTTTTCAAAAATTTTATATTTGTTCTCCCCTGCAAAAGAAAACATTTCTGGTCATGCTGTGAATCTCTGATACTGCAATTTGGACAAGCCTTGCATGTGAAAATATGTCTGAATAAACTGTCCCTCTTTCCTGACTTGCTCAGTCTTGTGGTTTTCCCGTTCTGAATCCTCACTTGTTTGCTTTATAACTACCTTTTCTCTTGCACACACAGCATCCTAAGCAGGGGAGATTTTGATAAATGACCCCTTGGTAGGGATGTAAAAAAGAGCAATATAGGAAATATCTAACTGGAAACTGTGTATGCAACTTGGTGGTTTTTAGTTCACAGGCTCTTCTAATTGTCACACAAGTGAAGTGCTCAGAGGTACAGCGAAGATGATCGGCAAGATGGAAAAACAGACACATTTTTACCTGCAACAACCTGGTTATTGCTAATACTCTGCAAAATATAAACTACTAGTTGCATGCAGCATCCAACATACGCATTCAATGGTTGTTAAAAAATGTATATATGGGATAATTTGCTAATAATAATAATTCACACTTGCAAATAGAAATCGAGCTTTTACTCTTTTTTTCTTACCAATGTGTCCATTATTTGTGTATGTTATTCCGTTGACAGTATCCAGTTAAATTTTCTTATTCAGGTTGAGTTGAAACTGACAATTTAAGCAATAAAGCCTACAAATGTGGCTTTACGTAAACTAAGAATAGTATGCTTTTGTGTTTTGTATTATATTATATACATAGCAAAACGACCAAAGTCCGTCAGGTTCACCCCCTCCAAATGAAACCCATTACACATACATACACACAGCTGCTCCTTCATTTACTTTATTCACATAAACGATATATTAATATCTATATTAATTGTAGATTTTATTATCACTATAGCCTTGTATATTATTCTTTTTCAAGAATCATCTAAACTCCTCTTAAAGACAATAGAATTAGCCATCTGGCAGAGCATTCCACAAACTCACTGTCCTCACTGTGAAGAGGACTTATGTTGCTTCAAAATTATTTTCCTCTAGTCTTTTTTTCTGTGGAAAAAATGTCTCCCACTATCTGTCTATAATGTTCTCTAATGTACTTATAGGGTCACCTTTTACTTGCTTGTGATCAGGGCAGGGGGCAAACTAGTGACAATGATGGGTAAGTGGCATTGTGGGTGGGGCAAGTGCAGTCACAGAGGTGGTGCTTTGATGTGGTGATCAACGATCAGCTGATGCTTGATTTCTCTAATTTGGAAAGTCGAGCAGGCATTCTTGAACTGAGCAGCCCTTCTGAAAACCAGGCACTGAATGGGTGGCAAGCCCTTTGTACTTATAAAGAGTAATCATGTCCCCATGCAATCATTTTGTACAGGGAGAGCAACCCAACTTTGACAATCTACCCTCATAATTTAAACCTTCGATCCCTGTAACCAGCTAAGTTGCACGTCTCTGCCCTCTCTCCATCTCATTAATATCCTTCTTAAGGATTGGAGCTGAAAACTGCATTGCATACTCCAGGTGAGGCCTTACCAGGGACCTATAAAGAGGCAAAATTGTTTGCCTTTTTTATGCAAAACACGCTTTAGTAGCCTCAGAATGACACTGCTTGGAATTACACAAATTAGTATCTTCAAAAATCACCAGATCCTTCTCAATTAAAGGGGTTGTTCACTTTTGAGTTAACTTTTAGTATAATGTAGAGAGTGATATTCTGAGACAATTTGCAATTGGTTTTCATGTTTTATAGTTATTTTGCTTTTTTATTCAGCAGCAGCAGTTTTCAGCGTCAGCAATTTGGTTTCTAGGGTACAAATTACCCTAGCAACCCTGCATTGATTTGAATAAGAGACTGGAATATGAATAGGAGATGGACTGAATAGAATGATAAGTAATAAAAAGTAGCAATAACAATACATTTGTAGCCTTCCAGAGCGTATGATTTTAGATGGTGTCAGTGACCCCCATTTGAAAGCTGCAAAGAAAATTGCAAATCATTCAAAAACTATGAAAGATAAATAATGAAGACCAATTGAAAAGTTTCTTAGAATTTGCCCTTCTACAATATACTAAAAGTTAACTTGAAGGTGAACCACCCCTTTAAGGAAACCTCCAACACATTTAATGTATAACTTTATATATTATTTCTGGCAAATTGCATAACCTTGCATTTATCATCACCTCCTTTTCCTAGTCAGTTTTCCAGTCTAGTCAAATCACTCTGTAAAGTGGCAGCATCTTGCATGGAACTTATAATTGTGCACAATTTTGTACCATCAGCGAAAAAAGAAACCGTCAAGTGATTAATAAACAAGTTAGAAAGCAAAGGATCAAGTACAGAGCCATAACAACCCTGGTCCAATTAGAAAAAATATCTATTTACCACACTTTTTGTCTGTCTTTCAAACAGTTCTCTCTATAAGTACAAATACTATGTTACAGACCAATACTACCTAATTTAACCATTAAAGATATGTGTTGTACTGTAGCAAAAGCTTCAGCAAAGTCCAGGTAGATTAGATGCACTGCCATCCAAGAATTTAGGTTCCTACTCACTTCCTCCAAAAAGGCAATTAAATTAGACTGGCAAGATCTGTTGTGCATAAAACCATGCTTGTACAATCTCTATAATATTATGATTTGCAATGAAGTCAAGAAAAGCTTTCCTACCACTGATGTCAAACTAACCAGCCTATACTTTTGAGGCTGAGAACGGGATTATTTTTTTTAATACTAGCACCACATTACCAATTCACCAGTTTCTTGGCACCTCAATGAATCCTGAAAAATTAAGTAAAATCACAGAGCTAAGCTGATTTATTATCCTGGGAAGAATATCATCTAGTCCCAGACCTTATCTTTACCTGTTCTAGTCTCTCTAAATTTCCTTGTGCATGAACCATTCATCAATAGTTGCATTACTAGAAATGGACTATGGAAAACTTAGTTGCTTATTCATTTGTGTAGACAGACAAAATTTAACAGCTTTTTCTCTGTTCTCATTGACAAACTGACCCCCCCCCCCCCTTTAGGAGGGTTCTTTTTCAAAATCCCATTTTTTCTGTATGGATTTTTAAAGGGGAAAACCACATTGTTTTCATTAGAAATAAAAACTTTAGGTTTTGTGATTTATTTAGAACCGTGATGGTGATAAAAGTTAGAATAAGAAGTACTCCACCTCAGACCTGCCAAGTTCATGTAGAAGTTGTGGTATTAGGGCATCAAATACAAATAAGTTGTGGATTCAGATTTTTTACAATCTCTACACTTTTCCCTCACAATAATTTTTTTGCTAAACTCACATTCTCTAAAACCAAAACTGTCATTGAATTTATTCAAAGATCAGTATATAAAAAGTATGAATGAAAACTTCTAAAAACATTACAAATCAAGCTTTAATTAATGAATTTCTTTTTTTCCACAATTCTCTAATATTTGTGGTTTTACTATATTTCTGAAAAGCTCTAAAATTTGAGATTTATTAAGCGTAAAAACCACAGTAAACGTTGTTGAGGTGCTATAGAAGTCAATATATAAATATAGAAAAACCAAACTGAAATTAGGCTAAACCTATGTACAGTTTGCATACAATTTTGAGCATGGACATTTGCCCCCACAGAATTGGAAGGACACCATAAATACTATATGGACTTCCATAGGTGACCGCCATATTGCAACATCGAGGAGTGATTTCAAGGCGGTAGCTGCATAACACTGAGTGTTTAAAAGCCTTCCTTTCTCAGAGTACATAAGGAGACAAAGCCATATCCTGACAACTATTCATTATTGTGGCGCTTGGGTGCAAATGACTTATTTTTCTCCCTCTTGGAACCATATCCCTTGCGAAATACTTTTTGAACACACAACCAGACTATGGATGTCGTTCAGTGATATATACTGTATACAAGCTATGATACAGAAATCACATTAGTTCGTTGCTTGAACATGCTTACATATATATGGGGTGCTTCTAATATATAATATATAATCTGCTGTATAATATATATTTTAGTCGTTGGAGTGCTTATTATATATATTTGATGTAACCAATTGGTCACTTTCCCGATCTGCTGACCGGGTATTGAGGCTGAAATATCAAAAGGAACGGGATCCCGTCTCCCAGGTTATTGCCTTGGTTTTAAATATGTTTTAATAATCAGGCATGGTGGTGAATAAAAATTTCCTTTTACATATCATTGTTACCTTTGATTAATTAATACCGTGAAGTCTATGACTTGGTGGAGGTTTAGCCTAATTTCAGTTTGGTTTTTCTAGTTACAGTTATTTTTGGGCACTCCACCAAGCCAAATACAAAAAGTGATTGGCTATTCGGCCGGGCTTACCTTGAAGTTTTGTAAACAATATATATTCATATACAATTTCTATACATAATGCTTGCAAACCATTATGGGACAATTTTATTTCTTTCCTATAATCCTTTGTAATGTACAGTGTTAAAGTGCTAAATTCTAAACATTTATTTATTTCAATAAAGTATTAGGAATTGAGAAACTTAGAAGATGCTAACCATATGATTATATATTGAAATACAACTCCAATAATCGAGGTTCAAGTGGTATATCAGACCCTGTGTTTGTCTAGCCTAGTGGATGTAAGCCACATTACCAGTGCTGTGGGACTCATAAGAAAAGGGTGTTAGGTTGGGGTTTACTAATATCAAATTTTTTGGGGGGTCATTTTCGATCAAATATGACCGTTATTGATTGAATAATAAATCGTTTCAATCATTTGATTATTCGAATATTTACTTCGACCCTTAGTAAATGTACCCCTAAATAATAATAATAATTAAATAATGTTTTACTATTGGAAAGTTGGCTTCTCGTAATATAGAGCTCACTGGGTTTCCATTAATCTTTTCAGCAGTATTACCTTCCATATGGTCTTTTCAGGTCAATTAATGACATTCCATCACCCTCATATATGAAAGCTATTTTATTTAGAAATATACTATCTATCTATTATGTATTAATTTATGAATCAGTTTTCCCACCTCCAAGAAATTCAGTAATGACCATTATTTCCATTTGCTATAGAAGCACTTAAAGGAACAGTTCAGTGTAAAAAATGGTTCTAACATAGTTAGTTAGCCATAAATGTAATTTATAAAGGCTGAAGTGACTGGACATCTAATGTAACAGAACAGAACACAAACTGTTTTTCAGCTCTCTAACTCTGAGTTGGTCTGCAACTTTAAGGAGGTCCACATGGAACATAATTGATCAATACAATTGATCCTCAGTTTTCAGCTCAGATTCAAAAGCAAACAGTTATGACTCATGCACCATCACACCTCAAGACACTAATTGGTAACTGCTTGGTAAACAATCAGTGGAAACCAAGAGAGCTGCAAAGCAGGAAGTAGTGTTCTGGCTATTATGTTAGACATCCAGTCACTTCATTTTTGTCAAACTAACTATATTGAAACATTTTTTTATTTTGCACAGCCTACCTATTTACCAAGTTTTTATTTTTATAAGGAACAAATTCTTTTAAAAATGCACCCAATACTGTGAAGCAAGCAAGTAGACCATTATTCTAGTATAACTAGGTCTATTTATGAATATTCAGATTTGTGTAAATTAAGGGTTTTTTTCTACTTAGACTCACAAAATCAAACAAAAAACCATGAATTATTTTATTTATTAAAAAATCTGAATATAAAAAACTCATACAGTATGAATAAAATAATGGAAAAATACTTGAATACCTTGAATTTGTGTTTACTCATCATTTTAAGTGAGTATGCAAGCTCATAAAAAGCTTGAAATACTCAAAGAAAGCTTACATTTTGGTTTGGGCAGGTTCCATTGACTTTTACATGACCTCACAAGCTTGTAACTGCTGAAGTTTTACATTCCATTTTTCTCATTTTTCAATCTTATTAAATATGGAAAATTGATTTTTAGCACCAACAATCTGAATTGCAGAAATATACATGTTGATAAATAACTCCCTTACAAACGACAATTAAAAAAAAATGTATGCACTGTAATGGTATCATTGCTATGCCAATGACCAATTAAGCTTGTCAATATGCCATGTATACTCTCTAAATCATCTGGCTGTATAAATGAAAAATGTTGCATCTGTAGCATCTATTCAGCCACAAGAATCTCTCACCCCAAATCCTACAGTCAGTGACATCGGAGATTGTCCGGGAGTATCTATGAATGGAAATAGGCTTTATTTCTATGCCTCACCCTAAATGGCCTTCAGTCCAGGCACCCCCATCCATAACTCTAGCCCGACAGGAGGGGAACCCTACAGAAACAGTCCTAAGTTTATTATATGGTGCCCATATATTTTTTTACATATTGAGCATACCACTCTGAAGTATCTCTATGCCTGTGTAAACAGTCACAACCTGGGCAACTTTTATCATAATTGAGCTTTTCTGTCAGCAATGTGTATGTTAGCATTTTAATTCATAATTGTTCAGCCTCATTTAAATATTGAATATATCTTGAGCCTCTTCGGGAAGAATTTTTGGTATTTTTTTCTTGGCTCTTACAACATTTAATAGCTTTCTAATAAAAACCTCTGCAGACTTTGTAGTTCAAACACTGCTGTCTTATCAAATATCTTTACTGTAATTATCTTATCCTCTTAATTAGCTGGGTGTTCAATTTGTTGATTTCATTTAATTTTGTTGATGTCATTTGTGAACACATCACTAATTACTCATCTCCAGTCACTTCTGTGTCTCCAGTAATCAATCCAGAATTGTGGCGGCTCTATACATTATATAGGGTAAACATGCTAAGGGAAACTTTACAATCAGAAACACAATACGTATATGCCATAGACTATAATAAGGTACTCTGAAGAACCGATGCCATCAAACAAGTGTTCTTTTATTAATTGCACAACATGTTTCGGATCCAACAGATTCTTCCTCAGGTGTTAGCACCTGAGGAAGGATCTGTTAGCACCTGAGGAAGGATCTGTTGGATCCGAAACATGTTGTGCAATTAATAAAAGAACACTTGTTTGATGGCATCGGTTCTCCAGAGTACCTTATTATAGTCTATGAAGAATTGGAAACAATGGTGGTGGAGAACAAAAGGAGGTGAATCTACTTCTAACAATACGTATATGCCCCCTGGTGCTTGCCCGCGTATTTCTTGGATAAATTTACTTTCAATGAAGATATCCTTCATCCACAAGAACCTCTTTGCTCCAACACTCTACTAGTATTCTAATTTCTGATCTGTTTTTCTTCTTAGTGCTTCAAACTTTCATTAAGCTGCAAAGTAGCTGCCTGTATGCACTGAGAAACAGTACAAATGAACAAAGAGAAAACACCAGTATTAGTGGTATTTTTGCATCAAAAAAAGCAATACATTGTATTACATGTAAATCCGACATTTCCATCCCTATTTGGACCTTTTTCAAGGTGAAAATACATACAAGGTCAATTTTTAAATAACCACCTCCTACATAGTGCAAACATGTCAGTGACATCACATGTGCATTTAACCCTTGTTATGGCTGGAAATCTACCAGCTTAAGTATTAGTGCCTTTATTTGGTCACTGTAAAAAGATGCCATTAAGCCATATGACATACCTCCCAACTGTCCCTTTTTCAGAGGGACAGTCCCTCTTGACAGCCCAACCTGCAGTCCCTAATTTGTACTGGAATGTCCCTATTTTCTCTGCACTGAACAGCCAGAAAAAGAAACAAAGTTTCTAACTTAATTGGCTTTTGGCAGAGAGCCCAAAACAGCTAACAGGTGCAAATAAGATACTTTGTAACAATTTTTAGATAACAGACAAGTAATTGTAACAGTTTGGATAAGGAGAACTATTTTCAAATTTTGGCAGGTTTCGCTGTGAAAAAGATGGCCATAGACTTTCAATGAAGATATACTTCACCCACAAGAACCTCTTTGCTCCAACACTCTACAAGTATTCTAATTTCTAATATGTTTTTCTGATTCAAACTTAGCTTTTCTTTAAACCGTCCTTTTTTGTCCCCTTGTTCTGTTTAACTGTCTTCATTCCTGCTTCCATATAGACTTTCCTGGCATGATGCACAATATAACGTTTTACAATATAATTACACCTACAGCTACTACTTTTTCACAGAAGCAAAACTGACTATAGTAAAGAAAGTCTAGTAAAGAAAGACAGTAATAACAGTGGACTTAGAAACAATCTACATTGTACTATTCAGGTGTTCCCTGGATCATGTAGTGCTGAATCAATGTTTTAAGTAGGTAAGTGGTCTTGGCAGAGAGCCCAAAACAGCTAACAGATGCAAATAAGATACTTTGTAACAAACAGTTTAGATAAGGAGAACTATTTTCAAACTTTCATAACCTGCCATTATTGTAAAATAAACATGGTAATTAGGGGGTGTACACTATCTAGCCTAACACTCGAGGGATATCCCCTCTTCTCAAGTCATGCGGACATATCATCCAACGTTTTGATGTGTTCATCTGGATCACTGGTAATTCTAACTTGTGGTATTTATACAAATGGCCTGCAGGTGTCACTGTGCACAGGACTTGTACTGTGCATACACAGGACTTTCTGTACAGCTTGAAAGTGAAAGTAAGAAGTTACTGCTGTTATGTAATGGCTGCATGAACCTGTTAATAAAGCACTGTTATATCCTGCTCATCCTCGGCTACCAAACATAACATACCTATTCGAAACATTTGTGATCTCGGCAGTGAGTTCACCAGATGTTTAGGGTGACTACTATTGTATTGAGGCAGTGTGTTCCTATCTGTCTCTTTTTGATAAATTTTAGTTTGTAAACTTCATATTTGCTCTGTCCTTGTATACCGTAATGTCCAGGAAATTAATAATCTCATAGTCATGGTGTGCGGTTAGTTTCACAGGGGCGGGCAGTGCATTAAGCTCCTCAACAAATAATGCAAGTTCCTCTGGCATGCCATACCATATAAAAACAGATCGTCTGTGTAGCACCTGTAACCTCAGATGATTTAAAATGAAATCCATGTCATACCAATACATAATGATATTGGCATACTATATGTAGTTGCTACATTCGATTTCATGGCCGTGCCGAACAACTGCAAATAATGTTGGCTTTATAATAATTTGTATGCAATACAAATTTCAGTAGAAATAACAAAAGTTACATTAGGGGGACCATCATAATGTTTACAATTACTTAGAAGCCTCCTAACAGCTTACATTCCCTGTGAATGTGGTATACATTTGTACAAACTTTTTTCATCCATGGTTACAAAAAGAGAAAATTTAATTCAGCCATTGTATACTGTTTATCACCTTTAAAAAATCGTTGGTATCCCCCTAAAAAGTGTTAACGCCTTTGACCAAGGGCTGTAAATATGCATCTACCTATTTGGCTACATGTTCTCCTATTGTTCTCCTGGCAGAATAATTGGTTGCCCGGGAGGTTGTATAAAACTTTTATGCACTTTAGGTAAAGTATACATCACTGGTCTTATCGGTTGTTCCACATACAGATAATCTCTTCACCCTTCTGAAATCCATCAATGTTTCATGGCCTCACCCTGTATTCTCTTTAGCTATAATTGAAATTTAGATGTAGGGTCAAAAGTTAATTGTCACAGTTAATTGCCATCAGGTAATTAAGATTTCTTGTTGATAGTATTGATAATCAAATATCACTATAGCACCACCCTTATCTGCTGATTTTAAAATAATGTCCCGGTTGTTACTGAGATCCCTCAATGCCTGTCTCTCTTCTTGTGTGTGATTGACCCTGTACTGCACATCCTTGGCCACCTGTTGAGCATGTTTGTTAATGATGTGTGTATATTGGGTGTTTATTATTGCACTGTATTTGGAGGGCCAATCAATACAATGTAGGAGAGATTTCTTTTATAGAATCACATGCCTTTTATAACGCACAAATGATTACATATACTGTACATTGGGGCCGGAACTAGGGGTAGGCAGAAGAGGCAGCTGCCTAGGGCACAAAGATTGGGGGGTGCTGTATAAGTACCTCTTCTGCCTACCCCTTGTCAAGCTCTGCTGGGATTTGAGGCCAGGAGAGCAGCCTGCAGGGCTGCTGATTATAGGTTTCCTGGCCTCTGCAGCCCCAGCCCAGCAGCCTGATAGGTTGAAGTCAGCCAATAAGGGCTGACTCTGCTCTATTTAAGGCCAGCCCTCTGTGCACTTATTGCTGGAACATTAATTGGCCTCTTAGTAGTGATGGGCGAATTTGCGGCGAATTTCCGCGATTCGCCGCTGGCGAATAAATTCGCTTGGCGAAAATTCGCCGAAAAACGAGTCGCGCGAAGTTGACAAAGTTGACGCGACGCGCGACAAAATCGTCCCGCGACTCGTTTCGCGAATTTTTAGCCGATTCGCAAATTTCTCTAGAAATTCGCAAATCTCTAGGCGAAGCGAATCGCGGGAGATTCGCCCATCACTACCTCTTAGTACTGTGGCAGCGCCCCCTGACTAGGTTGCTCAAGCTCTTGCCCTATTCTTGTTATTTTGCCTTGTAATCCCTTCCTTGCCTTGTACCTTTCCCTGGCTTGACCTTGTCTACTATAGCCCTCTCCTGCTCCAGCCCTCTCCTACTCTCTGCTCCAGCCCTCTCCTGCTCTCTGCTCCTGCCCTCTACAGTCCTCTTGCTCTCCAGCTCTCCAGTCCTCTCCTGCCATTCAGTCTCCTTCTGCTCTGGTGCCTTTCTGTATCCTGTCCTCCTGCTATCCTCTCCCCAAGATCTACACCTGCACTGTCCTGTCCCATTCAGTCTGTTCCTGTTCCACTACTGCTCCATCCAGTCTGTACCTGTCCTGAGTCGTTTTCCTCTTCATCCTGTTCAGTCCAGTCCTGATCTTTGCCCTCTCTGTCCTGTTCTAGTCCGACTATGTCCTCATCTCCCTGTTCCTGCCTATCCCTTTACTTGTTCCCTAGGCACAATCCGCTCTTGCCTAAAGGACTTCCCCATCCTCATCAAACTCAGCAGAGTCCCCCTACCCAGTCCTTGACACCTCTAGACCAGAACTGGCACTAGGTGCCCCGCGCATGTGCGTGCAAATGCTACTACTGTGCATGCATGCTGCGGATAGTGGGTGAGCTTGTTGCTTGGGCTGCCTGTAAGGGTTATGTGTGCTACTCATACCACACATAAAGCAGGTAATATGTATCTGTATGTAACCAACTTGTATTTACCTTCTAAATGTACAATCTGTTTGATAAAGCTACTGTACATTAGAACAGTATTGGAGTCAGAAGTCTAAGGTACAAGTTACCCTATCAACCCTGCATTGATTTGAATAAGAGACTGGAATATGAATAGGAGATGGACTGAATAGAATGATAAGTGATAAAAAGTAACAATAACAATACATTTGCAGCCTTACAGAGCATTTGTTTTTAGATGGTGTCAGTGACCCCCCATTTGAAAGCTGCAAAGAAACAGAAGAAAACTGCAAATAATTAAAAAACTATGAAAAATAAATAATGAAGACCAACTGAAAACCTTTTTTTAGAATTGGCCCTTCTACAATATACTAAAATTTAACTTGAAGGCGAACCACCCCTTTAAGCAGACATTATAAGTTATTTGTGACATATTTTCATTTTCTTATACTAGTAAAGAACAGCAGTGGGGTAATGGCAGATATATTTTAGAGCCTTAATCCAGGAAATTTACTGTATAACATGCCATCCTATACAATACAAACTGAACATTGGAGATTGAGGAGAGCAGTATTAATGCTTTGGAGTGGACTGTATGTGATCAGCAGATAGACGGGCACATGGGCAGACTCAGGAATAGCACATGCATGAAGTGTTACAGCAGTGACTGGAGACCTGAGAGGGTATTAAAGGAGTTACAGGTATCTGGGAGAGTGACTGTCTGACTGGACCAGGTAGCAGGACTGCAGCAGTGCAAGGACATCCCCACAAGTTGCTAAGTAGGAAAAAGAGAAGAGGCATAGCAGCAACATGCCCACTTGTTTCTGTGCAGGGGAAGGAGCAGAGCCAGAACAACTGAGCAGCAAAAGGAGAAGAATGGAACTGCACTGGTAAAAGATTTTTAAAGGCATATTTATCAAAGGGTGAACTTTCACTTCACCCATAGAAATGAATGGAGACCAGCAGAATTTCCCTCTAGTGGCGGAACTTCACTCTTTGATAAATTTCCCCCAAAGGCTTCTTCTAGTTTCTTTTGCATCATGCATTTTAGTCAGTTCTGGCCAAAACTTTGAACTGCCCTCCCAGCAGCAACTCTTCTTTTTCTTCTCAGATGACTCTTGACTTTTATATATTGGAAACCAGTTAATGTGCCAATTACCTAGAGACAAGTTTTAGCAAGTCTTCAATGGATACTAAAGTTTCCTAGGCACTGGTTTAATAACTCATTGTGGACACTACACTTAAGTGCCTCCTGCTGGAGAAAGAGAGGGATATGATGTCAGGGGAAGAAACTGTTCACCGCCTTATCTTCTGACCAGATAAAAACATGGCTGGCAAGGTCCTGTTTATTTGATAACATTTGAATAAATGCTGTGGTTAAAAGGGCCCTTGTCAATTGCTCTGTATAACCAGTGATGATTCAACAAAAAAATGTAACTGCTTTTTTCATTAACGTACTCATGTAATATAACCTTTCGGTAATGTGGAGCTTTCTACAGGTTGCTGGATAAAGCATCCCATACCTGTACTGTTTTATTTTTACAGAGTCATTTTTTAAACTAAATTATTTAATTAAAATGGAGTCTATGGGAGATGGGCTTCTTGTAATTTGGAGTTTTCTGGATATTAAACATGTATTATTTCTGAAATAGAAATCGATTTTATTAAATATTTGGTTTTGGTTGGGAATGTGTGTTTTGGCTTGCTGCCTTATTGGTAACAGACACTGTGAATGTAATACTCAGGTTATACTGTCTTCAGTTATGCATCTTAGTAACAAAGCAAACTGGGGATAAATCCCAATAATTGAATTCATTGAATCAGCTTTGGATGATGTTTATATTTGAATGTATTAGATGGGAAATAGGAACACAATACAACAGATTTGTTCCTCTTTCATTTGTACAATTAAAATAACAAAGCAAACACATTTGAACTATAACTGTGCCTTGGAAAGACCAAAAATGCCTAAACTAAACATAAAAACTAAAAGATTTAGTGGGGTGTAATGTTAGTTAAGCCCTTCTTTTGTACAGTGTAAGCCTTCTTTTTACTTTTCTTTCAGAGTAGGATTAATTAGTATTAAATAGAACTCCATGGTCCTTCCCTCTCTTAATAGGTTACATTTGGCAAATGATTAAAGGTTTAATTAATCATGAATGCAACCTTGTAGCTTGGTTTACATTTTACTGTAAATCCTCTGTCTTGCAGATAAATTAGTCTACATTTTCTTTCAGTTTTACTGCAATCACAATACAAGTAAATAGAATATTCTGCCATTGCAGCAGAACATATCACTGTATCACTTTATTTCTTAATTTCTTCTAAATCCAAGAATGATTCACAGTTATTTAGTCCAGCCTCTAGTTACAAACAATATACTGTATATTGTATCCACAACATTTTTACACAAACTGCTGCAGATTTTAGATTGTGTTAATAAACCAGTTGATGAGTAGAGTTTAGAGGCCACTCTTTGTTGCTTAGAATCCCTTAAGAATGTGGCACACATGTCATTTGGATTTCTGAAGAGGGCAATCTAAATCAAAACCATGGCAATATAGTGTTTTTTTTCTTTTTTTATCAAAATACCTTGGAAGAAGGGATGTTCAGTAAAGACTACAGTTATAAACACTAAAAAAATATGATTTTATTGCATATAGTGCAAATTTGCATCAGGGCAGTAACCCATGGTAACCAATCAGTGATAAGCTGTGTTTAGGCAGCTGCAAGTAATACAAACATTTGGTTGGTTAACTTTTAACTACTACTGTCTATATTTGAGAGCTGGTCAATCATATGCAAATTATTCTTGCAAAAGTAAATGAAAATATTTTATTTTACATGTGTTATAGTCATCAGACTATAAAAATAGTCTGATGACTATTTACAACAAATGTACAATAGCGCTCTCCTGATGCTTCACTTTATTTGTAGAATTAAAGGATTAGCAAACTGAATACAAATCATGTCATTTCACAAAATTTCCACTTCTCATACACTGTATGGGGTCGATTTACGGAATTCAAGTGAAATGATCAAAGTTTGATCGAATTCGATCGAAGAACGATTGTACAAATTTTTTGTGAAATCGTAAAGTAAAATTTGGCCTCTTCGATCATCAAATATCGAATAGATCGGATATTCGATAATTCGATCATTCAGCGATTGAAGGATTTTAAATTTTAAATTTATTCGACTGCCTACTTCACCAGATTGAACCTACAGAATTGTAATAGAAGCCTATGGGCAGCTTCCCATAGGCTTCTGAGGATAAGTCCTGCTCGAATACCATTCATACGGAGTGTTCGATCGTTCAAATCGTACAAATTTTTCGGACGCTCGAATGAAATTTCACAATTTCTACGTGAAATCAAACGATCGGTATCTGATCGTACGAATTCATCGAGAAATCGGATATCGAGCAAAATGATAGGCTAAAATAATTTGATAAGCATTCTATGGTCAAATACTTATCGAATTGTGAATTTAGTCGAATTTGTTTTGGGGAATAATAGTAAATTTGCCCCTAAGTGTTCCTATTCAGAGCTCAGCCAAAAATATGCCCCATTTGTATTTTAGAATTTTTTTAAACTCCCATTAACTCCAATGGACTAGAAAGTCTACCAATCAAATTATTATTTAAATATTTTTATTAAAAATGTAATCTTCTAAACTTGGGTGAATAGGATTGACTCAAAACTCAAATGGAATTAGATTCAAGTTTTAAAGGGCAATGAAACCCCCCAGGCGCTAACTATTTGGATAACTCCCTAGTTGAATTTGGCAGTTTTGGCCATAAAAAAAACTAAAAAATTCAAATTCGCATTCAAATTTGATGCTTGATAAATCTGCCCCTTAGTATTGACAAGTATTGCTTAAACAAAACAATATTTGAGAATATTAGAGAGAATTAACTCTTAGGGGCCAAATCATCAAAGGTTGAATTTCGAGGTGATCAGCTCAAATTCGAATAAAAAAAAGGCCAACCAAATTATATTTAAAAAATCTATTTTTTAACTTCAAGTAAAAAGGCTGTATTCAATCTTCGAATCGAATGATCAAATTTAAAAAAACCTTTTCAACATCCACTAAATACGTAGGTTCTAGGAGGTCCCCCAGTTTTGAGATGGCGAATAGTTGAATAGTCGAATTTCAAAAGAGACAGTACATGATACATTTTGATATTCAAATTTTCACATTTCTTTCAATTTTAATTGAATTTGGACTATTCCCTAGTCGAAGTACACTAAGAGGCACATTTACTAAGGGTCGAATTTCGGGGGTTAACACACCCTCGAATTTGACCCTCGAATTTAGGTCGAATCAAAACCCCTCGAATTGAATTTCAAATTCGAGGGGTTTAAACGCAATTCGAATTATTGAACGATCGAATATAAAAAATTAGATTGATCGATAAAATCGTACGATTCAAATGATTTTAAGCATTCGATAAAAATGTTTATATTCGATCAAAAAAACTTGGAAAAATCCTATGGGTTTTAGCTGCTGAATTGTTATATCAATTTTTTTTAAAGGGCCAGTACTTCGACAATAGAATTCGAATTTTTGAATTTGACAAATTCTAATCGAATTTTGGGATATTCTATAGTCAAATAAGCCCAAAATAAATTAGAATTTAGAAATTTTTTTATTTGAATTTTCACCTAGAATCAATTAGACCTTTAGTAAATGTGCCCCTAAAAGTAGCTCGAAATTTGAATTTAAAAATTTGATTTTACAATTCGAAGTAATATCTACCATTTTTTTCATTTTATTCATCAACATATTTGATAACTGAATCCCTGATAGTCATGGTCTACTCCATACAGAATATGCATTTAATCAGAAGATAGGTACAACCCATGCTAAGAAGTTTTTTTGTTGGAAATGCATAGTATTACAATAAGAAATCGTAAAGTGTGACTAGGATTGTTATATCTGTATAGCATTGGATAAGGAACTCACTGTACATAGTGTATTTCAGTGCTGCCCAGTTCTTACCACCATATACAGTAGATCACCAATTTACAATATACCACACATTCAAGGATCAGCTAACATAAGAAATAAAGGCACTGAAGTCCTTTGAGCCCTGAACAATGTCTTAAAATCCCTACAAGGGCTAAAATATGTATGCATAGCATTTTAACAATGGAATGAAGCAATAATTGGAAAGAAATGGACCTCAAACCAGAGAAACAGCACATGTATGTATGGCATCTCTCATAAAACTCACCTAAATTAGGCCAAGTCCCATTCATAATTAAATTTTTTAATAGAATCTCTCCAAACATTTGACAGCTAATACTTGAAACTTAAATTACAGATTAAATATCTTGGGGGATATTTATTAAAACTTGATTTTTTCTTGTTGAGTGTTTTATTGAAAAAAAGTTTCAAGATGTATTATGTCCTGAAGCTGATAGCTGAAGCTGTATCCAAAAAGACTCCACTGAAAAATTATTGTGCAGCAATTTGATTGAGATTTGAATTGAGTTTTTTGTAAACTTGAAAAAATCCGAATTCTTTTTCCATCTGAATTTTGGGCCTGAAACATTAGTAAATTAGACAAATTTGTGGAAGCTTGTTTCTGGTAAAATATGAGAAAACAAAAATTAAGGGGCAACTTTATTATTATTCCCCATAATTAGCTCGACCAAATTCGCAATTTGTTTTAGGCTATCATTTTGCTCGATATCCGATTTCTCAATGAATTTGTATGATCGGATACCGATACCGAAAAAATCGTGAAATTTTCTTAGAGAGTCCGAAAAATTTGTATGATTCGAATGATCAAACGATATGATCGTATGAATGGTATTCGAGCAGGCCTCAGAAGCCTATGGGCAGCTTCCCATAGGCTTCTATTACAATTCGGTAGGTTCAATCTGTTGAAGTAGTCGAATAACTTTAAACTTTTAAATCCTTCGATCATCGAATGATCGAATACCCGATCATTTGATCTATTCGATCTATTTGATATTCAATGATCGAGGAGGCCAAATTTCACTTTATGATTTCACGAAAAATTTGTACGATCGTAATTCGAACTTCGATCATTTCACGTGAAATTCGTAAATCAGCCCCTAAGAGTGAAGTTCCGCCACTAGAGGGTAATTCCGCAGCTCTCAATTAATTTCTATGGGATTTTTGAAGGCATATTTATCAAAGGGTGAAACTTCACTTCACCCATTAATAAATACGCCTTTCAAAATCCCATAGAAATGAATTGAGAGCTGCAGAATTTCACTCTAGTGGCAGAACTTCACTATTTGATAAATTTATCCCTTAGTTACTTGTGGAAAATATATGCCTAATTTGTTTTGATTTTCAAGAGCATGGACAACAATATTCTCTAGGGCTATTTCAACCTAAAGCTCACAGAATACAGTTTGTAAAAGTGAATAAAGATTTTATAAAAACCATTTACAATGTTTCTCAGTAACATGACAGTTCTTGGCAAAGTACTAGCATTTGTTTTGTGCATGTATAAACTGCAAAGAAACAAAGGAAATATGAGGTATGTGTTATGCGGTGATCAAAATCCTATATAATAAAGTTCAAGTGTCTCTGCTTCCAGTCCCTGTGTCCGTGGAATTGCGCTACTGCGCATGTGCCCCACGGACAGCCAGCGCGAAGCGTCTAACTCTAGCGCAAATTCGCCAACACCAACAATAGGAGTTTGAAAAAAAAATTGACAATTTTTCTAAGTCCCACCGACTCTGGCGAATTTACGCTAGCAAAGTAGATAGATTACAATAGATAGGAGGTCGAAAAAAAAATTGAAAATTTTTCTTAGTCCCAAAAAACGCTGTGTTTTTTTTTTCTTTTTCAGACTATCACCCACAATGGTAAAACACGCCACAGCGTTTTTTTTCAACCTCCTATCTACTGTATTGCTCTAGCGTAAGTGCTAACGAACAGCAAAACGTTGATCTTAGTGAATTTGCTTAATTACGATCCTTCGCCAGTGCACAACTTCGCCTGGCGTAAGGGTGTGAAGTTGTGCAAGTCGATCTACTTCGCTAGTGTAAATTCGCCAGAGTCGATGTTCATGAATTTGCATTTACGATTTGACGTCACGCTGGCGAATTTGCGCTAGCGTTAGACGCTTCGCGCTGCCTGTCCGTGTGGCACATGCGCAGTAGCGCAATCCCACGGACACAGGGACTGGACGTAGAGACACTTGAACTTTATTATATAGGATTCGCGCCGTATGCAAATTAGGCTTCGATAGAGAAATTGCGCTATGCCTAGCGAAGTAACACTAGCGTAAACACGTTACTGTTCGCCGACCAGAGCGTAAATTCGCAATTTAGTGAATTTGCGTAGCGCAGGTGAAAATTCACCTGACGTGACGCTAGTGATTTTTCGGATCTTAGTGAATGTCCCACTTGGAGCGCAGAGACTTCCTTTAG
>CM044432.1:83426294-83439073 GCA_024363595.1 Xenopus borealis | reverse complement strand
AATGTTTGATTACATATGTTCTAGCGCCCGTTAATTTAACGGGCTTAATGTCTAGTATAATGATATTTTCTATCCTGAAGAATGTTGTTTTTCAGCATTAATTTTCTTATATAAAACAGGCCACATGGCAGCTTAAAAATAAAATGCACTAATTTATTTGAAGTAAATGGAATTCTAAATCAAATTTGTATCTGTGAATATTAGTGATGGGCAAATTTTTTCGCCAGGGGCAAATTCGCGGCGAATTCCCGTGATTCGACGCTGGCGAATAAATTTGCGAATCGCCAGTGAAATTTCGCTTAGCGAATATTCCCTGAAAAAACGAGTCGCGCGTCTTTTTTGACGCGACACGCCGAAAACGACGCAACGCGCCAAAGTTGACGCGACTCGTTTTGCGCCAATTCGCGAATTTCTCTGGAAATTCGCTAATTTTTTTGAGAAGCGAATCTCGGGAGATTCGCCCATCACTAGTGAATAGCACTGTTTATATTATAAATACCTCAACTAAACTATGCTTGATAGATTTAGTCCATAGTTTTCTGATTTCTGTTGGTCTTGACCTGCCTGGGTCATATCCATTCTAGCCATGTCTTAATTGTCGTGACTTGGCTCTGGTCTTTGATACAAGCAAACCAACAGGGGTTTTCCACACTTCCTTTATTTTTAGAAGGGGTATTTACCCCTAGTGAACTGACTGTTTTTTCTCGGTTTTTGGAAAATATGTCACCATATGGACTAACCAAGAACTTTATTCAGGCAGCTATAAATCAAAATAAATAACATATATAAATCTCTAAAAATTCATGTTTTTTCAGACCATTATTAGTAAAGAAAAAATCTGAAAACCTCTAAAAGTCAGAATTGATTAAACATGTTCAGATAGGATCAGCATAGTATCCATTGACTTCTATGGGACTTCAACAGCTTTTACTTGCCACAGTTTTGAATTATCAATTATAACAATGTTTTGCCATGTAGTACAGATGAAGAGTAGAAATTTGGGATAGTGTTTGTAATGAGAGCCATGGCAAATGAGAACCCTTGCCATTCATTTGCACACATGGAACTAGAGCCTAGGAATCAAAATCAAAATCATAGTTTACTGGAAATAACATTGAGAAACAGAAATTATGATACTTGCTTATACTTAAAAAAGGTCAAATGCCTTTGCTTACTAGGGTTATAATTGAAAACAATATGCAAATAATGAAATGCTAAAATATGCAATTGATTATTTTGTGCAATAGACCGGTTACAATATATCTATAGCTAATATAAATCAGGTGCATTACTTGCAGCTGCCTAGATCCTGTCCTAATGAATGTTTTCTCTGGCTAAAAGATCACAAGATATGACAAAAAGAAACAGTTTATTGAGGTGGGCGTTAATTGTTGGTGTTATTGGGGCAACACCAGCAGGATTAGCATATAAATAGCACTGTATGTTGCTAAGTGGCATTATTTAAGTTTATTCACCTGTAAGATGCAGTGTATTTCCAGTATGTTTTGTTTAGTAAAATAAATATTTCTATAATTTTTTGTTTGAGTATGGATTTTGTGACTCATTTGCTCACCCCTTTGTTCACCCCTTTTGTCAGGTTGTCTGTCTTTTCCCTTTTCTGAAGTTGGGCTTTGTATACCTGGACCCTACATTTAATGCTGTGAATTAAACATTGCTTTTGTGTTTGTTCAGAAATTTGAAATAATTACTCTGAATGAATGAGTGAATGCTGTAACATTTTCGTCCATTGAGGTAGTGTATATTTTAATTAATGTATAGTTTGATATAAATGAATATTTTTTCCACTGGTCTCTTGCTGATAAGATGTGAAGCAGATGTCATTGTGCTACATGGTCGTTCCCACAAACACATTTTCCTCACTTTCAGGATTGTGCTCTGATTGCTTTTCTGTATGTAGACAGGTGGGAAAACTGCCAATTTAGAATTTCTTGATGGCAGTTTTATATATTGCATTAGTAAATTATGTCTTTCGCATTCATCTGGTGACAGCATCTGTCCTAAAAGAAAGTAAGTACATTAAACGAAATAGCAAAATGTAAATGAAATGCTATAAATAGCTAAGAAAATAGCTAAGAGTATAATATGTACTGTAATCCCTTTCTAGTTGTGCAACAAAGAGTAGATTGCAATAGGGCTAACTATGCAGTACTGTACATAAAGGATTTTATTATTAATTTATTATTTAATTATTTTTTATGCACCCAAAATCCCAAAATTCCCGCGATTCGCCACTGGCGAATAAATTCGCGAATCGCCAGCGAAATTTCGCTTAGCGAAAATTTGCTGGAAAAATGAGTCGCGCGTCGTTTTTGCCGCGACGCACGCCAAAAACGACGCGTAGAAAACGCTTACTGAAAATCCGCTGGAAAAACAATCTTTTCTTGGTTATGTGATGCTTAATGATGCAAGCTTTGGAAAACAATTTCTGCCCTGATCTACTATGGTCGAAGCATTGCTGCATTGACTTTTCATGAGCAAATTTGTCAGTACAATCTTATAAGTGCATTTTTATTACTGTTATACATTTGTTTGCAAATACTACATCAGGGAGTGTGCCCTTCTTTTTATTTACATCGGGGCAAATTTACTATTGGTCAAATTTCGAATTGAAAAAAATTAGAAATTTGACCATGTGAATAGTTAGGGAAGTAAAATCTCTCGAATTCAAATATCGAACGATTCGAACAATTTTAACCCTTCGATCAAATTTTTCTTATTCGATCAAAAAAAAAAAACTTTAAAACACCTATGGGAGCTTCCCATAGGGTTTTAAAGCAATTCGGTAGGTTCAATCTGGCGAACTGGCCAATCGAATTTTTTTTTAAAGGGGAAGTACTTCAAACATCGTGTATTCGAATATTTGAATACAATTAAATTAAATTTGAATTATTCTAATTATTTGAATCAGTCCAATATTGAAAATTTGATGGTGGAAGTTGCCTCATTTGCATATTCGAAATTCAAATTCGATTTTTTTTAAAAATTCAATCGCATTTAGAATCCATCATGTGAATTTAGTAAATGGGCCCCATAGTGTTTTAATTATGTTTACATTTGCTCCATTCATCACCTCTCCTGTCAAACTGGTCACGAATCGTGTTTTTTCCTCCACAAATTGTGGCATTTTATATGCTTCTAAAAAGATCTAAAATTTTAAATGTATTAAGTAAAAAACACAAAAACCTCTAATGTAAAAGTCAACGCTGATCTTATTTGACCAATTTAAATCAATTCGGACTTTGAGGTTTTGAGATTATTTTTTTTTTAACTACAGTTTGAATGAGAAAAAAATATTAATGTTAATAAATAGACCACTGAAGGATGCAATATAAGTAGATGTTATAAAAACAATCTTATCAGGTGGACTCTGTGATTTCTCATCTACCAAATAAAGAAAGTTGATTTGAATTAAAAATGCTTTCAAAATAATATATTTACACATTGAAATCGGTATGGATCAAAGAATCTTAGGAGCATTAACAAATATCCCTTAAGATTTTTTGTTGTCAGATAAACTTAGAAAAGTTGGCATCAAAATCATCAATGTTTGCAGCAGTTACAGAAGGCAGTTCAACTAAGAAAGCAATTTCAGCTTCTGGACAGCTCCCATGCCGTATAGTATGAAAACCTGATTTGCTATACACTTGACACTGTGGGGCAAATGTACAAAATTCACTTGAATGGATCGAAGTTTGATCAAATTATATCGAATTCCGATTGTACAATTTTATGGATATTCGAATATCAAATTTGGCCTCTTCGATCATCAAATACGGAATTATCAAATAGATCGAATGATTGGATATTCGATAATTCGATGATCGAAGGATTTAAAATTTTAAAATCCTTCGAATGCCTACGTTGCCAGATTGAACCTACCGAATACCAATAGAAGCCTATGGGAACCTCCCATAGGCTTCTTTTGCTAAGACTTGCGCTAATACCATTCGTACGATAGAATGCCTCGATCGTTCGAATCATACGAATTTTTCGGAGGCTCGAAGGAAAAAGTTAATTTTTTCGTGAAATCAAACGATCGTTATCCGATCGTATGATTTCATCGAGAAATCAAAAATCAAGCAAAATGATAGCCTAAAACTGTTCGATAAGCATTCGATAGTCGAATGCTTATCGAATATCAATGGAATTCGAGGGATTTTTGTAAATGTGCCCCTGTATGTGCTCTAGACAACTCTGAATTTACCCACCAATACCCTTGATACATATCATACTGTTTATAGGCTCTCTGTTTGTGCTAGCATTTTTTACATAAACCCACATTCTTCAAATAATTACACTGTCAGTAAGTATAGTAGTAGTATAGACCAATTTCAATTAACCAGTGTATCATACTTTCTAACAGTAACTAAATCATACTACTTTCCAGTATCATTTCCTGGTAATGTCCGTGTGTATGGGCTTGGATACTGCTTCTGAATAAAGAAACACTGTTTAGTTATTTATTCAGCTGGATTTGTTTGAGTTTGTTTTTATTCTGACAGAAGTTTCAAAATACACAAACCAAACAAAAATTAAAATCAGTATACTTATCAAGCCTTCTCTTTAATTATTTTCATGAAGGCACTGTCCTGAGTAACAACAATGTCTGTCCACACAAATGAGGAACCAGCTAATGAAGGTTTCCTTATTAATAGTCCCAGTTCTACTAATACATCTAATGATGCATGGTTCACACATGATGAAATTCAAAAGAGATTAGAACATGTTACAATAAACAAAGGTCCAGGGCCGTGATCAATCTGCGCATATTGGCGCAAAATTCAAATATTTAAAGAGCTATTGTGCTAGTTTACTTGCCCGTTATAGGTTTTCTCCTGGTGCCTGTATCAAGTGCTATAAAGCTTCTAGTCTTCTTCTGATCTCCTGTGTTTGACCCAGCGTGACCTCTGTATCCTGACCCTTGCCTGCAATTTGACTTTGATTCTGCTAAACCTTACTGTTTAACTACTTGGTTTTGACCTCTGCCTGTTACCCGACTTTGAAAAACCCTTCTGATTGACTTCCAGGTTTGACCCTTGTCCGCCTGACTACATTTGTACTCCACCTGCCTCGACCCGGCCTGATCCAACTACTCTTTTGCCTGAAGCCTTGTATCACGACCTTCTGCCCAAAAGACTTTGTTTAACAGTCGAGCCCCACTGCTAGCCAGAACTCTTCTCCTTGCACCTCTCGTTAAGTCCAGGTGGCATCCAAGTAAGGCTCCTCATGAAGCCAAAGGCGGTCACACTACTGGTGAATGAGTTTCCTTTAATGAGAAGGATCTTGGGTTTTTTATAGATAATAAGTTGTCTAATTCTGTGCAGTGTCATTCTGTAGCTACTAAAGCAAATAAAGTTCTGTCTTGCATGAAAAAGGGCATAAACTCAAGGGATCAAAACATAATTATACCTCTTTATAGATCCCTAATAAGACCTCATCTAGAGTATGCAGTGCAGTTTTGGACTCCAGTCCTTAAGAAGGATCTAAATGAGCTGGAGAGAGTGCAGAGACGTGCAACTAAATTGGTTAGGGGTGGAAGACAAATTATGAGGATGGACTGTGCAGGTTGGGGTTTTCTTCTCTGGAAAAAAGGCACTTGCTAGGGGACATGATTACACTTCACAAATACATTAGCTGACATTATAGACAAATATCAGGGGACCTTTTTACCCATAAAGAGGATCACTGCACCAGAGGCCACCCCTTCAGACTAGAAGAAAAGGACTTTCATTTGAAGCAGCGTAGGTGGTTCTTCACAGTGAGGACAGTGAGGTTGTGGAATGCACTGTGGGTGATGTTGTGATGGCTGATCCTGTTGATGCTTTTAAAAGGGGCTTGGATGATTTTTCGGACAGACAATATCAAAGGCTATTTTGATACTAAACTCTACATTTATTATAACTATGGTTATATATGGTTTGTGTGAAAGAGTGGAGGGGTGTGTGTGTGTGTGTATGCTGGGTTTTAATTTTTTTTGAAAAATTTTAAATGAGGGGTTGAACTTGATGGAATTTGTCTTTTTCAACCCAATTTAACTATGTAACTGTCAGCGTTCAGCGCAACTTCGCGCTGAGGTCATCACACTGGCACCTAGTTCCCGTCCGGCGCGTGCGAATAGTCATGCACCTTGTCGCGCGCACGTTTTGACGCAAACGTGCTGGCGTTTTAAGGAACACTCAGGCCTAGGTTCCTTGCAAAGTGATCTCTTTCTGACACTGAGCTACGTTTGTTGGTGAACTTCTTGATACTTTTTCCTGAGATATTTCCTGTGTATGACCTGGCTTGTTCCTGACGACGTTTCCTGAATACTCCCCTGCTTGACGCTTTACGATTGATTCCTGTGTATGACCCGGCAGCTTTACAGGTTAGTGTTGCAGGGCTTTTATTCTTATATTTTTGCTGATATTAGTGAAGTCTATGGTGCATAATTTATTGTTTTTGTAGATTCATTTGGTAATAAAACGCACATGCTGACATACAATGGTAATTCAAAAAGTAATTTTTTTATGAAATGCGCTTGAAGGTTGAAATAGGCCTACTTTAAAATAAATTGTCAGGCACTTAGAGTAAAACGGTAGCTGGGTAGACAAAATACAAATTAATCAACTGGAGCCTTACACAGATTTAGTTTATGCTTGAAGTCATAAGATACTGATCCACAAGGAATATGTTCATGTAGCTTTGTTTTTATATAGTACTACTTGTTAAAAGGCACCTGTCACCCAAAAATAGTATTCAAAATCCTTTAATCATACACAATACACAAATCATACATAATCATATACAATCATATACAATATTTGATTCTTGTTTCCTTCAGTCTAGGAATTCATAATTATAGCAAGCAGGCAGGAGCCTTTTTGTGGACACTGTTATTAAAGCAAGCCTTGCATCTTCTAAAAAAACTTGTTTGTGCACCAGATGGGGGTCCAATGTCCATCCGCATGCACTGGCTACACAATTAAACATTGAAGAAAATGGGGGGGGGATGTTTGGAGTGCAATGACATCTAGGAAGTGCTGAATATACCTAAGGCAACAATTTTTGATTGACAGCTGAGATTTCTAAATGAGCTTACAACAGCTATGAATACTTTAATAAAAAATAGAAATTGGATTTCATGTTTAATTTGAAAAGGACTTTTGTAATACAGATTTTTGTGTCTGGGTGATAGGTTCACTTTTAAAGAACTTAAAGAATGTCCCATTTCTGTTCACCAAAAAATGTATCGCAACCTCAGAAAAACTCCGAAAATGGTAAAATTTCACCAAGTGCATTAGTGTCAACGGCTTTTTATTCCCAGCACAATTTTTTTTTTCTAGCATAACAAAACATTTGGCATAAATTCTAATGCATGTGTTTTTCTCACATATTTACAGTATCTTCAGTTTTGTTTCCCAGTTAAACAAAATTATGAAGCTATTCTAATTGCGTTTCCTGCCCTTTTCCCAGTTCAAAAACCAACAATTTTTTTCCAGCTCTAGCACGCATCTGTGAAAATATTTTCACACTTGTTTCAGGGGGAAAGGGTCACTCACATGCCTTACAGAGGGACAAATGTGACTCTAAATAAATATTATTGCAGGCAGTGGTTACAATGAGAGATTGGAATATGACTAGGAGAGGGACTGAATAGACAGATAAGCAATAAAAAGTAAAAATAGACAATATACAAAAGTAGCATCACAGAGCAATTCATTTTTGGTTGCTGGGGTCAGTGACCCTTATTTGAAAACTTGAAAGAAGATGGAGGCAAATAAAAAAATATATAAAAAATAAACAATGTAGAACAATTGCAAAGTTGCAAATTATAGACCATTCTATAACATAATAAAAGTTAGCAAATATTAACCACCCGTTTATGTCCATGTCTAATATTTTTGATCCATATAATTGTTAATTACTTGTACCCTTGAGTACAAAGGATTATTCAGCAGCGAATTAATTATGTTATTATGGGGATGTATAGTCTATAGTGATAAGCAAAAAGTTTTGCCAGGTTTCGCCATGAAAAAGACCAAAATCACCCTTTCTGGTCTTGGGGTTAGATGCAGAGAAGGCTCTTGATCGCCTGAATTGGGAGTATCCGCATAAGTTATTCGATCTCTTGGAATTCAGGGGCCCTTTCAGAAAAGCCATGTCAGCCTTATACTCATGTCCCTCAGCAGCAGTCAAAATAGAAGGCTAACTGTCCTCTAAGAAATAACCAACAGGACCAGACAGGGATGCCCCTCTCGCCTTTGATACATGCACTTTCCATAGAACCTATGGCAGCAGCAATCAGGAAATCACCAGAAGTGCCCTCAAGGGAATTACCTACAAAACAGGGAATATAAAATCTCATTATCTTCAGACAGAAGATGTCCTTTTCACCCTCACTAGACCAATGACATTTCTCCCAAATTTGAATGCCTACCTATGGCAAACTGTCCACTTATAAAGTAAACCAAGATAAATCGGAAGCTCTCCCTATAAACATTGCCTAAATACAAATTAAAGTACTGAAACTGAATTATAAATGAAGATCAGATTACATTAACTACTTAGGGATACAACTGACCCCAAGTCAAGATACCTTATATAAAGAAAACTACAACCCGCTTCTGACACAAACCCATAAAGACCTAGACTAATGGAACTCCTATACACTTTCCTGGTTTGGTATAATTTCAAAGCTCAAAATGGTTACCCTCCCTAGACTACTATACTATTTTGAAACTCCACCTGTTTGAATCCCATTCACAGTTTTGAAAGCAACTCAGGCCAAAATAGTAAAGTTTATATGGACCACCAAATTACACAGGATCTCCAAGAGGATACTAACATCTCCTCTCCTGTGGGGGGGGATTAGGTGCCCCAGATATAATTAAATATTATTTGGCAGCACAATTGTGACAAGCAGTGGCATGGTCAGACAGGGTATACTGTGGAAAATGGGTAACTTTAGAAAACAACATGGTATCCACCTATATCCAAATTATTATGGGATCCAAAGAGACATTTGAATGTAAAAGATAACCCACTAAAACTCTTTCTTTATGGAACTATGCCAATACTCAATACAACACAGTCCAAGAACCATGAAGACTAATCCCTATATGTAGGAACCCTTATTTCACCCAAGGACTTACCTATGCAATCCATGGCAAAAGGTAAACCTAAAGCAACTAAGGGATTTCTACAACCCACTAACCTGCAAATTGTTCACATTCCAGGAACTTCAAGCTCAACATGATTTAAGTGCTAAGCTAAAATACCAATATCTCCAAATCAAACATTTAATTCTTGAAACAACAGGGGCTTGGATATCTACGGAACACACACCAATGGATACCATCATGGCAACCAAAGTGAGCAGGAAGGGTCTTATATCAAACATTTATGATACACTTGATAAATGCTCAGAGACGTCATTTGTCAAACACGGTTACATGCAAACCTGGGAACAATTTCTTGGGATGGATATCCCTCTCATTAAGTGGTTACCAATATGGAAGAATGTCAAAAAAGCTTCAATGTGTGTTATGCATAAGGAAACAAACTTCAAAGTTATTATGCAATGGTATAGGACACCCACTAAGCTACACACAATGTATCCAGCAGTGTCTCTGGAGTGTTGGAGACAATGTGGAGAAATAGGCTTCCTATATCACATCTTTTGGACTTGACCTCTAATGGAAAACTACTGGAAAGAGGAATTAGCCTTACTGGAACCCATGCTGTGTCTCAATCTACAACAAGATCCACACACTTTTTTGCTAGGAATACCGTTTCCTAAACTTAAAAAGCATATACAGAAACTGTCTAATCCCATTCTGACAGCATCCAAACGAGTTATAGCACTGGAAAAGGGCACAACCTCCCACAGGAGCTGAACTAAAGTCAGCAATTCAAGACATTAAGCAGATGGAATATTAAGCAGCGATGCGTCGCTCTCAAATATCAAATTTCAAGAAAGTATGGAAATCATGGGATATTTCACACCCTTTGACAACATAACAGAGTATTTTTATAAACAAGTACCTCCCCAAATACCCCCGGACCCGGAAAGGTTTAAAATGTTATTGTTTCTTAATTTTCCTTCTTTCCTTGCATCTTCTCCTTCTTCCTTTTCCCGCTTTTATTTCCTTTTCATTATTCTTTCGACTTCTTTCAACCATATGATTTCCAACTGGGAAGAGATGTTCCACAATGCATAAGATGTATTCATACAATGGGTAGAAAACTTTTCATGTACTAATGTGTATAATGATAACTCTATTCAATAAGTACAGTGTAAAGATATGGATGTTTTGACATGAAAGTGAAAAATCTAACTGAAATAAAGAGTTAAAAAAAATTCCAGATAAAAAAGTACTCTGAAGATATTCTGATCTGAGCTAGGTTTCGTAAATAATTTGAAGATGTTGTGGTTTTTGATCGATATCCAAGTTTTTTTCATATGACTGTATATATATCAAATCCAAAAACAAGGTATGTTTCGGATTTTTTAAAGCTTTTATTGAGTCTTTTCCAGCACCAGATTTTTTTCGTGAAAATGTATTGATAAATATGGTTAAAAAGTCAGTGGGAATTTTTTCAGAGTGGTTTTAACAAAATAGTGAGAATAGTGAATTTGATCAATCAACCCTTAAGAGTCTATAATAAATCATGATTAAAGTGCTACTTTTTAGCATTCTATTTAAAATTTTCTGTTACAAATGATTTAAACATTGTCAGGATTTTTATATTTATTTATAGTATTTACAGTTCAATATTTGCCACCATACTACGATTAAACTGAATATGAAGCACCATCTCCAATTAAACACAGCTGGGCATACGGAGAAGAGTTGTGTGTTTCTGGTGTTCGGTGTAAGGTACACTCTATTTAATGCCAACCTTGTGGCTCTTCGTACTTCCTAGCTTGTTGTGCAAGGTTGTTATGGCACTGGTGCATTGAATTGGAAACAAAAGGGTTGTAATTCTGAGCACAACTTGCGGGACAATGCAAAAAGTTCAACAACATAAAAATGTGGGCCCTTTTGTCACTTAGATTGCTCAGTCAACACTGGCATATCAAATTCAAGTGGCAATCTTTTTAATAGTCTTCTTTATTATATTTTTCCGAAGCAGTGTAATGTACTTGATATTTCCATAGGCATGTGCCAAGTTACCAGATGCTGGGCAGATAATTATGGAAAGTGTAAAGAGTCATTCTTCTTCAGCCGCTTTACTCATCAATATCATTTGCACATCACTAAATTACAGTGAACAGTTTTCTGCAGAAGGCATCAAAATATATAAAAGATATCTGTTAAAGAATCTTCAGTTCTCTGTGATATTTAAATCCTGTGTTTTCTCTTTTAATACTTCACAGTCAGAGTGTATATAATGGGCTAATTCGGCATGAGGCATAAAAGCAAAGATGAATCAGTGGGGAAAATGCATGAATATTTATGCTGCATTAGCCTCTACATTGTTTCTCTAAACACAACAGATGATTTGAAACATCAGTTTTATATTTCTATAAATCATTATTAATGAAATAGTCCATAAAATGGCAAGTCAAATTCATACATTTAAACGTAATTTTTAACCAATAAAATATATAAAGCATATGAATATATAGATGATACAGTTATCTGCCATACATACTGTACTTCATATGTAACTGTGCATAGTACTGTTAGGGAAAGAGTTGTCCTTTTTTTAACTTAGAAGGGGTAAATTTTCATATTGGTGCAGTGTTTAGTTTAACCCTTCCACATACAGCATAATATTTGCAATACCATAGAAGTAGTGGGTAGTGGGTGTGCTAAGCATTCAAGGTTAGAGCTGCAATGAGGGATAATTTTATGCACTTAACACTAGCCCTTGCACCTGATGCACTGCTGTAAAGCACTTTGTGTGCACTAACACACTCAGATATGTTGCTATGCCAATACCTTGAAATAGTACTAAACATGTGAAAGAATAGTGTTGCAGAAGAAATTTAAAGTAGAACTAAAGCTTAACTAAATAAGTAGGCTAAGTAGGCTATAAATGTTGTACATTATGTTTTTAGCTGCTGTACCAGCCCAAGGCAACCACAGCCCTAGCACGTTCCTCCAAAAATGCCCCTGTAGCTCCCCATGTTCTTTTTTGCCGATTCCCTGCACATGCTCCGTGCTGCTATCAGCTACTAAGCTTATGGGCCGATTCAAAATATACAGTATACATAGAAAATAAATGTCACAGTATAGGACTTTTTAATTTTATTTATAAATATACACACACACACACATATACAGTATATATATATACAGTATATATATATATATATATATATATATATATATACAAAAAGTAATATAGTAGCGCACTCCTAGGGACTTCTTCTTAAATATTCTTTATTTGGTCATATAGTACAGGAATCAACGTTTTGGCTCCCTTCTAGAGCCTTTATCAAGATTAAAAAGCCATTCAAACAACTTCATTAAATAGCCAACGTGAAAACACACCCCCACCAGCTCCTCCTCCAAATCACCATCCCCAATTGTGTCTTCTCATATCCAACCAATAAATAAAACATATAAAATATTACCACACTGTAATCCAAAGTGCATAGAATAAATAGTTTAAATAGTATAAATAGACTAAAAGTTACAGCAGGAAGGAAATTATGCAGAGAAACCATAAAGTGTATCGGATTATGTTACTTGTAGTGACCATTATAACAAACTTGTAACATATCTGTCCATCTTACAATGTATCTATCTAGAATTCAGGAAGCAATT
>CM044432.1:83404341-83425128 GCA_024363595.1 Xenopus borealis | reverse complement strand
ACGCTTGAGTAGCGGGTATTGCTTAATATATGATACGCTAGCTAGGTAGTCACAGTGCCTTTTTGACACAATTGTTCCCAAAATGCCCCATCCTATACACACTTCCCAAGGTGCATAAGGGCCTGAACCCTCCTCCAGGGAGGCCTATTGTGTCTGCTAGAGAGAGTTTGCTACACCCACTGGGAGTGTATTTGGATCGTTTATTGCAGCCTATCGTTCAGAGTACAGACACATATCTTAGAGACACACCCCATTTCTTGAATTGCATTAGTGAGGTGAAGCTCCCACTCGATAGAACTATTTGTCTGGCAACTATTGATGTTACAAGTCTTTATACTTGCATTCCCCATATGGATGGGATAGAAGCTGTTGGTGAATCAATAAGGGGTGCCAGTGATTTTAGGGGTCCGCCAATAGAATTTGTGTTGACTCTGCTGAGATTATGCCTGACATTGAATTATTTTCGCTTTGAACAACAGTTTTTTCTACAAAAGATTGGGATCGCGATGGGTGCCTCGATGGCCCCTGCGTACGCAAACCTATATATGTACCAGTATGAAAGGGTCAATATCATTGACAGGTTCGGAGAGCGATTAATATGTTATAAACGGTTCATCGATGATGTCTTCCTAATTTGGGACGGAGATAGATCTTCTTTCGACGAGATGATTGGCCACTTAAATTCACTGGCATCAGCCATTAGGTTCACAGCTTCATGTGATGAATATAAAGTACAGTTCCTTGATGTGGAGGTATGGCGAGAACGAGACAGGTTACACTATTCTTTGTATAGAAAATCAACAGATAGGAACACTTTACTGCATAGATCCAGTTGTCACCCTCTAACTTTGAAACACTCTTTACCAATATCCCAGTTTTGCAGGGTTCTGAGAAATAATTCAGACGATGAAAGATGTGAGTCGCAGATCACGGAAATGTGGAATAAATTTAGAGCCAGAGGATATGAACACAAGGTATTGCATAAAGCCCTGCAGCAGGCCCGTGGTAGGGTGCAATCTGATATTGACAGAGGAAAATCGCAGAGGATGACTTTTGTCTCTAGATACAGCACGGCTTCAGGACAGATTACCAAATTGGTAAGGGATAGATGGTCGATTATTAGGGCTGACAAAGATTTAAACAGAATCTGCCCAGATCATCCAATGATGGCATACACACGGGGACAAAATTTGCGTGATCTGTTGGTGAGTACGGACCCAGAGAAATGTTATCAGAAACAAAAGACTTGGTTGTCACTAGGGAAATCGTGGTGCAGGAGATGCCCTAACTGCACCTCATGCAGATATATGTGTCCTGGTGAGTACTTCCACCATCCACACACTGGCCAAAATATCAATATCAGACATCATATAACATGCACCACCACACATGTGATATATTTGATTGTTTGTCCATGCGGCCTTGCATACATAGGAAAAACTGATCTGACTCTCAGAATCCGTATGGATGGACATAGATCGGCCATTAGCACAGCCTTTAGGGACGGCAAAACCACAAAACCAGTGGCGAAACATTTCCTAGAAAAGGGGCACAGATTACCTGTGTTTAGATTCATTGGCATTGACCACGTACCAGAGTTGAGGAGAGGTGGTGATAGGTCACAAGCATTATTGCAACGTGAAAGGTATTGGATAAGGAAATTAGATACTGTTGCCCCTAAAGGTTTGAATGAACATTGTTTTTATAATTGCTTCCTGAATTCTAGATAGATACATTGTAAGATGGACAGATATGTTACAAGTTTGTTACAATGGTCACTACAAGTAACATAATCCGATACACTTTATGGTTTCTCTGCATAATTTCCTTCCTGCTGTAACTTTTAGTCTATTTATACTATTAAAACTATTTATTCTATGCACTTTGGATTACAGTGTGGTAATATTTTATATGTTTTATTTATTGGTTGGATATGAGAAGACACAATTGGGGATGGTGATTTGGAGGAGGAGCTGGTGGGGGTGTGTTTTCACGTTGGCTATTTAATGAAGTTGTTTGAATGGCTTTTTAATCTTGATAAAGGCTCTAGAAGGGAGCCAAAACGTTGATTCCTGTACTATATGACCAAATAAAGAATATTTAAGAAGAAGTCCCTAGGAGTGCGCTACTATATTACTTTTTGTGTAAGCAATTCCAAGAAGCAGCACCCGGGCCAGCAAACAATGAGTTAATGCTAAGGAGTGCGGATCTGCTTGGTTGGTATATATATATATATATATATAAATACATACATACATACATATATACAGTCCTATAAAGTTTGGTAACCCTCTCAGCCTGCATAATAATTTACTCCACTTTCAAAACAAAGACATACCACGGATATCTTTTTTGTTGAAATTGAAGTAAATATATATATATATATATATATATATATATATATATATATATATATTAGAAATTCGTCAAAATGGCAACTCCTTGCCATTTCACCTACACACCATCCATGTTGATGACAGATGTTTATAGTTTTTTTGTTATTACAAAATTGCTTTGTAACCCACATAATGGCAAAAATGTTGTATACATTTTTGGTATGTAGTCCAAAAAAAACGCATATTAATATGAAGTTGGCCCCCTCTTTGCTTCTAAAACTTTCTTTCCACTAGGGGGCCGATTTATCAAAAGTCGACTTTTTGATTTCTTCACGATTCAATGAAAAATGGAGAAAAAAAGTGCAAATGCAAATACAGTGTACTTGTGAATATTCTTTGTGAGCTTAAGTAGTTGGCATTTATTAAATAATAAAACCATGAAGAAAATAAAAGCTGGTGAGGTCAATAGGAGCCAATGGGAATTGTCTTTAACAGCTTTAATTATATATTTTTTTTTTCCCAAGTTCATTACAACATTCGAGCTTTTTTATTCTCATTGAAAATTAATAGAACAACGTGATTTTTAATGTTGAGCAACTTTTTTGAGAAAAACACACAGGTCTGTCGCTTTTTATCTATTTTTTTCTTGACCTCAAAAATGTGTGAACAGGCCTCCATATCAAATGTATCATATAAAAGAAAGAAAATGAGGAGCAAACTGCAGTAAAGGCTAAATCTAACCCTCAAATGTTTCTAAGTTATATTTATAGTTAAAATATGTGGGAAGAGAGTGTAACTCCTTTAAATAATGGTAATATTGAGGCTATAAAGGATATAAATAAGGGAAACATGCTTAATCAGTTCTTTTATTCACTGTGTACAATTGAGAAATTAAGACCCATCCTCAGCCTGGCAATTAGGCCAGTAACTTCTATGCTGGACAAGTTATTTAAAGGAAAAGTATCTATCTGTAAATTTGCTCTAAACAGCTCCCCAGATTAATGTACCTTAGTCCCTACTGCAAGTCTGCTCTGGTTTCTGTGTTATCAGCAGCTTGTTTCCCCTTCTTCCTGGTGCAGAGTGAAGCCCACCCCTTAGCTTACTGAGCTGTCCATATCTCTCTGACTAGTCGGAGAGATCATTTGCTTGCTGTGACTTATCAGAGAGGAAGGGGGAGACAGTGTGTGCACCAGCAGCTTTTTTTTCCTCCCTGCACAAATGTGCACTCCCTACACAAATCCCTGAACCTTTACTATAAATTACAAATGCCACAACATACTGCCAATCTAATTCTAACACATTCCACTGTACCCTAAATGATTAGTAAGCTAGTTCTGATCTTAAATAAAATCCCCACTTGCCATTCTAACTGATATTAAATCAGCTCCCCCAGCCTCATCAACAATCACTTGCACAACCACCATAGTTAATCTATGTCAGTATGCAGAAATGGAAAAAGAAAAAATCAAATAGCTTTGTACATAAATTGATCAGTAAATGAAACAAAGGGACACATGAATGAGTTAATCAAACTCGTAAAAAAAAATCAGCTTTATTCTTTACATAACCAGACAGAAGATCAGGCATAGCAATCAATAGCATTATAAAATGTTTTATATATTGAGAAAGGGCTGTTAATTTACCTACAGTACATCAACAGTGTAAGAGAAATATTCCTCTCAGTGCTGCTGTGATATGGAATGAACCAAAACAAGCAGGGAGTGCACGTGAGGAGAAAAAAAAAAGCTGCTGGTGCACACACTGACTCCCCCTTCCTCTCTGCTAAGTCACAGCATGCAAATGATCTCTACGACTAGTCAGAGAGGTAAGGACAGCTCAGTAAGCTAAGCGGCGGGGCTTCACTCTGCACCAGGAAGAAGAGGAAACAAGCTGCCGATAACACAGAAACCAGAGCAGACTTTCAGCAGGGACTAGGGTACATTAATCTGGGGGGCTGTTTAGAGGAAATGACATGACATGACTATGTATTTATGTATAGGTCATGTCTGACAAATCTGATTCTCATATTAAAGGAAAACTATACCCCTGAACAGTGTAAATGTCACGGTCGGCACCCAACACCAGAACAAACACCAAGCACCCTGGTCTTGGCTCATGCTTCACCAGTAGTGTGACCGCCTTTGGGCCTCGGGAGGAGCCCTCGGCTTACTGGGATGCCACCTGGACTTAAACGAGAGGTGCAAGATAAAGGTCCTGGATATGCAAAGGGTCACGACTGTTTATAGAGTCAATAAAGCCAAAGGTCACAGTACAGACAGGAATAGGCAGATTCGTAGTCAGACAGGCTGGGTCGATGCAGGCAGATAGCTAGGATCATCAAGCAGGCAAAGCGTCAAACCAGGTGATCAATCAGATGGGGTGAGGCAGAATCGGAGTCAAATAACAGGCAGGGGTCAAAACCAGAACGTCAGAAGGGTTTAGCAAATTCAGTTGGTTTCAGGCAAAGGTCAGTTTTCAGAGATCAGAGTAGTCAAAAGCGACGCAGGGTCAAACACAGGGAATCATGATCAATAACAAGGTCAGGAACAAACTGGAAACAAGCTTAGAGCACAAGGTACTAGAACCTATCACAGGCAACTGCAGTTCCCTTTAAGTACATTTGAACATGACGTCAGCACGCCTGCACCTTTAAATAGTGGAAGAGCATGCACTAGGAGGCAGCCGGCAGGAAGAAGAGGAGCTCATATGTAAACCCCTGCTTTATGAAAATCATTTCCATAATAATATACTTTAATGATACTTTAAAATCGCCATTTTAAAAAATAACAGCCATCCCTTGGGATCCTATGATTCATGGTGCACAAAAAAAAAATATAGGTTAGGTCACAAGTCTTTTGCTTCTACACTTCTTCATTTTACAGTTAGATCTGGAGAATTTCTGGTCAAGTGATCTCTGAGGCAGCACAGAGACCATCATGAAATGGTTGTTCAAGGCTCTGTAAAAGGGCTAGATTTACTTAAATATATATACACCAGTTTGGTAAGATTCTTTAATATGTCATTTAATTGTATATAAAATATCTGTTGCTTAATTATTCATTTTGGGGGTTTAATTTTCCTTTAAGCATTCATAATACTGAATGTTCACTATAGACACCAGTATCTTTCACTAAATATTACTCCATTACTATTCTTTTTGAGTATATTATGACAATAGGTGAATACTTTAAAAGTAATTTACAAAAGCAGGTGCAGGTGGACAATGCATCTACATGCTACTCCGGCTTTAACAAGAGGCAAAGGTGGCAACATTGCATGGTTAATGTATACATCCTGCCTCTTCTAATGAATGGAATGAACAACTGCACCTACTTATGCTGGGGAACCCTGGAGCTACCACCATCCAGACCTACAATAAACTCATCAGTTTCAGTGAGCACAGCAGCAAATGCATCTTGGAGCACTGACATATAGTGATGGGTGAATTTATTCGCCAGGGGCGAATTGGCGGCGAATTCCCACGATTCGCCATTGGCGAATAAATTCACAAATCGCCAGCGAAATTGCGCTTGGCGAAAAGTTTGACGCGACGCGCTGAAAATGGCGCGTCGGAATCGACGCGACGCACCAAAGACTCGTGTCAAAAGTGTGCCGCAACTCGTTTCGCGAATTTTTCGCCAATTCGCGAATTTCTCTGGAAATTCGCGAATTTCTCTGGAAATTCGCGAATTTTTCGGCGAAGCGAATCTCGGGAGATTCGCCCATCACTACTGACATATTTACTGTATTCTAAAACTATTGGGGAAAAATTTACTATGATTATTCCCAGGCAGGTAAGTCTTTAATTGTGGGAGTTAAAGAGAGAAAAAACAAACCATTGCACTGCTTGTGGAGAACAGATGTTGCACATTTTATTGATAAACCCTAAGTTATAAGAAAGTGTGTACAGTATAAGAACTTGTTTTCCACATCTGCTGCAAATGACATGCACATAAGCAAAATACTTTGTTTTTATTATATATTGGTGAAGTCTGCATGTGAACTGGTTGATGCTGACAACCAATTTAGGATGTTTTGTTATGTAATAGACCCATGCCACCAGCAACCACTGTCTTCTATAGGGAGTATGGAAAAACAAGGAAGAAGAAGTAAAATCACATACAGTAGGTTTGACTGCTTTCTTACCGTGTCTTTTCTGGATCATTCAGGCTGAAATGATTTTAACTCTGGCAGGTGATGGGGTAGAAACTGTTATTCCAAAGTTATTTCAGGTTGGCAGAAGACTGGACCAATAGAAACAAATTGGTGCAGTTGACAAGTGTTTAAAGAAAAAATCTGACACCAGAAGCCATACATGTTTCATGCCAAAAGGGGCACTAAAAGGGATTGCTCACCTTTGAGTTAACTTTTATAATGATGTAGAGAGTGATATTCTGAGAAAATTTGCAATTGATTTTCATTTTTTATTTGTGGTTTTTGAGTTTTTATTTCACTAGCAACCCTAGCAACTATGGATTGATTTTAATAAGAAACCAGAATATGAATAGGACTGGACCTGAATAAAAAAAGAGGAAGGAAAAGTAGCAAAAACAATAAATGTGTAGCCTTACAGAATATTTGTTTTTTTTAGATGGGGTCAGTGACCCCCAATTGAAAACAAGGATAGAGTCAGACTTAGAAAGCAAATAATTAAAAAACAATAAAAAAGACAAATGAGAGACCAATTAAAAAGTTAATTAGAATTAGCCATTCTATAACATACTAAAAGTAAATTTAGGCTAAGGAATCATAACGGTAACAGCATTTGAAAGCTAAAACACCAATGCCAGTTCATAGCTGAATGAGTTTGAATGAGTTTTAGTTTACAAGGGGAAAATTTGGTAATACTTGTAAAATGTCAGGAAAATAGAATCCCTCTTTATATTGCTTTGGTTCAATCCCCACTATTCTAACAATAATATTTCATATTATTTTCTATATTTATGAGTAGAACAGAGATGGCACCATTTCTTTTATTAATACATAGTAACATAGTAAACAGTCAAATTCTTAACACACAGCAAGCTAAGACCTAAGTTATCGCCATGTTGTTTACATTGTTCAGAGGATAGCAAAATGATTAATCCATGGAAAATGCTTGTACCGAATGACAGAATGAAAATTGTAACAACTGACTATGTAATGCTGTTTGGAAATAGGATTCATTACAACAGCTGGATTACTTTAGTCAGTAGTAGATTAGATCACTGATATTTAGCCACCATGACTAGTGAAAAATGAAGCATTCCAGGGATGGAAAATAAACCATCAAGGTACATGGGAGGTCTTCCCTTATTTAGTCAAGGGCTTTTATATCTTGTTACAATATGTCATATCACTATTTTTTTAATCCAAATTTCAGCTGGTTGAAATGCAGAATTTATAAAAGAACAAATTTACAGAAATCATAAGCTAGTATAACAAATAACTGCAGACCCGTTTACACAACCCTAGAACTTAAATCATAATACAAAGCACAGGTTGCTTCCTATAGACTCAATTTTATCCAAATAACCCAAAATTTTAAAAATTATTTCCCTTTTCTCTGTAATAATAATAAAACAGTACCTTGTACTTGATCCCAACTAAGGTATAATTAATCCTTGCTGGAAGCAAAACCAGCCTATTGGGTTTATTTAATGTTTACACCATTTTCTAAAAGATCCAAAATATAGAAAGATCTTATATCCGGAAAACCCCAGATCTTGAGCATTCTTGTGAACAAGCTCTTTAGAACAGAATGCCAAGTACAGATGCAAAGCATAATCCACATAAGGCAGTCTAAAATAAGTTTGCCACAGTGATCTGCATAATGTTATTGATTGCTATCAATTTTACCAGCTCTGAGAGAGAGAGAGAGAAGCTCCTTTCTACTTTGCTGATCTTCATAGAAAAATTAGAAAATAGAAAAATCTCCATATCCTGTGTACTAAAAACATTTAAACATTAATTAAACCCAAATGAATAGTCTTTGCTACAATAAGGACCACGTACAAGGTGCTGTTTTAGTATTACAGAGACAAATTGAATATTTAAAATTTTTTTTATTACATAGTTACATTGTTAAATTGGGTTGAAAAAAGACAAAGTCCATCAAGTTCAACCCCTCCAAATTAAAAACCAGCATATACACACACACACACACACACCCCTACACTCTTTCACACAAACCATATATGCCCATAGATATGCTAACTGTAGAGTTTAGTATCAAAATAGTCTTTGATATTATGTCTGTCCAAAAAAATCATCCAAGCCCCTTTTGAAAGCATCAACAGAATCAGCCATCAAAACATCACCCAGCAGTACATTCCACAACCTCACTGTCCTCAATGTGAAGAACCACCTACACTGCTTCAAATGAAAGTCCTTATGGGTTAAAAGGTCCCCTTATATTTGTCTATAATGTCATCTAATGTATTTGTAAAGAGTAATCATGTCCCCTAGCAAGTGCCTTTTTTCCAGAGAAAACAACCCCAACCTCGATAGTCTACCCTCATAATTTAAGTCTTCCGTCCCTCTAACCAGTTTAAGTCTCTGCACTCTCTCCAGCTCATTTACATCCCTCCTAAGGACTGGAGTCCAAAACTGCACTGCATATTCCAGATGAGGTCTTACTAGGGATCTATAAAGAGGCATAATTATGTTTTCATCCCTTGAGTTTATGTGTTCTTTATGCAGGACAGAACCCTATTTGCTTTAGTAGCTACAGAATGACAATGCCCAGAATTAGACAACTTGTTATCTATAAAAACCCCAAGATCCTTTTCACTTAAGGAAACTCCCAACACACTGCCATTTAGTGTATAACTTTCATTTATATTATTTTTGCCAAAGTGCATAACCTTGCATTTATCAACATTGAACCTCATTTTCCAGTTTGCTGCCCAGTTTCGCAACTTAGACAAATTGCTCTGCAAAGTGGCAGCATCCTGCATGGAACCTATAGTTTGCACAATTTAGTATTTTCTGCAAAAATAGAAACTGTACTTTCAATGCCCACATCCAGGTCATTAATAAACAAGTTGAAAAGCAAGGGACCCAATACAGAGCCCTGCCGTACCCCACTAACAACACTGGTCCAATTAGAAAATGTTCCATTTACCACCACTCTTTGTAGTCTGTCTTTTAGCCAGTTCTCTATCCAGTTACAAATACTATGTTCCAGGTCAACATTCCTTAATTTAACCAGTAACCTTCTGTGTGGCACTGTATCAAATGCTTTAGCAAAGTCTAAGTATAGTAAATCACGTCCACAGCCATCCAAGAATCGAGGTCCTTGCTTACCTTCTCATAAAAATTTAAAAATTAAGTTAGTCTGGGAAGATCTATCACGCATAAAACCATGCTGGCACAAACTCATAGTATTGTTATTTGCTATGAAGTCCAGTATCCTATCCTTTATTAATCCTTCGAAAAGCTTTCCTACCACCGACGTCAGACTAACTGGCCTATAGTTTTGAGGCAGAGAATGGGATCCCTTTTTGAATAGTGGCACCGCATTAGCAATTCGCCAGTCTCTCTGCATCATGTCGGACCACAATGAATCCTGAAAAATTAAGTAGAGAGGTTTGGCAATCACAGAGCTAAGCTTGTTAATTACCCTGGGATGAATCCCATTTGGCCATGGACCTTTGTTTATCTTAACATGTTCTAGTCTCTTTTGAATTTCAGCATGTGTGAACCATGCATCATTAGATGTATTATTAGAATTGGGACAATTAATAAGGAAACCTTCATTAGCTGGTTCCTCATTTGTGTAGACAGACGAAAAGTATGCATTCAGAATCGGAGCTTTTTGCTTGTTACCATAAACCAGCTGACCCCCCCCCCCTCTGATAATAAAGGCCCTACCCCTTCCTGTTTCAATTTTTTTACTATTAATATATTTAAAAAATAATTTTGGATTCTTTTTACTGCTTACTGCTATATCCTTATATAGGATATAAGATAGCTTTTTTGCATGATTTATTGGCCTCCTTGTACAGTACCTTATAAATGATTCGGCTGTCCCAGCTAACTTGAAAGCCTTAAAAGCACATCTTTTCTTGCCCACCTCAACACCAACACTTCTATTAAACCAAAAAGGTTTTGCTTTGCAACAACATTTCTTGCTTACAAGCGGAATATAGTGACATGTATATTTATCAGGCATCATTTTAAAGACTTCCCATTTTTGTTCAGTGTTTAACCCTGTGAAAAGCATTTCCCACTTAATATGTTGCAGAGATGGTGTTATACTGTCAAAGTTATAATAAGAAAAACAACCCGAGGGTTATGAATCAAATCTTATACTGACTAATCGAAAGTAGACACCTTAAGTGGATCAGGGGTGTGATATACCCAATTGTTAAGTTTAATTGGTTGCACAGAAGTATTGAAACCCCCGGTCACTAATTTAAATAAATTACCGATGGCAAAACCTCAATTGAGCTTAATTAAAAATTCATTTATTTATTATTTAATAAAAATAATAAAAGGATCCTATCATGTGAGTACATGAAATAATGAACTGTTAAAACCTTTTAGTTAACCCCTTCAGTAAAATTGGAGGCTATACATTGATTAGACAAATCAATTATTCATCAAGTAAAAACAGTTCATTAAGTGATTATAAATTAATAGTGTGCAAATGTGATAATTAGAATTAAATAAATAAATACACAATTAATTAGAGAAAATTGAGAACCGTGATTATTGAATTAGGGAATTAAATCTAAACAAAAAATAATGAATTCATGTTTGCATCCATGCGTGTGAGAAATTCAAATTTAAAAAAGTCTATACATAAAGGTGAGATAAATAAGTGTAATTATAAAATTGATTCAATGTATTCACTAAGAAAGATATTGCCACGGTGGATTGCCACTAAAAAAATCCTAATAGATCAGGTTACTCTCTCTCTTCAGGATCCCAGGCCTTTTCTAAGTGGAAGCATTCCCTCTAAGGTGTAGTTACAAAAATGATCGGCGCCAGGAGGTTCAAACAAGGACAAACAGTTATATTATGTCAGAGACAAATATCCTAAGGTTTACTCATGCAGGAGTTGGGCATATAGCAGGAGCACAGAGACGTCACACAGACATGTACAGCACTTCAGAATAGTTGCACCCTCCCAAAGCCTTGACAGTCCTCATTTTTTTCCAGGGAGCTCCAGGACAGCAGCCTCTACTGTGGTGTTTATACAAATGGCCTGCAGGTGGCACTGTTAATACATAGGACTTTCTGTACAACTTGAAAGTGAAAGTAAGACTTACTGCTGTTATGTAATGGCATTGTTATACCCTCCTCATCCTCGGCTACCAAACACAATATCTACCCTCCCAGTCCCTCTTCTCTGAGGTCCCTGCACTCAGGTATTTCAAAACCTGTGGAAAGCTACTTCCTTCTATCAATCCTCGGTGGAGCTACAACTGCTCACGCTGCTACAACTTTCTGTCTCACTCTTCCTAGAGAGTCTATCACCAAACTCCCCTAGGCTAGCTATACCTCATTCAAGGGGTTGCCTGTCCCCAACTTCTTTCCAAAGCAAAGGCCTTTCTGTGCCCAGGTCCCCCCTGGGCACACCCTGCTGGATCAGCATCCAGAGGCCAAAGAAGAAGCTGCCCCTCCCTTCCCAGCACTATACAGTGTAAGGCAGGATGTGATCACAGCGCCACCTGGCCAATAACTGCAGGCTTAACACAGAATAGATGCATAGGCTTCTGCCTAGTAACTAGAAGGGTGGGCATTTAGCTCTGTAGGAACCAGCTATTCATATAGATCCCTACATTGCACAAAAAAAAGGTATGTTTATGTGGTGAATTAATTATTCTCTCTTAGTCGCTTGCAAATATGTGATAGAAAATCAAGGGAATGCTCTTGCCACAGGCTTTCAGCTGTTTGTGACCACACATACAGGTTTAGATGGTTTCCTTAAGAGTAGGCATAACTGTGAAACCCCATAAATGGAGAATGGATAGTCTCAGCACCATAAAATGTGAGAATATCAGGACTGGCAGAGATATCATGGTCTAGTTGGTAAATTTGCTAAATTTTATTTCTTTCATTTTTAGTGCTGCACGCTATTGCACTCCACCATTACTGTTAACTAAGATGAGCAGGAACTTTAGGTGGAGTAACCATTTGCTCTGTGCACTAGGTGAATTATTGTAACTAAATTAAAGAGTCATTAGTTGAACCTGAGAAGTACTGGGACATACTTCTGTATAGTTATTCCAATGTGGCAGTTAGTCCCATCAGCACAATAAAGCTACATGATTATGAAAGCAAATTGCATAGTATTTTATATTGACATACTGTATTGCCAAGGATGCCCATGCCGAGCTGTGTGGAAGTGCATTGATCATTTAAAAAAAAAATATCTGTTATCCATCCTCACCATGCTGCAGATTTGCACAGATCAATATGCAATACTGTACTTCTAAAAAAATAAGAAAGCAGCAGTACTGTTCATGCTGGTTCAGTTTTAAATGTCACTTTAAGACAGCATAATAATTATAATTTGTTTCAGAAATTTAATTATTTTATACTTTGATAATGACTCATTATTTTTAGTAGCGTCTTAATTCCAAACTCGCTCATAGATTAATAACCTTAAAATGCATGCTCTTTAAACACAACGTGTGTCATGGCTTGTGTGAATTTATGGATTTTTCCATTAGAATAAAGGAACCTGAGACACAATGTGGCAAAATAAAAGGCCCTTGTTTTAAAGACAACAAATTTTACTTCATGGAATAAAGCTATTTTTACCTCACCGATCGGCTGCAGGAGTGTGCGATTATTGGATATTGGTCTTTCGCTTAAGCTACGGGCTTGGGGCACTGCACCCGGGCCAGAGTCGGAATTGGTGAGTTGCGTATCTACTGACAAACAACTATATATATGCTGATATTGGACATTGGATCCGTGATTTCAAATGCTGGACTCTGGATTTTTACACCCGAGTCATTTAAATTATAGGGTGAGCCGTTAAGGGATTATGTGATAATTCATCTCCTTAAACATTTAGTTGATTGCGTTATATATAATTGATTTATAATAGCTTTTTAATTTTTTCAGGGCTAGAGCTGACAGTTCTAAATTCATTTTGTGCAAATTTGACTACATGCCATTAAACTAAAAAGTGTTTCTTAAAGGTTTTTAAAGTGTGCAAACATCAGTAAGCTGGCATGTCCATATTCAGCAAAAACAACCCATCACAAGAAGACAAGCTAGCAAGAGAGCCAGACAATACATAAATATTTGCTACCCCAAGATAACCTGACAAATCACATCAGCACCAGGTGCAATCACATCAATCACTTTTTCTTCACTCTAAAATGTGTCAGTAGCCTCTTTCAGTCTGAAATCAGCAATATGTTGTGATTTATTTTCATGTACAGGCAACAATTTTTTACATTCAGTTTTTCCTATGCAAAATATTTTGGCACAAAAACCTTTGTTAGGGTAAGGCCACACGGGGTCCCTAACTTTTTTACCTCTGGTCATAGTGTAAAGGTCTAGTGCCTCTCTGCATAATAGCATGAATTGAAGTAGATTTCTCCTAAAGTAAATGTCTCCTGAACCTTGGTTTATTAGAAGGGCTAGATCCTCCCCCGCCACTAACTAGTGGCTTTTAAGAGAGAGAGAGATTGCCCAAACAACCGCTCAGTTAAAAAAAAAATAAATGTAAAACAATATTAAAAGCAAAGTAAAATTGAATGTATAAGTGAATATAAATGAGAATAAATGAATATTTAGAAAAAGTGTGCATTTGTGTGGTTATAGGTAAGAGTAAAGGTGAAAGCAAAAACTCACTCTAAGCAAAAAGAAGTAAATTAAGCTAAATTAAGTGGAGAAATAAGTGTAGTAGGTGTAAAAAATACGTGAAATAATTAAATGCAGAAGTGTTAAACACAGGGCCACCATTAGTTGAAGCTCAGCCACAGCTTCCGGCTACATTACAAATACAAAAAAGGGGGGTTTATACTCATTTGTATTCACTTATACATTCACTTATAATTTTAATTTACCTTTACATTTTTTTAAAAACTGGGTGTTTGTTTGGGCAATCTCTCTCTCTTAAAAACCACGGGGTAGATTCAAAGAGTGAAGTTCCGCCACTAGAGGGAAATTCCACAGCTCTCAATTCATTTCTATGGGATTTTGCAAGGCGTATTCATCAATGGGTGAAGTGAAAGTTCACCCTTTGATGAATACGCCTTTAAAAATCCCAAAGAAAAGAATTGAGAGCTGTGGAATTTCCCTCTAGTGGCGGAACTTCACTCTTAACTTCACTCTTTAATGAATCTACCCCCACTAGTTGGTGGCGGGGGAGGATCTAGCCCTTATACTAAACCAAGATTCAGGAGACATTTAATTTAGGAGAAATCTACTTCAATTCATGCTATTATGCAGAGAGGCACTAGACCAGGGGTGCCCACGACGTCGATCGCGATCTACCAGTCGATCGCCGCTCTTTTCCTGGTAGATCGCGACCTGCCCCAAGTATTCCCCGGCACTTCCTGGCCGTGACATCACAAGTCTCGCGAGATGAGACTTCAGACGAGACTCCTTGGTGAGCCACAGCGCAGTGCTGTAGCCCAGCAGGTGCCATTTTTATTTCTCCCACAGCAGACGCAGGAGAAGCTGCTGGCAGGTAAACAGCTGCCTCTGCCTCGCACTCTGTGCCCAGCCAGTCAGCATCGCTAGTTAATCTTAAAAAGCCCCGCTCACTGTGTAAGCTCCCCCCTCCTCCCCAGAACCACCTTTCCTCCCCGTTCCATTAGGTTTCTATGTGAGCACGAAGTCCCGCAGATATTTAATGCGCTGCTCTCCTGCTTAAACAATCGTGTAACTTTGTGCTGACAGAAACGAATGTGCGGCAGGGAGGAAAGGTCGTTCTGGGGAGGTGGGAGGGAGCTGTGCAATACACACAGTGAGCAGGGCTTTCTAAAGGTGGCCATACACGAAGAGATCCGCTCGTTTGGCGATGTTGACAAACGAGCGGATCTCTCCCCGATATGCCCACCTTGAGGTGGGCGATATCGGGCTGATCCGATCGTGGGCCCTAGGGCCCAACGTTCGGATCAGTATGGGCGGTCGGATCGCGGGACCGCATCAACGAACAGATGCGGCCGCGATCCGACGGGATTTTTAAACCTGCCCGATCGACGTCTGGCCGACTTTCGGCCAGATATCGATCGGGAAAGCCCGTCGGAGGGCCCCCCACACGGGCAGATAAGCTGCCGACACAGTCTGTCGGCAGCTTTTATCTGCCCGTGTATGGCCACCTTAAGTTTAACTAGTGATGTTGCTTTCTATAGCAGCGTTCCTCCTTCTTGTGCTGGAAAGGAGGAGGCTGACAGTTCTTTTGAGCAAAATCTATTGCAGAAATGTAAAGAGCCCAGTGTCTGCATCAGTTTTTTGACAATACAAGATTTCATGAAACCAGCTAATATGACGAGTGTCTGTGTCAAACAGGGAATTCATGTGCAAATAATTAACAATAGGTTGAGTTAGATTTGTATCACTCCCAGTTTCCCCCATTATTAGACACAAGGAGATTCTGCATTTGCACGCTGAATAAGGGTACAGGAGATACACTGGGTTCTGCAGTGCATATGCTGCATGAGCTGTAAGCATTAATGATCCCCGTGGGCCCATACAAACACAGAACCTATCTGCAGTGTAAGTGCATGGGACACAAGGAATAAAAATTAATGACTTCTAGAACATGGCCCAGAAAGCCCAAGCTGCATGTGAATAGGGTCCTATAAAGTGAGTCAGACTATCGTTCGCAATCATGTTCAGTAAATGCAGACTCCTTATTAACTCACTAATAATTAAGGAAATCTATACCCCCCCCCGAACAATGTAGGTGTCTATTAACAGATACTGCATAAAACAACTCATATGTAAAACCCTGCTTCATGTAAATAAACCATTTTCATAATAATACACTTTTTTAGTAGCATGTGCCATTGGGTAATCATAAATAGAAAATTGCCATTTTAAAAAATAAGGACAGCCTCCTGGGATCCTAGGATCCTACAGTGCACACAAACATACCAAACAAACTATAAAGTTAGGTCACACGAGCCAATTAACAGACAGAGGTGTGTCTTTTGCTTCAACAATTCTTCCTGTTACAGTTGAAATATTTCTGGTCAGGTGATCTCTGAGGCAGCACACAGACCATCACCAAATGGGGGTTCAAGAGATGTAAAAGGGCAATATTTACTTAAATATATATTCCAGTTTGGTAATATGTTACTTAATAAGATATAAACAAATCTATTGCTCAAGTATTAATTTTTGGGGTATAGTTTTCCTTTAATAGAGAAAACTGATAGGTCTACTTTTCTTCTCATTTTCTTCTGGGTTTTTTTTCCCCATAAACCCCCCTTCCCCACCCCAGGAGCATAATAACACATCAAAATACAGGGTTCATTAGCAATAATGAGCCCAGCAATTCCCCAAATAAACCCTGGCCAATGTATTTGCTATAGGCCCTGAAATCAGAGCAGGAGGCCAATTTTACACATTTTAGCAATAAACATGGTAATTAGAAGGTGTGGTCAATGTAGGTGTGGTCAAAATGGGTGTGGTAAAAATGGGCGTGTGTTACCAAGGTAGATCTCCTGATGGGGGCCAGATGTCATGAGTAGATCTTCGTGTAACAAAGTCTGGGCACCCCTGCACTAGACCTTTACACTATGACCAGAGGTAAACAAGTTAGGGACCACCGTGTGGGGTTTACCTTGATGTGGTATGGTGGCTTATCAACTTTATGATCATAACTTTGTAACTAAAACCCCTGTCTTTGTTAACTTATGCATTTGCTTATATACTGAATTAATTATGAGACAGGGGACTATATACTTTAATACATTTTTACTTAGCCCTAGAAGTGCTCCCACAACCCACTTTTTTGTATTTGTAATGTAGCTGGAAGCTGTGGCTGAGCTTCATGGGGTTTGTAGCATCCCATACCCACCCCGTTCAACTTATGGTGGCCCTATGTTTTTAACTGCACTAAGTAACACTTCTGCATTTATTACACTTACTACTCCACTTAATTTAGCTTAATTTACTTCTTTTTGCTTACACTTATATTTTCACCTTTATGCTTACCTATAACCATACAAATGCACACTTTTTATAAATATTAATTTATACTCATTTATATTCACTTATGGTGGCTTATCAACTTTATGATCATTACTTTGTAACTAAAAACCCCTGTCTTTGTTAACTCATGCATTTGCTTACATACTGAATTACTTATGAGACAGGGGACTATATACTTTGATACATTTTTACTTAGCCCTAGGAGTGCTCCCACAACCCCTCTTTTTTGTATCTGATTTCAGTGTGCCCTTTTACTATGAAGAAACTGAAATATGAAATTTGTCTTTTTTACATTAAATATCTACTCTGTTCTTAGATTTCCCTTTCTCCTCCCCTTCTCTTTTTCTGTTGGTTGATAATTAAGGTATATATGCTCTATGTTGTTAGAATATACTCTATGACCTATAATTAAGTCCCAGTGTGCACAGAATGATTTCAATGTATCCTTTTACTATGACTAGATTCATGCAAAAATTGCCTTTTTACCAATATATATATATATATATATATATATATATATATATATATACTCATAAGGGCAGCACCCTGCTGAAATAGTCTGCCCCAGGTGCATGGTAAATGATCCAAATAAGAGGAACAGCAACACTGGGATATTTGTGCATTAAAATAAACGTGTATTCATATTGTGGCATGAATAGCTGACGTGCCGTTTCGGTCCACACAGGGACCTTCCTCATGGCAACATGCTCATTACATCATTACCAATTAGTGACTGCACAAATATGCATAAATATAATGGTGATGCTGGTCTTCTTTGAAATATACATATATAATTGTGCACATACTCTGTTATTAGACTTCCCTTTTTCTTCCCCTTCCCTTTGTTCTGTTATGGCTATGTTTAAGTCCCTATGTGCATAAAATGCATAAACCTATGATATGTCCTACAGTTGATTGAAATAAATTTTAATAAATTTACTTTACCTTTAAATCTCTTATCATGGGATCTGCTCAAATATATTGTGGTATCATTTAACTCCCTGAGCAAAGCACCCAGACCCCACAGAGTCACTGGCTCCTTAAACTTTGATTTGTCAACATTATTTATCATTCCTAGGGCAGATATGGTCAGAGCTGCCTTGGAAATCCAGCTGGGTATAAATATGTTCTTTCCTAGTTCTGCAAAGGTCATTTGTATTTCCATAGTTGCCTAAATGGGAGATACACATTCTTATTTAAAGACAACTTAAAGGAGAACAAAAGGATTAATTAATACCAATCTGTTAGTATCCCCCAGTGATTATACTATCAGGGACATGCTCATCTTCATTAAGAAATGCACTTGTCTGGGTTACTATTGTAGTGAGTTTTGCAGTCCCATCTTTTAATTTATTCATTCAGGACTTAGATACAAAAAATAAAATTTAGATTTACTGAACATGCACAGCCCAGGACCACATCAAATATCCCAGGTAGAGAAAGAAGAATAAAGACCACACAACAGTATTTTTTCAGTGAAGGGTAGGAAATTACACTGTGGAAAATGTAAAAAAAAATTCCCCACCCCAGTGATTAACCGGTTTGCTCAGTTTTGACTTATTGCATCATGACAAAGAAATGAGAACTCTTTTATGTTAAATCAGCAGTACAATGAAATAAAATGCACTATTTTAGTATAAACTATTCTGAAAAAAAAGTGATGTGTTATTCCAACAAATTCTTCATGCTATTCCACTTCTGTAATAAAAAATGCAAATAACTTATCTGTTTTTTTTCTCTTTATGGACAATACCCAAAACAGTCATTCATCTAGAATGCAGCTTCTGCAGACCAAACTTCACATTTCTCTGAATGGAATTTTCTGTGTACTTTAGATAAAACGTAAAAACAGTCCAAAAGTGAGGGCATTTCCTATGATAAAACATTCATTGTTTGGTCACTGTAAATTAGTTATTCTTGAGTTAATGGTGTTAACTATACATTTAGGTTGGGTCACATTCCTGTGTCAGAGTAACTAAGTATGTGCAAGTAACTCACTTTACAGGGTCTATGGTGTTTTATATGCAGGTATCAGTCCTTACAGTTATTCAGCAATACTTTCTCTGGATCTTGCAAGTCAAACCCTGTGCTTCTAGATCCTTAGAAAGTGTTTACTAAACATTAACACACTATAATATTCTGCAGTAAAGCCACACATACATAAACTGTCATGCCTAAGGTTAAGAAACTATAGGGTCTGAAATGTAGAAGGCAATGTCAGACCTAATACTCTGTCCCCTTTATATGATTTTAATAGCTTGAAACAAAATGGACCTCTGTTTTTTGGATGTGCAACTGTTCTGCCATGTTTAGTTTCATTAAATGTTTAGGGATAGTTCACCTAAATATGGCTAACTGTTAAGGACAGCATATAAAATGTTTTTGCTAACATTCAAAGCCCTTTTCTCCTCTGCTCCTCACTATATTTCTTCACTTGTCTCACTGTACTTTCCTGGTTGGCCTCTCAGAGCAACCTTTTTTTCATACCATCCACTGCCACCTCACATCTCAAACTTTTATATCTTGTTGCCAGGGGCAGCATTAGTTTTTGCTCTCCCCACGGCACTTACCTTCAGCGCTGGACGGGGTCAGGGGGTCCACGTCGCTAGTGCAAAGAGTGCAATTTCCGGCCCAATTTGCTGCCTGATGTGAGTGCCTCAACTCGCCTCATTGGTGGAGCGCCCCTGCTTGTTGCTCCTTACCTCTGGAATTCCATCCCTGAATTCGTCCAGAAGTAGTGCTCTCTTGATTTCTTCAAGAAGAAACTAAAACTCTTATCTTTTTGAGCACTAGAACATTAGTCTAGTCCTGTACCTATTAGACAATGACTATACCTTATGCATTTTTTCCTCTCCAAATTGTGCTTATATGTTGGCTTACTAACAGACTGCTGACTAGAAAAAGTGACTAAAAGCAAACAAATCAACATAAAAGGATAAGTATGTTATTAACTGTTATTTTAAAATAAGGATTGTATATACAGAACGTACTGTGGCTTTTTTTTTTTTATAGTTTTTTCCTGTCTTGGGTGCTAAATAGCAAAGTTTGGTGTGCTATTGTGCTTACAGCAAGTTTGATACAACCTGCTTTACTTTAAAGTTAGTTTTCCATCAGTTTGAGGTGGGGTTTGATTAGTGCACCTGAACAGACAATATAAATAGAACCCCTGGGACTCCAGTGGAGGTTGCTCTAGTGTATAGCTGCTCTTTAAAGGATACTGTCATGCATCATGCATCAGTTAATAGTGCCATGCTAGAAGAATTCTACATTGAAATCCATTTTGAAATCTGACATGGGGCTAGACATATTGTCAATTTCACAGCTGCCCCAAGTC
>CM044432.1:83388307-83398973 GCA_024363595.1 Xenopus borealis | reverse complement strand
TGTATTTGCACATGATATTTAGTGGGTGCCAAGAATGGCATCAAATCTGGAAGGAAAATTTATTATATTCTTTATAATTTGGCACTTTGCCACTGCTTTAGTAAGAAATAGCCATTTTGGATATGCCATTTACTTATGTTATGTATGTGTTTTGAGGCCATATTTTATGTGTTTCCACTGTGTATGGGGGGTTAACTACATACTCGGTTATTAAAGGTAGCATGGATTCCAAATCATAACCTTATCATAATTATGCATATTAAGGGGATTTCTTGGGATGGTAGTTTGGCTGTTTGTTATTATTATTAGCATGTATTTCAATAGCGCCAACATATTGCGTAGCACTTTAAAGTAAATGTGTTTATACAACTAAATGAATGAACATGAATTACATGCATATGGAGTTACATGCATCACAAAAGGTGAGGATAGCCCTATGCAGAAAGAGCTTACAATCTAAAGATAAGGGAGTTATACATAAGGTGCGGGAATGGGCAAGATCGAATTAAGTGGGTGAGAAATGTGGTACTGTATGTAGTGTTGCATTTGGTAGTTAACAGTGAGGGTAGGCTTCTTGAAAAAAGTGTGTTTCAAGAGATTTCTTGAAAGCAGAAAGGTTGGAAGAAAGTCGGACAGACCGTGGGAGAGAATTCCAGTCTTGAATCTGAGCATGTGAGGAGGTAATGAGAGAAGCGTTTGAGTAGCAGGTCAGTAGAGGAGTGTAGTAAGCAGTTGAGTGAGCATATAAAGATGAGTTCAGAGATGTAGGGAGGGGCAGAGTTATGAAGTGCTTTGAATGTCATAGTGATTAATTTGAATTTAATTCTGAAGGGTAGTGGAAGCCAGTGGAGGAATGGGCAGAATGGCGTGGCAGAGGAAGAGCGGTTGCTGAGGTATACAAACCTTGCGGCAGTGTTTATTATGGACTGGAGAGGTGACAGTCTCTAGTGGGGAAGGCCAATGAAAAGAGAGTTACAATAGTCTAGACGTGATAGGACGAGAGAGTGAATAAGAATTTTGGCAGAATCTTGGGTGATAAATGGTCGTATTCTGGATATGTTCCTTAGGTGGAAGTGACATGATTTAATAAGTGACTGGATATGAGAAGTGAATGACAAGGCAGAATCTAGGATATTCCCAAGGCACCGGGCCTGGGGACATGGTATTATAATGGAATTGTTAACTATGATGGATACTTCAGGAATGTTACTTGTGTTAGTTGGAGGAAAGAGAACCATTTCCGTTTTAGAGAGGTTTAATTTAAGGTAGCGTTGCGATATCCAGGCAGAGATAGCGGACAGGCAGGAGGAGATGCGAGTTAGGAGTTCTGGAGATCAGTAGATGAGAGGTAGATCTGAGTATTGTCAGCGTAGAGGTGGTAGTGGAAACCATATCAGTTGATTAATTTGCAGAGGGAGGAAGTATAGAGGGAGAATAATAAGGGTCCCAGGACAGAGCCTTGAGGAACCCCAACAGAAAGAGGTAGGGGAGAAGATGCTATTGCATTGTAGGAAACACTGAAGGAACGATTAGTGAGGTAAGAAGAGAACCAGGACAGGGCCGTGTCATGAAGGCCAAGTGAATGGAGAGATTGGAGGAGGAGAGGGTGATCTACAGTGTCAAATATAGCTGAGAGATCAAGTAGTATTAGTAGTGAGAAATGATTGTTGGCTTTAGCTGTTAAAAGGTCATTAGTTAGTCGGGTTTCAGTGGAGTTTCAGTGGAGTGTTGTGGCTTAAAACCATATTGCAGGGGGTCCAGTAGATTATTGTCAGAGAGAAATGAGTTTAGTTGGTTGTAGACTAGGTGCTCAAGTAGTTTAGAGATGAAAGGTAGCAGAGAGATAGGTCAGAGGTTGACAAGATTGGACGGATCAAGAGAGGGTTTTTTTCAGTTTTAGTTGAGAAGGAAACAGTCCAGTTTAGAGAGAAAGATTAAATAGATGAGCTAAGGCTTTGATTAGTCATGGATTGTTATTGTTGCTACTGGACCTGTAAATCTAATTATTGTATGCAAGAATACCTACTTGACAGGATGTGGGCATGTTGGGGGGGTTATACTTCCCCCATCAGTTGGGAGGTACAGTAGTAGTGAAGGGCAAATTTGTCCGGTTTTGTTTTGACTAAAAATTCAGAAATTTTCTGCAAAATTCATGTAATGGTTTAAAATCTACGAAACACAAATTTTGACCTCTGCAACAATTTTGACGTCTGCGACAATTTGACGTGCCTATTTTGTCCAAATGGATTAAAGTCAATGGGAGTTTGAATCATTTTGACCAATTTTTGTTTTTTGCTGGTAAATTTTCGCAGCAGTTTTGCAAATTTATTCATTAGAAGCAAAATGCAGAAATTCGCACCTGCCGAATGTATTCATCCATCACTAAATTATTTTCAATATAATATTATTCAATATAATCATTTTGCTATTCACTTAGGGGCAGGTTTATCAAGGTTCGAAGTTAAAATTTGAATTTAAAAAAATATAATTTTGAGTTATTTTTGTGTACTTTGACTAGGGAATAGTCCAAATTCGATTCTAATTTGCAAACATTAGAATTTCAAAATTTATCATGTACTATCTCTTTAAAAATTGGACTTCACCATTCGCCATCTAAAACCTGCCAAATTGCTGTTTTAGCTAATGGGGGACCTCCTAGAACCTATTTGGAGTCAATTGGTGGAAATTTGGGGGAAAAACTTTGAATCGATCGAATGCGCTAAAAATTCAAATACATCCATTCAATCAAACAGGCCCGGACTGACAATCTGTGAGTTCTGGCAAATGCCAGAGGGGCTGCTATAAGGTGCCATAGAAAGTCAGTATTTAGTGGGCTAGTGGGGGCTGTTTGGGCCTCTGTGTGGGCTGAATGGACCTCTGTTTACCTGAAATGCCAGGGCCTATTTTGATTCTCAGTCCAGGTCTGCAATCAAATATTTACCTATTCGATTGAAAGTGGACCAATTAGATAAAAAAAATGTAATTAATTTCTGCGGGTCTTTTTGAATTGGAATTTCAAAGTTTTTTGATAAATCTGCCCCTTGTTGGTGTGGGTTATTTGTCTGCTTGCTCAAGGGAACCATAAACCATAGTAAGAATATTATAAAATATAAAAATCTTACAATTTCTAAAATTAAACCTACAGAGCGCCACAAAACTACATTATACTATAATCAATTTCTTAGCACCACTACCCAATAATTAAAATGAAAATGAATTACCCTTTCGGTCTGGACAAAAAAAAACAACAACAAATCCAACGCTTAAAATCGTTTCCCTATACTCTAAATTAATCCTTACCTGTAAAACATTTTTGCTTTTTAATGTGATAATCCTAGAAATAATTTACAAGGGGACTTTTGATCTTTAGATCTGTGGGCATTTTATGATATCACTGGTGCTGCCTTTTTTCATAAAGTCGTTTGACCTTTTTTTACGATCTGTGGAGTCTGCATTGCAGCATCATTAGTCTTATTCCTTAGGGAGAAAAATATCTGTGTAAAAGTTCCACCTTGATTTATGGAGCATGCATCTAAAATAGCATTTGAATTAAAAAATTGTGAATATAATTGCTTGTCATATCATTATATATGTGTGTATTTGTGTATATTTAAATATGTGTGGGGGTAATCTTAACAGAAATCAAAACATGATGATTGTCAAAGGGCAAACTGACAAGAGGCAAGCTTTATTATGGGATATATTCTGTGTGACTATGGCCATATAAACCATATTAGGGCTCTTACACATGGGTGTCTTTTTCTGTTTAAAGGGGGCATATATCATACATTTTCACAATGCATCAAAGCATGTAAAATAATGTAAAATAATGTAAAATAGAAGAAATAGTTTTAATTTTAATACCTTTTGGATCAAAAAACATCTGTATTAGCTTGAAAACTATTCTCAGCCCTCCCCTTTTGCAACTTCCTGTCCCAGACTCTCCAGTATCTGAGACTGCATCCACCGGCTCTTTCTGTGTAAGCTCTACAGCAGCAGCCAATAAAGGAAGAAGTGGGTGTGTATGTGATGTCACACTCAGTCCTTCCCTGCAGACATCTGTTAATCCTTACTGATGGTTTTCCCCTTTCCTCGACTGCTCCTTTCTCTCCCTCTCTGTCCTGTTCTATTCCCCCCTCCCCGCCCTGTTCGTTTTCCTCCCCCTCCCTGCTTGTTCCTTTCTCTTCTTTTCTCATAAATTATTCCAGAACAGCTGCATTTTACCTTGCAACTCCCCGCACTTGATCATATATAAATATGAAGGAAAACAAAACTTCAGCTGTTGTTCTGGAATATCAGTAAACTGTTTGTATAACTTTTATAACGTAATAAAGGCAGGGAGTTGCACAGTGCATAACAATGTATTGTGAACTATAGATTATGTCCAATTGGGCAGGCACATTTGTGACTGATACTTATTTTCTGTGGGACACAGGAGCTGTTCTGTTGTACTAAGGGTCGAAGTGAAAATTAGAATTTTAAAAATTTTGGGCTACTTTGTCTATCGAATAGCCCAAAATTTGAAAATTCGAATTTTGAAGTACTGTCTCATTAAAAATACGTTGAATTCGCCACTTTACCACCTTAAAGCTGCTGAATTGCCATTCTAGCCAATGGGGGACCTCCTAGAACCTTTACGAGGATTTTTTCAAAGTCCTGCAAAATCGAAGGATTGTTTTGAAAATCGTTCGAACCAAACGATTCAAACAATTTTTATTTGATCGTAAACGGACCTAAAAAAATTTGATAGTCGAAATTCGACCCTTAGTAAATCTGCCCCTTATTGTTATAAGTGAATGATCAGGCATAAAACAGTTATGTGCAGGCTGGAAACACACAGGACAGAGGGTGGGAGGGGAGGAGTTTGGGGTTGCCTACAGCTCCAGAGTTCAGCCTGTCAGTCAGTGCTGTGACCATTTCTTGTGAGAGAATGGACAGATACGCCCACTCTTCATTTCAGCCTAGACACCAAGCAGAGAGGTTCTCTCTCTGCAGCTCGGATATAATGACAGTTTTAGGAGGTAAAATGCTTTCAAAATGTTTTTCTTTCTGCATCATTACATGTTTTGAGGATGTGCAATATATCTGATTATGAAGGTTATATGAAATGTCCCCTTTAAGAAGCAGACTTGAGTGCACATAGCACAGGCCAAGACCCACTCCCCACAGCCTGAGCTACTCCCTGGCCTCCACCAACCTGATTGTGGCCAAATGAATAGAGAAATACTGGCTGGGAAGGGGGTTGGAGGGGGAGCCTGTTGCAGCTGTTTTTGTGGGCCCGGACCCCTCCCCAGTCCAACTGAATTTGGAACTCCCAAAAACGTAGTTGTGGTTAAAAAATACATATAAATGAAACGCATGCATTTTATGTGCTCAGCATTGTTAATATATTTTCTATATGCCACATTTATATGACCACATTTGTATGAGAACAGCCTATTCCGATGACAGGCGAATGGTTATGTGTCAGAGTGTAAGAATAAGTAAGTGTAATATCAAATACACAAGTTCCCTATCACTCTGATGCCACAATGCAAATGGCCCAAGGCAGGATAGGTGCAGGGAGGGGTTGATGTTCTCCCCAATAATGATTTCTCCATTCTACTGACAGAGTTCAGAAAGTCAGCAGATATTATTAGATGGAGCCCCTGTGCAGAAGTGTTGCTTCATGGCGGATTTCATCACAGTGTCCACTTTTGCAGACAAAAACAACCGCAAGGCTGGGGGGATAGTTGGAAAAGGGGAAACTGTCTTATGTTGCAATACTGAACATCTTGCAGAAATGTATAAATGTATATGTCAGTAAAATCTCAATACCTCCCAATGTCCAGGGAGTATCAAGACCATGTAAGGTATATCTGTGTACACCCATTTTAAATTCCTTCTGATGAATATATAATCCTTGGAACAAGAGGTGTGTCTTTGGTGAGCCCTCGCGTACATCTAAGAAGTCATACTCCGGTGGTGCTGCGACAGCTTACCCAGGCAAAACCTATTGTCTATATTTGGACTCAATAAACTACCTTATTGTATTTGTAAGTGCCTTATCTCTTGGTTTTGCTTTACATATGAGGTCAAAGAGGTAGAAATAAACCAACAGCATGCATTTGTAAACACACTAAAAAATGCCTGTATAAAAGTGCAACATACCTTCATATGTGAATTGCCAAATTATATTGATTTTTCAGCTTGTGTGGCATGAACAGTTTGTGAGTTGCTTAATTGATTTCTACCATATTTACAGGTTTTTCACCAATCAACATTGATGGGATTGCACTGATGGCTGGTTGACCAAACTCAGAGAAGTCAACTTTCTGAATGCAGATGGTAAAAAATTCTGGGTTTGTGATGTCACCGAATGTGATGTGCACCTGAGCAAAACTCCCAAAGCTGAAACTGCACTACACTCTGCTGACATCACTGAAATGTACTGTGCATGGGCACACCGGATTTTTGACACAAATCATTAGATATCGGCAAAGATTTTCAGAAATTGGGGGAATTCATGAGAGTGATGGGTGACTGGGGAATAAAGCCAAAAATATGGTAACTCCAGATAAAATTGGGGAGAGGGTGGTGAGTTGACAGCTCTGCAAACTGATAATTGTAAGCAACGATGTGCAGTATGTGTTAAAGAGCATACAGAAATCTGAACTCTGTAAAAAAAAATCTGTGTTTCTGACAATGTAAAGTCTCTATACCTCTGTACCTCTGAAGTGGGAACTCGGAGAGACCAAGCCAAATGTTCCTTGGATTTTGTAATGATCTCTTAGTGCAGAATTAGTCATATGATAATTTTAATTTAGTGAAGTTGGATAAAACACAGGCAATACACTTGGTTTAAAGGATACATAATATAAACTGCTGTACCATTCCCCCAACAATTTCACGTTTTCATGTTAATCTCAGCTATGACCCGCATTCCATTTGACCACTCCCTCCCCCCCTTTCGTGTCATCATGGATCTCCAATAAAGACACTTGAAGCCCATGATGGAATTAAAATTACCCATAGAGGCACCAACACATGCCACAGATAGGGGACTACAGCCCCATTTCCCAAACTGACAAGCATTCCACCACTCCCCGGCTGCCCTCACTCAATACCAACTGGTATAACCCCGCTAGAAAACATACAGGGGGGGCGGGATGCTGCTCACACCTGGCTGCTGAGTACAAAATGGATGCCACCGATTCCCCGTGGGATTCCACTCTGCCTGGTAACCCCTCCTTCTTCTCCCCCACCAATCAAACCCTTCCTACGAAGCTTCCCTCCTCCCACTACATTTTTCTGGTAAGCTGTATTCTACTGAATTGATAGATAGAGCAAGAATAGAAAAGCCAAAAAAGGGTTAAAACTACATTAGAACCATTCATTAATAATGCATTTGTGGTGATGAAGCAAGATGCATAATTAATATAAACACAATAGAAATAGCTCAATCTTTGAGCAGGCTGAACTTTTGGATTTTAATCATTATCTTGTGTGAATCTCTTTATATAAATCTAGTATAATTAGCTTTTTTCTCCCAGCAGCAACAGCAAAGGCTTAAATCAATTAAATTGTTAACTTTTACATGTCTTGGGAAACTGGCGGTTGAGAAGTTGCTGCCAGAACTAATGTCACTTTTCAGAAAGGAAACAGAGATGGTTTCAAATTTGTGTTCTTAATTGAGTCCCAAGGTATTTTCAGCATCATTGCAGAAATTGTGTTTTGAAGACATAGTGGGATGGTATTTTAATTATGAGTTACGGTAATGTTTGTGTTCACTGGAGCCTGCTCATGGGCTCCCAAATAAAATGCACCTTGGTTCTGTCTCATGTAGAAGTAGCTCTGCTGTATTTCTGTTGTGTATTAGCCTGCTAACAAATATTTCTAGCTAGACAACAGGTCAAATCAAATAACCTGAGGCTAATGTCTGAGAAACACCAACAATAAATTATGCTTTGTCTGCTGTGTTACAATTGAAAGATTCTGGGAGCTTTGATTCGACTGATTCAGAGCTAATAAAGTACACATACTGTATGTGACCTAATGGTAACAGCAGCTTTACTAGGTACAAAACCTTTCACTACTTTAAAGGGCAAGGAAAGGCAAAGAAATAAAATCCCATTTTTACTTTCTTTAATGAAAATGAAATCTATCTCCAATATACTTTAATTTTAAAATGTGCACCATTTTTATAAGAAACCTGACTGTATGCAGTGAAATTCTCCCTTCATTTAGTGCTGTGGATAGGAATTGTCAGACGGTCCCTAACTTCTGGCAGGGAAACAATCATACTTATGAACAGCAGGGGGAGCCCCTGCCTTACTTACCAGCCATGCAGAACTCAAACTGCTTTGTTTTTTGATCATTTATGGCAGTGGTCCTCAAACTTGGCCCTCCAGCTGTTAAGGAACTACAAGTCCCACAATGCAATGATGGAGTCTGACAGCCACAGTCAGGCAAATGCATTGTGGGACTTGTAGTTCCTTAACAGCTGGAGGGCCAAGTTTGGGGACCACTGATTTATGACGATCCCTAAACAGCACAGACCATACTGAGCATGTGCAGTGCCAGTGTCAGGCAAAGATGTGTGGTGCAGTAAGTTCATGTTTATGTTTAGTATACAAAATACAGCATTTCTAGCCTTATTCTAATTTACACTTTCCTTGCCCTTTAAGCATAAAAATAATATATATATATCCTGTAGGGGGGCATATTTATAATCCCTTAAGGATTGTCATCAGGCAAGGATCTTACAGTCAAGGTCCATATCAAATATATTATGGACAGTTTTATCCGTATACTAATCTCAGTTATGGGTAGGGTTGCCACCTTTCCTGGAAAAAAAATACCGGCATTCCTATATATTTACCATTTTTCCTCTATTTATAACATTGGTATCCACCATCATTCTTACCGGCCAGGCCCGTAAAATACCGGCCAGGTGGCAACCCTGGTTATGGGGCTCAGATGCTGGACATATAACTCATTATGAAGCTTTTCTGTAATAATATTGTAAGGTTATACCTGCTCACAAAATCAGTTTCTCTGATGGTTACAGCTTTTTGTCAATTTTATCACAAGCTAATTTACTTGTCTGTATGTTTTCAGGGAAGAAACCCAAACGAGCCCTTGCTTTCATTAGATTAATTGAAACCACACTCTGCATCTAGTTTGGAGCACCCCAATAGGACAGGGACTGATGGGAATGAAGACCTAAATGTGTAAAGTGTAATATGCAACATTTGGATATTTTCAAAGCCAAATCTGGCAAACGGCATTGCTTTAGTCATCAGAATATTTAAAAGTATTAGAGAGACAAAAAAAATCTCCAATGTCTATGAACATTTAAAGCCAAGTACTTGATATAGGAAGAATGAAGAAATTTTACATACACTTAAATCAATACATAATGGGTACTAAAAGAAAATCCAATATTTCATGATTTGGAGTATGTCACCATGTTCCCAAATTGTTTTTATAATGCAATTAAATCTATTGATCTCAAATTCGTTTCCTGTCTTCAAAAAAAGAAAACAGAATAAATATAGAGCTGAACAAATATTTTAAGGTCAGAATCCACTGCCGATCATTGGAATTCACACTGCTTTACTGCCCCCTTTGGCAACTGCTGATTTAGTTTAACTGTAACACAGTGTCACTATAATGTTTGGTGCTTTCCATGAAATCTACCTGCAGTAATAATTATTCTGCATTACTATACTTAAAGGAATTGTTCAGTATAAAATTAAAAACTGGGTAATTAGATAGGATGTGCAAAACAAAAATGTTTTCAATATAGTTAGGTAGACAAAAAGGTAATCTAAAAGGTCTGGAGTAACTGGATGTCTAACACAATAGCTAGAACACTGCGTCCTACTTTGAAGCTCTCTTGGTTTCCACTAATAGGTTACCAGGTAGCAACCAATCAGTGAATTGAGGGTGGGCCAAATGGGTCACAACTGTTACTTTTGAATCTGACCTGCATGTTCAGGATCAATTGCAAACTCACCGAACAGTTATGTCCCATGTGGCCCATGTTGCTGACTAACTCAGAGTTAGAGAGCTGAAAAGCAGGAAGTTGGGTTCTGTTCTGTTATGGTAGACATCTGGTCACACCAGCCTTTATGGATTACATTTTAATTATATTAGAAACATTTTTTATTTTGCATAATCTAGCTATTTACCTAGTTTTTATTTTATTCTGAACTGTTCCTTTAAAATCCAACTTTTATAAAATTTAAAAGAAAAGAAAAATTTTCTTCTGGAAAAATATTACACTGCTGAAAAACAAATGGTTAAGTTAAATATAACTTTTAATCCTATATGGCAGTTTTGCCTACAAACAATAGCAAACCTGAGAGCACCAACATTCAACAGTATTTATATTATATATAATCTGTGTTATTTTGTCACAGTTGGTTTTCCCCTTTTCAAAAATCCAAGCAGGACAAAAAAAACAAACATTACACTTCACTAATCAGAAGCTAGGACAACAGGCAAATGTACAAATATCTGGGGGAACTCCTCGCCCTTCATCAGCGCATAAACCCATTTGATTTAATTCACGTAGCACTTTACTTTCTAAACGGCTCTAAATAGACCTATAATTTATTTTAATGGGGCTTATTTAGATACTGATCGGGTTTTGGATGGAGTGCTTGGCTTTTGACTCCCT
>CM044432.1:83354738-83379308 GCA_024363595.1 Xenopus borealis | reverse complement strand
ACAAGTCGCCAGGCGACAAAATGCCCCCGAATCTCCCCGTCTGCTCTAGCCCTAAACCCAACTTATGTGTGATATACCAGCCTGCATCAATAAAATGCACACAATTTACAGTGCAACTAACAAGTGCTTAAATCAGCCTTATTTTATAGTATACTGCCTTTCAATCCAAGTTCATCCAGGGGAAGGGAAACCATTACTAATAAATAAATACACTGATTAATTAATTCATCCATTCATTGTACAGGTATAAATTGTGTGCATGAAGATATCTGATTTAAAGGAAAACTATACCCCCCGGACAATGGAGGTCTCTATAAAACAACTCATATGTAAAACCCTGCTTCACGTAAATAAACCATTTTCATAATAATATACTTTTTTTAGTACTATGTGCCATTGGGTAAACATAAATAGAAAATTTTTAAAAATAAGGACAGCCGCCTGGGATCGTATGATTCAACTGTGCACACAAACATACCAAACAAACTAAAAAGTTAGGTCACATGAGCCAATTAACAGACAGGGATCTGTCTTTTGCTTCCACACTTCTTCCTGTTACAGTTAAAGTTGAAATATTTCTGGTCAGGTGATCTCTGAGGCAGCACAGAGTCCATCACAAAATGGTGGTTCAAGGCAAGAGATGTACAATAATTACTTAAATATATGTACCAGCTAGGTAAGATTCTGTAATATGCTACTTAATTTGATATAAACTATCTGTTGCTCAAGTATTAATTTTGGGGGTATAGTTTTCCTTTAAGGCTTTTGTTTTTCAATTAAATTAATTCAATTATGCTAAGGCATTCTTCAAGTTATATATAGTGTTCAATAAAATGAAGAAAAGCACATACCCTTAGAGAAGTGATGCCATTGTCCCAGAATGTTCTGTTCGATCTATCTATAAGATCCTTCTGTTGGCTGCAAAGTTCCAGTGTGAAGATGGGGGTGGGAGGGGGGGGTGATATTTATCATATATCCCCTAAACCACTGATCTCATTGATTTGTAAAACACATCCTTCATTTTTTTTAGTGGAGAAGGAAAGGTATAATTAAACAGTAATTATGGGAAAGAAGAAAGGGGGCTAGAAATAAAGGACTGTGGCTTGAGGCCTATAAATAGAATGTAGTTTTTTTCAGATATATTTCTCTTTTAAAAACTTTGCAGGTTACTAATGCAGAGCTCTCACTTTGTGTTGTTAAAATAGCAATTCTTTTAGACTTTCCAACTAATCATGGAGCATGGAGCAATTCCTTATGACACAACACTGCGGAGTCGGGCTACTGTAGTATTTTCAGGCTACTGTAAATCTAAAAATAGTTGTATTTATTGTAAAACTGCTCCCTCTAGTTATCAGATTCAAAACATTTTCTTTTGTCTGGGCATGTTTTAAAGGCTAATTCAATAACTATGAAAGGTACATTTTTGAAATACCTATCTCTTGAAATAATCAAACTACCTGAATGGAGAAAACATCTGATTTGCTGTAACCATTTTCTAGCTGAATGTAAACCAACTCATATGACTGCTGGTGAATGCCATTTCTTTTAAAAAATGTATGGACCTTGGACTGATTAAAATAGAAATGTCAAATGACAGCCTGTATTCAATCATTAACTCTCACAATGATTTTTTCTCATGCTGTAAAGCGGAAATGTCACACTAAAAGCACTCTACTTAGTGCAATAGTGGGAATTGTAGCCTTCAACAAATGAAGTGCCTCCCTGAGGAGTAATCAAATATCATATCTACAGATGTAACCACAGCAATTTTTTTGTGCTACTGTATATATATTTATACATACCTATAAATATTAAAAAGTCAAAAACATACATGCAGATTAAAAGCTCTGATAACATAATATAATACACAATAATATACTTGTTACTGCAGAAAATTTGCAATGTCTTCTCATTTTGAATATCTTTATTACTTTGCAGTATATTCCTCTACTACATGGGATAATAAACCATATTAAGCATACCACCCCAACTGAAATGCTAAGGTTATTTTTTTTGGCTTCTGCTGGGTGAAGCTTTTGAGATTAAAGTACTTTTAGAACAAAAAGATCTCTGCACAGAATTATAAAAATCAATGCACATACATGCTGATAGTAGAAATCTGCAGACACACAAAACATTTTCAGTGTAAATTAGTTCCAAAAGGTAAGACTGAAAAATCTAGTACAACCCCCTGGGGTATGATAATTATTAAGTTGAGCTCATCTAGAATAGTTAAAATAATGTTGACCTACAGCAGAAGTGACCAAAAGGTAGATCCTGATCTACCTGTAGACCTTTAGCTGGTGAAGGTCACCCTCCTGCTCATGCTTTTCATTCATATATTTATAATAAATAATAAATATAAATATAAATAAGAAAAATAAGAAAATAGTTGTTTGTTAAATATTACAATATACATTTTATCATTAATCAATATTTAAAGGGGTGGTTCACCTTTATGGTAACTTTTATTATGTTATAGAAAGGCCAATTCTAAGCAACTTTTCATTTGGTTTTCATTATTTATTTTTTAGAGTTTTATAGTTATTTGTCTTTCTCTTCTGATTCTTTGCAGTTTTCAAATGGGCATCGCCATTCCCTTCTAAAAAACAAATGCTCTTTAAGGCTAGAAATGTATTGCTATTGCTACTTTTTATTGTTGATCCTTCTGTTCAGACTCTCTCCTATTCATATTCCAGTCTCTTATTCAAATCAATGCATGGTTGCTAGGGTAATTTGGGCCCTAGTTACCAGATTGATTAAAATGTAAATTGAAGAGCTGCTGAACAAAAACTTTCAATAATAAAAAATGAAAACAAATTGCAAATTATCTCAGAATATCACTCTCTAAATCATACTAAAAGTTATCTCAAAGTTGAACAACCCCTTAAAGAAAAATGTTCCATGGAACAGAATGCTAACAATGTCTATATGTAGGTAGATCATAATGGGACATCATCATTAAAAGCAGATCTTGCATTAGTAAAATATGGGCCTCCAGCATAGGGGCTAATTTTCTGGGCTGTCGGTTTCAAAAACGAGGCTGAAAAATAGGATTTGTTGTCATGGGTTACTGGCCAGGTGCAAATAGGCCTACAGTTGTTTTTAATATGTTAATAAACAAGCACCTATATGAGTGTAAATAAATAAATAAATATATATATATATATATCTCCAAATAGATAGCCGCACTCGTAGGTCTTATGATGAAAAAAGTGCTTTATTGCAGAAGAAAAACGGACGTTTCGGCTGATACAACAGCCTTTTTCACCTTGACAGCTCTGTTGCCTCCAATAATAAACCATCCTTTTTTGATTGTTATAAACAAAATGAAAGACAGATACAATTTAAGTTATTGAAGATCAAGACAAAATACAAACTGTATAAACTGCTATCTTTATCAAATCATTGTCATTATTGTTTACAGGAACAGTAACACCAAAAAATGAAAGTGTTTTAAAGTAAAGAAAATATCATATAGTGTTGCCCTGCACTGGTAAAACTGATCTGTTTGCTTCAGAAACACTACTATAGTTCATATAAACAAGCTGCTAAGTAGCAATCGCAGAAATTGAAAAATGGCTATATGGCACAGGAAAAGTAATGGATAACAGATAACATTATGTTCTACAGAGCTTATCTGCTGTGTAACTTGAGCCTTTTCTCATTTGAATGGCTGCCCCATGGCTGGCTACACAGCAGCCTATTTATATAAACAATTATAGTGCTTCTGAAGCAACCACAGCTGTTTTACCAGTGCAGAGCAACACTGCATTATATTTTTATTAATTTAAAACAATAAAATTTTTTGATGTTGATGGTCCTTTAACTTAAGACTGTCATATTCTTTTGCATCCTTTATATGGGAAATTATATTTTTATGACTGATTTTTGAAAAGTCAAGGTAATTGTTTTGTTCATGGATTGCATACATTTTTTCATTTAAATACTGGTATTATATTTTTCAGACATAAAATAGCTTATTCAAACCAAGATTATTGATTAAGTTAAATGCCACTTGGAAATTATTGAAATGACTGTTTTATATTCCCAACTACAATATTCTGTGTTAAGTCTTTATTCAATTTGTTTAACTCAGTAATGTTACATCAGCACATATAATATAAAGTAATTACCCAGGTGCTGACTTTCTGAAGAATCTATCTTTAATAATTACAGGTATAAGACCTATTATTCAGAATGCTTGGAACCTGTAGCTTTATGTATAAAGGATCTTTCTTTAATTTGGATCTTCATACCTTAAGTCTATTAGAAAATCATGAAAACATTAAATACACCCAATAGGCTGGTAAAGCTTCCAATAAGGATTCATTTTAGCTTGGATTATGAACAAGTTACGGTTTTGTAAGTACATTGAAAAAGAAAATAATTTTTAAAAATGTGGATTATTTGGATAAACTTGATTCTATGGGGGACAGCCTTTCTGTAATTCAGAACTTTCTGGATAATGGGGTTCCAGATAATGGATCCTATTAATGTACTGTATATTTTGTCAGAGCTGAGATCTCTGGGAGCCAAAGCAGCCAAACGCACAATCACAACTTCTGAGAGTGTAGTCTCTTTTCAGCAGTTTATTTTCACTAGCAGCACATAAACAAGATAAACTGTTCAAAAAATAAAATCCTTGCTGCTTAATGGGCTTTTAATTAACAAAGGTCAGTTGTCCTAACCAGGAGCAGACCTACCACCTGTCTCCCCAAAACACAAAATATTCCGAAAAAACAAAGTCCCAAACCTTGTGGTGATTTCAAGTCTCTCAGTGAGCTCAAGCATGCAGCTTTTCTGTGTCTTTTCCTAGACTGGAGCTCCCTCCCTCTGGCTTGAGCTGTTTTTTTTTTAATTATCCACCTGAGGTGCCTCAGGAAAACACAAAACAACCAGGCAGGACTAGCAGTCCCAGAACCATTTTGTTAGGAACTTGGGAGATAAATAAACTCCATCCTGGACTTTCCCAGGTATCTTTACAGTGACCTTACCACATAATATAGATAGATAGCTAGGATAGCAAACCACAGGAGGTCCATTAGAGAAGCCTATAAGATACAGAAATCTGATAAACCTACCTACCTGGGATTACTGTTATGTGCATCTGTACCTCTGTACCACTGCACCCCTCATTAATTTTGTTTACACATTAGCCACAGTACACAGACTCAATAGTATTTTTCAATTTTTGCCACCAGGGGACCCCATGTCCCAGCTGGCCAGTTATCCGTATTCCTCCTTTTTCTGGAACTCATAATAGTCCCTTCTTTAACTCTCTGTTTTTTCCCAGGACCACCGCCAAATCCTGCGACAATAAACTACCCTCTTACCCCTAGCTACCACAAACCATTCCCCTGTAAACCAGGTCCCTTTATATTTACCAATGACCTCCATATGGCCCCAAAACATGGGAGGGTAGGGTGGGCTTATTTTTCCTGTGTGCTGCCCCTCTCCCACACTTTCTATTTGTAACCCCTAAACACCCCACCTGCACTTCTTCTTTCCACTTCCTAGCCAGACTTTCTGCCCCACCCTCTCCCCCCTTTCCTCTCAGTCATGCCCTCCTTTCGCCCATACAGACTCCATCTTATCTTCCCATACACGTCCATCAGAAAGTTCATATTCATGTTCCTCGTTGGTTTAGCTGTTTTGTCATGATTTTGACAAGTAACACAAGAGTAAACGGCAATTACCACATCAACATCCATTGCTGGCCACCAGTATAGTTCTCATAGTCTTTGTTTTGGATGTACAATTCCTTGAATTCCCTCACAAGGCAGGGGGCATGTACATCAGAGTTCTTCTCCAAGGAGCATTCTTCAGGGCCAAAGCCCTCCCACTTGATGAGGTATTGAAGAGATCCCCTGGAGAATCTAGAGTCCAAGATCTTCTCAACCTCATATTCTTGCTGGCCGTCCACTGAAATGGCAGAAGGAGGGGGCTGGTAAGAGAAGAAGTGATTGGATACAACATGCTTCACCCGGGAGACATGTAACATGTTGGGAATCCGCATCTCAGGAGCTAGTTGCAAATGGACAGCCAAGGGATTAATGATCTCAGAGATGGAGAATGGACCAATGAACTTGGGACCCAACTTAGGAGTCGGAATCTTCAAGTGAATGTTCCTAGAAGAAAGCCAGACTTTATCACCAACCTCATACAGAGGGGAAGGTTTTCCTTCTACGGTGCACCAAGGAGCTCTTTTCCAAATTGGACTTGGATGGAGCCCAGATAGCAGACATATGAGCCAAGTGACCATCAGCAGCTGGAATGTCAGAGAGCAGGAAGTCCTGAGGAAAGGTTAGAGCATGCTGACCATATACAGACAGGAACAGAGATCTTCCAGTGGAAGTGTGACTGCCATTGTTGTGAGTGAATTCCGGCCACGGGAGGAGATCAGACCAGTCGTCTTGACAGAGGGAAACATGGTTTCTAAGGAACTGTTCAAGAGCTTGGTTCACACGCTCTGCTGCCCCTTTAGTTTGATGGTGATAGGCAGAGGAGAATTGGAAAGAGACTCCCAGAGACTTGGGAGCGCCAGAACCTGGAGACAAACTGGGAACCTCTGTCAGAGACAATTTCCACAGGAAAGCCATGCAGACGGAAGATATACTGTATGAAGAAGTGAGAAAGTTCTACAGCAGAGGGGAGTTTCCTCAAAGGAATGAAGTGTGCCATCTTGCTGAATCGGTCTATCAACTTCAATGAAGAAGGTTTGGTGCGGTTCAGGGTGATGAAGGACAGAGGCGGAGATGAAGGCATCTTTCAGGAACTGGAAGGCATCAAGGGCAACAGGTTTTCCTCCCTTGTGGATGAGGGAGAGGATAGGGGCAATATGGGAGGAGAAGTCTTTAAAGGGGTTGTTCACCTTTGACCAATCCAGTTAGTGACCTCTTATTCCACAGCCAATGTGCGTTACTTCGTTTGGCTCTGCTACTGTTGTTGGAGTAGCCACCTCCAAAACCGTAACATAAAGTGAACAAGTACAACAGGAGAACCTTTTCAAACTTTTAATGTAGTATATGGTGCTCCATATACTACATTAAAAGTTTGAAAAGGCTCTCCTGTTGTACTTGTTCACTTTTTGTTCACCTTTGAGTTAACTGTTAGTATAATGTAGAGAGTGATATTCTGAGACAATTTGCAATTGGTTTTCATTTTGTATTGTTTGTGGTTTTATAGTTATTTAGCTTTTAATTCAGCAGCTATCTAGTTTGCAGTGTCAGCAATTTGGTTTCTAGGGTGCAAATTACCCTAGCAATCCTGCATTGATTTGAATAAAAGACTGGAATATGAATAGGAGATGGACTGAATAGAATGATAAGTAATAAAAAGTGGCAATAACAACAAATTTGTAACCTTACAGAGCATTTGTTTTTAGATGGTGTCAGTGACCCCCATTTGAAAGCTGCAATGAAACAGAAGAAAATTGCAAATCATTAAAATACTATGAAAAATAAATAATTAAGACCAATTGTAAAGTTTCTTAGAATTGGTCCTACAATATACTAAAAGTTAACTTGAAGGTGAACCACCCCTTTAATGAACTGGTGATAATAATTTGCAAAACCAATAAATCTTTGGATCACCTTGGTACTCAGGGGAAGCGGCCATTTCTGGATAGCTGAAACCTTTGCAGGATCCATCTCAAACCCCTCAGGAGAAATAATGTAACCAATGAAGGGGATTTTGGGAACTTCAAAGACACACTTCTCCAAAAGGGAATATCCCTCATTTGGGCACAGTGGCTTTCTAAATCTCCTCTAAAGATGAGGATGTCATCCAGATACACAACAACAGGCTTCCCCAGGAGGTCCCGAAATATATCATTAACAAAGAAAAAGGGCGGGTCATTGTAAAGGCCGAAGGGCATCACAAGGTACTCGTAATGCCCATCACGAGTATTGAAAGCCGTCTTCCACTCATCGGCCTCTCGGATTCTGATGAGATTGTAAGCCCCGCGGAGATCCAACTGATCAAAGAGTTCCGAAATAAGGGGCAAGGGGTATCTGTTCTTGCCAGTTATTTTATTGAGACCCTGATAGTCAATACAAGGATGGAGTCCACAGTCCTTTTCTACAAAGAAGAAACCTTCCCCAGCTGGAGGGGTAGAAGGACGGATAAAGCTTCGCTGGAGGTTCTCGGAGATATACTCTTTCACGGCAGCAGTCTCAGCAGGAGACAAAGGGTAAGTCCGCCCATGGGGTGGCATGGTCCCAGGAAGGAGATCCACAGGGCAGTCATACTGCTGATGTGGAAGAATGAAATTCTGCCGATTTTTTGCAGAAAACATCAGAGTAGTCTCTGTAGACAGGAGGCAAAGACAGGAGATCCGTGGCGGAGACTGAAACCTGCTGGAGAGGAGAAGTCACACAATGGTTTTGGCAGTACTGACTCCAATGGGAGATTTGGCTGGAGGACCAATTGATGGAGGGGTTGTGGAGCCTCAACCAGGCTAACACCAACACGACAGGAGTGGAGGGACAAGGAATGATGAAAAATGAAAGTCTTTCCAGATGCAAAGTCCCAATCTTAATGGATAATTCTCCAGTAGATAGGGAGATAATGTCAGTGGAGAGATCTGTCATGGATGGTGAAAAGTCATATGGGAGGAGACACTGGGAACAGAGAAACGCCAATCTTTTTAGCAAATGTCAAGTCCATGAAATTCCCTGCGGCTCCGGAGTCAAGGAAGGCCGAAACAGGAATCGACTTAGAGGACAGCCGGATCTGCAAAGGGATACGAAATTGATGAGAATTTTCTGAGAACTTAGGAGAAACACCAGCCTTACTTGGAGCAGGAGTATTTCTCAGCTTTACAGGGCAGGAGACCTCTAGATGGCATTGCCCACCACAATACAAACACAGAGTCGAGCCTTCCCGAGTTGCATGGGCTCCTCCGAAGGGGTGCTGGACAGCTGCAAGGAGGAAGGAGGTACAATAGGGCTTTGAAAACGTGGTGCCAGCACTGGATGAGATTTCTTGCCTCGCTCTTTATCAGCCTGATGTTCTCTGAGGTGTCCACCTTGATAGCGAGAGCGATCAAATCTTCTAAGGGATCAGGAAGATCCCTGGAGACTAGATCATCCTTCAGGCGGGACGACAGACCTTGATAAAAAAACTGCCTTGTATGCCTCATCATTCCAGGAGGTCTCAGCCATGAGGGTTCTAAAGTCTATGGCATACTCACTGGCACAGAGATTGCCCTGACGGATTTGCAGCAGACGTGATGAAGCAGTAGTGATCCGAGCAGGGGCATCAAAGATGGTTCTGAACATCCACAAAAATTAATTAACATCAAAAGTCAATGGTGATTGCCTCTCCCAGAGAGGTGTTGCCCATTCGAGTGGCTTGCCCTCCAGATGAGACATAACATAACCCACTTTTCACTTTTTGTCTGATGACAATTGGGAAGGTTGAAACTCAAACTGAATCAGATATTTAGTCACAAAACCCCTGCAGGCTTGAGGGTCACCACTGTAGCGAAGAGGTGGAGGAATACGCGGCTCATGGGCCGGTACAACAGCAAGCGGAGGGACAACCACAGCAGGAGAAATTTCCGTGGCAGCGGGAGTAGGGGGCAAACAAGATACAATAGAATCAAGTACTTGCCTAATTCTGACTTGCTGAGTCTCATACGCCTCCATACAGGACACCAGCCCACGGAGGGCTCTTCCATTCCGACGTTCCGGCGTGGCTTCCTCAGGATCCATGGCCCACGTATAATGTCAGGGGGCCTGCAGCTCCCACAGGGAGATAGTCAGGATCTAAGGATGAAGCCTTCCGGAGAATCCAAGGCAAAGTACAGTTCAGGAATAATTCAAAAAGAATGGTCAGGCAATAATCAAAAAAAGGCAGGCAGCATAGGTTCATGGTCAAGGTCAGGCCAAATAGTCTAAGACAAGATTAAGGGAACAGAAAATGCACACCCAGGTTCACAGTGGAAAAGCCTTATACTTGGGCACCCTCCAGGCATCCAGGACTACCTAAAATAGTAAAATTTGGCGCAAGTAGCAGCATTGTGACGTCATTGCGTCTGTCGTGACGTGATGACGTCACTCCCCGGCGCCGCTACCCACGGGGCGGCCCTGGGCACCGACATTGTGGAAGCGACGCCGGACGGGGAACACACTCCCGACACGGCTCCGGGCGGCCTGAGAGGGATGTCAGGGGAAGAAGCAGTTCACTTCATTATATTCTGAGCAGGTAGAAACATCCCACCCTCCCCCATGTTGCCAATTTTGTGAAATGTCAGAAGTTTTCTTCTTTATGTTCTCATATTATCTTTTAATAACTGAATATGGATGTTTTCCTGAAAGCGATGTTATATTGTGGTTTCTGTATCTTTACACGTTATAATTGTGAGAGCCTGTATTGTTTTCATTTATGATGAATGAATGTGAAATGCTTGATTCAGGGAATGTTTCTGATCGGCATTTGGGTCAGGAAGGAATTTTTTCCCTCTTGAAGCTTAATTGGCACTGGCTTCAGGCAGGGATTTTGGATTAAAACAGTGGATTTCCTATCATCGAGACACTGCAGATGCAGGTCCGGCAGCATGGCAGCTGAACTACTCTCATGTTGGAGGCACAGCATAGTAGCAATCTCTTGTTAAATACTAGCTTTAGAAAATTGCTTTGGGTTCCGCTGGCAAGGTTCTATTTATTTGAGAAAATGTAAGTAAATAATTTCGTTTTTTTTTTACTGATTTTTTGGTTCACTTGGTGTTATATATATTTTTTTGACTGAATGTGATGAATCAAGTAGTAACAACACCAGTGGGAGTGTAAAACCCCCTTGATATTGTGAGACTTGGGATCAACACCTTACTTGTTCCAAATAGAATATTTGGTGGCTATTATATCGATATACAAAGATCTAAAAGCTTCTTATAGGGCCCCACCCCTAATAACATAACGTGCAGGTTAAGGATATCTCTGACTTGCAGGGCCGGGCCAGACTCCCTCTCCACATAGCCAATATTTCTGAAAAAAATGTTGGCGCCGCTCTGCACCCATTGCACATGCGCTCCCATCGTGCATCACAGTAAGGGGGCGGGACAGTGAGTTATCACAGGGAGGAGGTGGTGGGGGTCCCTGGACAGCAATCCCGGTGGGCCCCGGGGTCACCAGTCTGACCCTGCTGACTTAAGATTTACCCCATACCCTGTTTCCCTTGTTATTATACCGATACTATACAAATAGATCCAGGACCTCTTATAGGGCCCTACCTGCAATTAACACAACATACAAGTTAAGTATCTGATGCACCGTCCTGAATGAGTAAGATATTAGTGTATAATGGAGTGACACATTAAGAATTGACTGATCCTACTTCGGTATCTCCATGTGAGTCGAATATAGTGAGGGTTTTGATGTGCTGACTGAGAAAATAGGGTAATTTATAACCTTCCAATAATAATAATGATAAAAGTACAAACTATATATGAATTTAACTGCCAATGTAAAGTATGGGTGACACATTGTGGCTGATACTTTCTTGTTATTGATGCAATAACTTTAATAAAATTATTTTGGGGGAGTTACCTTCAGGTTAGCTTTTTCTGTGTTGGCTAATTCTGAGCAACGTTTTATTTGGTCTTCATTGTTTATTTTTTATATTTTATGAATTGTTTGCCTGCTTTTGTTAACTTTTTCTGGCTTTCTAGTGGAGGGTCACTGACCCTCTCTGGAAACGATTTATCTTTAAAGCCACATATTCATTGTGGTTGCTATCTGTAATTGTGTTTCTTTCTTTTCTGACCCTCCCCTTTTAAAGTTCCATATCCTTATTAAGGTTAGTGCATGGTTACTAGGGTGTCAAACTACTTGCCCTTTAAAAATTCCTTTGATCGACAGATTAAACCTACCAATTGCTATATTTGCCTACGCTTAAAACCAGCCAGCCACATGAGGAGCAGTGTCTCTCCCCCTTACATCCAGGAAAAAAAACCCAGGTGTAGGCACACCTGCATTAAGGAAAATTAACGTTTATTACAATGGAGTGGCAAGGCACAAAGACAAAAAGGATGCAAAGCAACATGTCTTTGCATTACTTGAATGGAAAAAAAAGTTCAAGAATGGAACGGAAATAATAGTACATGAATCTGTGCAACAATCAGTTCTTGTCTGTCAGCACTGCAGGTGGACATCTTCTGGTATGCCCTATGATGTGCAAGGAAGAAGTGCAAAGAGATGCAAGGTGCTCTAGAGCAGAGCCAGACATGAATTGCTATGTGGATTGTGCACATTGGTTGAATTTAAAGTTTATTTTATTTTTAGTTGCCCTTAGTTGCCTTTATTCAAGTTTTTAAATATGTTACATATATTAAAGTATAGATAGATGGTAGATAGATAGATTTGTATTTTCATAGTAGTTTTTCAGACTAGAACAATCAGTGTGTTAGGCCTTTATCATTATTAAAAGTATTTCAGATGCTGACTTTGTAGTCATCATATTTAATGTCCAAAATGAAATACAAATAGTGTTTTAAGCATTCTATAAATATAATTTCATGGAAAATAATTAAAGATTTGAACATTAGTGTGAGGAATCCTACCAAAATTATGCCAGATGATTACAGTGCTACAAAATAAGTTGGCGCTATAGAAATACATGTTAATAATAATGATACTTTTTAGATTCACCTAAAGTATCTCTCAGTTCAGAGAAGTTTGTTGTATATAATGAAAATCAAATAATCCAATAAGCATAACTATTAAAGCTCTTTCTCTGATAATATTGACTCTGTTTGCACATTACCAGAAAGCAATACTGTCATCCTTACTTGTGTTCAGATTAAATTATAATGAAACTGATCCAGCAGAAAAAATCTCTGTAAAAGTAACTCAGCCTGATTAACTTTAGATACCTGTGTAGTGTGGTTACTACCAGTTTCTATTTTCCGACACAAACTCCTTCGTAGTGTCCTATATTTGCTCTAGGATATTTCCTCTGTGATGTTATATTAGCCAATGTTCTAATGCAACATGCACAGTAGAATATAAGGTAAGGATAATTTATTTGTGCAAGCAATGACATTGGCAATAAATATATGAATAAAAAAATTGCATATAATGTCCTTTTCCTAGTCCGTGTTGAATTTTTTGTCTTTTCTGAAAAGTCCTTCCTGCTGTCAGCTTCCAAAGACAAGGATGAAAAGCATGACTTCACTACCAAAAAAAAAAAATGTCCCCAGTTTGATCAGTTTAATCATTAGCTTCCACCTTTGCATTCTTTTCAAACTCCCTTCTAACCTTCCTTTCTCTCCCTGTACATTTTCTTTTTACCTTTTTGTTGCTCATCTGTTGAATAGCTACAGGCCAGCTTTAGATTTTTTGAACATCCCCATAAAACACAGCTCTGTGTTCCTATTTATATAATTTGAATCCTAAATATTAGAAACTTAGCTTGTCTTTGCTTTTATAATATTAATAATTTCCAAAAATGTATGCAAATGTACCATCAATCCAACTAAATGGATTGGCGGAATATTAAATTACATATTTATCATTGTCTATCCTTATCTTCAAAGTTTTCAGACATTCCTTATCTCACTTCCTCAAAAGTGAAAGCTCTAAATGTTGAATCCTATAAAATGGTCAATGTAATTTATTTATTAGTTTTTTCTGTTGATTCAATTACCACATTGATAAATATTTACTAAATTGAAGTTTTCCTAGATGACTAGATGACTGATCAGAAAAAGTGGATTGCCCTGAGAGGATAAAAGGATAAGAGAGTAGGAGAACATACCTCATTTACAATACCTAGGTGATAGCACAGTACTTCTGAGTAGTTAGGGTAGCTACTTTAAAGGAACAGTAACACCAAAAAATTTAAGTGGTTTAAAGTAAAGAAAATCTCATGTAGTGTTGCCCTGCACTGTTAAAACTGCTCTGTTTGCTTCAGAAAGACTACTATGGTTCATATAAACAAGCTGCTAAGCAGCAATGGCGGAAATTGAAAAATGACCATATGACACAGGATAAGTAATGGATAACAGATAACATTATGTTCTACAGAGCTTATCTGCTATCTGCTGTGTAACTTGAGCCTTTTCTCCTTTGAATGGTTGTTCCCATGGCTACACAGCAGCCTATTTATATAAAAAATAGTAGTGTTTCTGAAGCAAACACTGCAGTTTTACCAGTATTACTTTCAAACAATTTAATTTTTTGAGGTTACTGATCCTTTAATTTTACTTTAGATTGTTATAAGCTTGTACTAGGGCAATAGTAACACAAGTTAGTCTGCTAGATAAGTAGCATGGGCTCCACTGAGGAAAAAAGTGCCACTCAGTGAGTACATGAATCAAAGAGACATGGGCAGCGAGAAAACAGCTTCTGGTGGTCACTGTAGTTTGTGCTGGGATAAACACTTTTGGAAGCCCAGGAACGTCCTCTAAATTAGAATCCCTTGAGCAGATTAGCAGGAACCACAATGAGCAGAAAAATACCAGAACATAAGCACCAAGATAGTAATCTGCCATTTTAATGTTTAAGTTTATCCTTCTGGTTTATCTGAAGCTCCATGCTCTTGCACAATATTGTTACAGTTCTTTTGGTCTCTAAGATACTTAAAGCAGGAGTTAAAACTCTCCCATGAATGCATTGGCATTTGTATTATTATTTATTAAAGTGACTGTTTAAGGACTCATAGCTTTTATTTTATCAGTATTACACATTAAAATAAATGGGTTTTTTTTTACATGTAAATGAAATTTTTGATGGACTGCAGGAAGAAATAGATAGAAATATCACACACAATAAAAGCTATCCACCTCCCTTGAAATTCTTTGTATTTCCAAGATTCTTCTCCACTCCTTGATGGTGAGCATCAAGCGTGTCCCTAAAATATTTTATTTAAAAATCACATCAGTGAACTCCAGGCCAGTCTCCACAACTCTTTTAAGTGCTTGGCCTGGCTACTACCACTGGCTACCACACCATCTCTCTGCCACCCTGCTACACACAAGTGACAGTCACTCACTTCACAGTTTCAATACTTCTTTTGAGCATTGGAACTCAAAGTGCCCTGCACATTGTAGATATGACCTTACCGGTGCTTTGCAAAGGAAAATGTACAGTTTCCTACTTTGATGGCTTTACATTTAACAACATTGAACTGTATCCCTGTGAATACATATACAGATGCAGCCACTGGGATTGGTGAGTTAAATGCGTCATGACTCAGGGCTAATTGAAGAAACTGTGTTATCTATAGTCATCTTAACTCATTTAATGCATTTAACCTTTTCATTAGCATACCAAAGCACCATTGTTTTCAATGGTGAACTCTTTAATTGGATGGGATGTTGTGACACAATATTCTGTGCTAAGTGGGATAAATGGGATAGATGGGTTAAGTCAAATGCACAATCCAAAGTGGCTTCATCTGTTCCTCACATTATAGTGAGCAAATACCCACATCTGGTGCAATAACGTTAAAGGAACAGTAACACCAAAAAATTAAAGTGTTTTATAGTAATGAAAATATAATGTAATGTTGCCCTGCACTGGCATAGCTTTCAGCTGCCCATAGATGCAAAGATCGATTTCGGACCTCGTGTGGAGTGTCCCGACATTTATCGTGCCATGGCGATCTGTCGCTCGGTCGATTAGACAGGTTAGAAGATTTCGTCGGCTGCCGATGATATCTCTGCATGTATTGCTGATCTGCCGATTTTCAGTGGGAAGCTGTCATAGCTTTTTTTATAAACTTTTGTATGATTGCTGTTAGGGGCAGAAAATCAGCTGATCTGTTCTTTTACTAGTTTATTTAAACTGAAGGTTAGTGGCAAGTCTGGAGATAGGGACGTCCAATTGTTCTAGGATTCACTACTATAGTTCATATAAACAAGCTGCTGAGTAACAATGGTGGAAATTGAAAAAAGGCCATATGGCACAGGATAAATAATGGCTAACAGATAACATCATGTTCTACAGAGCTTATCTGTTATCTGCTGTGTAGCTTGAGCTTTTTCTACTTTGAATAGTTGCCCCCATTGTTACACAGCAGCTTATTTATATAAACAATAGTAGTGTTTCTGAAACAAACACAGCCGTTTTACCAGTGTAGGGCAACACATTATATTTTTATTACTTTAATACAATTTAATTTTTTGATGTTACTGGTCCTTTAAATATACTGTCAAAGCAAATTCTGTGGTTTAGAAAATAATTTTAAATTAACAAAAATTAGGAACAATTTGAAATTATAAATGCATATCTATTGCAAATTTTGCAGATTACAACTCTGAAAAACATTTTTTTTCATACTAGACATGTATCATGGCTGTAGTTTCCTGATATTGAATTTATAAGTATATCACTAAGAAAAGAAACGTTTTTCTAAGTTAGTATTATCTTACAAGAATTAAGTATTTGAGTCTAGTGGTAATTATGCAAAAAAACATTAAAAAGTGTGCATAGACCATGTTCTATGGAAAAAAACATTAAAGCAACTTTCCTGACAAGCTGCAGCCAGTCATATTTAGGGGATATATGGCCAGAGGTATGCAATGGAAATCACTCTATTACATAATCTATTGTCAGTCAACTAGTGTATAGAAACTTTACTAATAGTGGCAGTGGATGTTGCTGGCATATTCTATACTATAATCAAATGACTTCAAAATCCTTTGATTGTGATATTTCCATTAATCTAAAGAGACCTTTATCCTGAACATTGCTGTTAAGGGTTATACTGTGTATTCTGTATATTCTGAGTTCTTAGAAAACATATTTGTCTTGTCTAAACGTGTACAGGAAATGCTTTACTGTTGCTTTTCTGTTTACAGTACATGATATTGGCTGCAGGAGATAGAGTTAATATTCCCTCCTAATCAGGTAATTAGGTAGCAGCTGAGAGCAGAGCTGTTACTGGGGGTAGACGGGATGTACTCCTTCACCTAAGGGCTCTTCTTGAATGGATGTCTCACACAGGTCTCTCTTGTGTGTTTGGAACATAGAAATGGTCCTGACTGTTCCTAGTAAGATTCAGCCTGTGAGAAAACCAAGGACCCTGTGGAGCCTGAGACAGAGAACGTGTCTGGACAAAGGAAGCTCATGGTGAAAGTGCAGCAGTGAAGCGAACTGGGAAGTAAATTGTGAGGTCTGGCTGATAGAGTGAAGTTATCTCTAAACTGTTAGTATACAGGGTTTTGAAGTTCAGTGTCTGGGAGAGGCCCTGGAGTAGTCAAGAAGACAACATTCTTAGCTGTGAAAGAGACTGTTCTTTATTTTTGATGCCATATGAAAATAAGCATTTTGTTTATGTGTTTTGAGTGAATAATTAAAGGGGTTGTTCACCTTTGAGTTAACTTTTAGTATAAAGTAGAGAGTGATATTTTGACAATTTGCAATTGGTTTTCATTTTTTATTGTTTGTGGTTTTATAGTCATTTAGCTTTTTATTCAGCAGCTCTCTATTTTGCAGTGTCAGCAATTTGTTTTCTAGGGTGCAAATTACCCTAGCAACCCTGCATTGATTTGAATAAGAGAATGGAATATGAATAGGAGATGGACTGAATAGAATGATAAGTAATAAAAAGTGGCAATAACAATACATTTGTAGCTTTACAGAGCATTTGTTTTTAGATGGCGTCAGTGACCCCCATTTTAAAGCTGCAAAAAAATATAAGAAAATTGCAAATAATTAAAAAACTATGAAAAATAAATAATGAAGATCGATTGAAAAGTTTCTTAGAATTGGCCCTTCTACAATATACCAAAAGTTAACTTGAAGGTGAACCACCCCTTTAAAGGCAACGTCTTATTTTTTCTGCATTTTCTTTTTGTCCCTGCCTCTTCTCTGCATAAGAAACCTCCTCGCCTACCATATCAAAAGCTAATCTCCCCACAATGTACAAAACAAATTTAAAAGTATCATGGTATTAAAGATGTCTTTTTTTTGTGTTTATTCCAATTATGTTTTCAGAAACTATGGGACAATTACATGGTAACAGGCCTGTAAATAATTTAAGTTCTACACCACTATTCATATTGTATATACCATGGGGATTCACTTAACAGCAGGCTCAATTCTATGCACATCCAACCATTTATCCATAAAAGTCATGCAAAAGCACTTGTGCTATGCCACTGTAAATGTTGGATTATCAGATTACAATAGAAAGCTAAAGCAATGTGTCAGGAATAAGCTATCATCAAAAGTACAGTAATTGGCACTAAGCCAGTTTAGGGAGTTTCCAAGGAAGGAAACAAGACAAACTATAGATGCCCCTTCAGACATCCATTACAGTGCTACATTTACTCATTCAGCTCCCTTTCTTTACTCTTTTTAAATGTATTTATAAGTGCCAAGCCTCCTGCATAATCCAAGACAGACACAGCCAATATGAGAACACACCATATTTGCAGTTCTGAAAATAAGTTTAATGCTATTCACTTTCCCTGCAAAGCCACATCAAATGTTTCTCAGAATTTTGCTATATAAGCCCTATCATGAAATACATTTTCCAGGTGTACCATGGCATATCTTTTTATTTAAAAAGGAGCCATTATCTCAGTGCAACATCCAGCTATACCAACATTTATGAAAGTTGAGCTCCAAAAAAGTACATTTTTACCCACATGGAAAACAAACATATTCATTCAGTTACTTTGTATGCACTTTTTATTTTAATGTTCTGATAAATATGTAGTTTATTTAGCACAATGTATATGCAGTATGTGGCCAAGAATAATGTTCATTTTTCAACTGCTCTGTACACACAAATAAAGTTTTGCACTGCTTAACCAGAATTAATGAAGCAATGTATAATAATATTGTCCAAGGAATATGAAAATAAATTCCATTACTTCGTGAAATAAATATCTTTTTGATTTCATAGCAGTAAAAAAATTTTATCTCAGAAAAAATAGGATGCAAATTGATGTAAAAGCATTGCCAAATGCTGTAATTGAGACATTGGGGCTTATTTTACAAATAGAAGTGCAAAATGCAGAGAAAAACATCATTTTACCAGTACGTGTAAATTGCCATTCCTGCACTGAAATACTTGCAGTGCTAATAGCAGCATTGGGACTTATTTTACAAATAGAAGTACAAAATGCAAAGAACAAAATCATTCAAATTCAAAACTGCATGTTGTTTTACCTACACGCAGGATTTTCTCACTAATTCCAGCATAGTAGTGAGTATGTACTAAGCAGCATGCGGTAAAGTGAAATTTACCAGTACGTGTAACTTGCCATTCTTCCTGCAATTAAATACTTGCAGTGCTGATAGCAGCATTACTAGGAATCTTTAGTTCATGTATAGAAGAGAACCCATGAGTAACGCCTTTTCAAGTTAAGTGTTAATTGAATGGGCTTTCTTTGCATCTTAATCAGCATAGCAGAAACAACCTGTATTTTTTTCAGCTCTGCTTAAAGTTGTGCACTACAAGCATTGTATGTGTCATAAATTCTGGGATATGAGAGGTGCCATAGTAGTAACTACTGTATGTATCAGAGGGTCGAGACTGTGCAGATATATATAAAAATTAGGGTTTGGTAGTACAAGGTGCAAATTTTGCAACCAGTCTTATTACCAATTTTTGCCAATGGGCATGTATCATTTTCTTTTTTAAAAGTAAATATTTTATTGGTTGCTATGGGTTGCTGATGCTCTGCAAACTTTTATTACAAATGGCAGTAACTGTGGCAATATGGCAAGAGTTATATTTTGGGAACATCAACATCATTGAGAATTATTCTGTATTGTTTAATCAAATATCCATAAATTACTGTATTTGGAACAGCACAATAACTACAACTTGACTATTACAGCAATTTAAAAACTTGTGATTGCTTAAAAAAATTAACATGCATTTTACAGTAAAAGTCCTTCATTAAAATTTAGAGAAGAAAGCGATGCCAGTGAACTTATACAAGTGGCAGCACATCTTCTAGTGAAATTAACAAAATAATAGTAATAAAGGAATTATATCAAAGTATTTGGGATTTTCCAAGTTTGTGGGACGAAGCTTCCTCTCCAAATGCTTCGGCTCTGAGTCAATAATCAAATGTCAACAAATGACAATTCTTGCATTGTATGATATTGCTTTTTAGACTGACTTGTGGCATAGCATGGCACATACCCAAGATGCTTTTGGGCTGCTTTTGTTTTTTAATGTCAAAATGTTATTTGAACAAATTAAGTATGAATGAATTGAATAGATTAAACATTTACACAACAATGCACTGAATGGGAGCCAAGACTATGACATAAATTTTGATTCACTTCTGGTCTAATGATTACATAGTCATTAAACAGGAAAACAGTCATATTTAGTGAAAGAATACTTGAATGCTTCTGTTTTTGTAAATTATAATCCGCAATGGCCTTCAGTACATAAAAATTCCAATAACATTTTTATGTGTCATAACAAATGAAGTTCTGGTATTGTATTATTTCCTTTACTCTGCAAAAAAAATATTTTGGGAATTTCCCACGCAATTCGTGAAACGGTGAAAAATTTGTGAAACGAGACCCGAGTCGCAAAATTCGGCGTAAAAAAATTTAAATAATTTGTCGCAAGCGCATACCTGTGTTTTGACATGCAACGTAATTTTTTTGATGCCCAATGCAACCCATCTTCTATGAGTGTTTTGTTTGTCACCTTTTTTCAGCTTTGGGGCTACCAATAAAACATTTTCCCTTACTTTCAAGCTTTGTAGACTGTCTGTGTCTGAATGTGCTGAATTGAGTCAATGAGAAGATCAATTCACACGCAAATTTCACTTCGTATACTGCTACACACATGCCCTGCATTGTTAGAGGACACCTATCTTTTCAAATGAAGAAAAGGACCCCCATTTTGCCAGTTTCTTTAAAACATCTGTGATTATTTTACATTACTTTTTGTCGACTGGTATCTACTACTAATCTATAGTAATCAAAAAGTACCAGCTATAGTTTATATATTACTAATAGTTTACTAACACAGGCACAATTAATAATAAATCTGAACACATAATTTCTGGGTGCTTTGTAGCCCACATTATTATTTTACATTAGCTTAGGTCGACTGGTATCTACTACTACTCTATATTGATGTTTAACCAAAAAGCACCAGCTATAGTTTATATATTACTAATAGTTTACTAACACTGGCACAATTAATAATTTAGCTGAACACATAGGGGCAAATTTACTATTATTCCCAAAATTTGCTTGATCCTATTCGAAATTCGATTCGATCGAGATTCCTTCGATCATCAAATGATCGAATTATCAAATATCTGATAATTCAAACTATTCGATCTATCCGATAATTCGGTATTCGATGATCGAAGAGGCCAAATTAGAATATCCGAAAAATTTGTACGATCGTTATTCGATCGAACTTTGATCATTTCACGTGAATTCCGTAAATCGGCCCCATAATATCTGAGTGCTTTGTAACCCACACTAAAATGAATAAACCATATATTTATGTGTAAATGTAAGGAATGAGAAATACTATGTAGTGTTACATGACTGAGATTGAGAATAGTTGTCATATTTTCCAAACAACTCCTGTATTATCGGAGTATAAATTAAATGAAAAATAAACTCCAAATATACAGGTTTGAACACAATTTTTTTATATAAAACACAAGGCACACACAGTGCAAAAACATAAGGCACTCACAAACTAAAAGTCTGCTGCTGCTGGTGGAGGAGGAGGATTATCCCTGAAGGAATGAATTAAGTCCAGGGCTTCCTGGAGTTCCCTCCTCATTGTGCCAACCTGCTCAGCCAGAGAAGACACCATGTTGAAGAGGAGGTGTGGCATTGGTGGTGTCTGTGTGGCAGCATCAACTGGCTGAATTACTGCCACGCCCGCCTCTTCTGGTGATGCAGGAGGTGCAGCAGTTTGAGCCTCCTCTTCTGCAGCCTCGCCCTCTTCTGCAGCTAACCACTCAGATGACAATTAAAGAACTTCAGTTTGAGTAATACCACACTTGCATTTGTACAGTATGAATTACATAGGATGAGGTGTGTCATGTAACCATGAAAATTAAACATCATCTATAAGGATTGCATTGGCAGGTATGGGGCAGGAAACACTATTAAGATTTTTTTGTGCCGTCTTAGTGACTGGATCCCAGGGGGGATATTGTCATATCCCTCCCTGTGCAGGAATCTGATGACGTACTCTATCTGCTCATCATTAATCAGGCCTAGACCTACCATATCTCTAGAGAAAAAGTTTTCCACTCCTACAAAAGGGCAGGTTGGGTGGTGTGTGCCCTGCTCCCCATGCTGTGCAGGCACCCAATCCTCCTCTCCCTTATACTCATCAGCGGGCACCATCTCCTCCCTATCCTGCCTCCCAGCCCCTTCTGGCTGCCTATGGGGCTTACTCTCCTCCTCCTCTTCCTCCTTCTCCTCAGGCACGTTATCCTTCTCTAGCAGGCCATCCAACATGCGCTTGAGGAGGAACATCAGGGGTATCACATCACTAACTCATGCATTGTCCCTGCTAACAAAGCATGTGGCCTGATCAAAGGGGAATAGTACTCGACAGAGCTGCCTCATCTGCTGCAACTGCTCTGCACTGAAGTATCCTAAATCTGCCCCCTGAGTACCCCTGGCACTGTGCTCTAGCAGGTAATTACTGACCACCCAGCGCTGCTCTACAAGGCACTCCACCAGCAGGTCACAGATGAGCCAGTGGGGTGGCAGATTATGCTGCCACTGCATCCGTGCCAAAGACGCATTGGAGGTGGGGGATCTGTAAAAATGGCCACATACCTTCTCCAGCATGTCACCCAACCCTTGGTAGCTCTTGAGGAAGCCCTGCACCACAAGGTTGAGGTCATGTGCAAAGCAAGGTACGTGGGTCAGGTGGCCAGCAGGTTGTGACCGGTGTCACAAACAATGTTACCTGCTAGGAGCTGGCGGGGAGTGAACCACCTCTGCACCTGATTCTGGAAGGCTGCCATGAGCTCAGGTGTATTATGACTCCTCTTACCCAGGGAGAGGAGTTGCAGCACAGCCTGACATTGCTTGTGCTGCACTGAAGTGTAACTGCAGGTATGTTTTCAGGGGTGGCTCATCCATAGCAGAGGAGGAGGAAGCACCTGTAGCATGAGGGGAGCGCTCCTGCTTGCCCCCTTCACAGCACTCATCAGGGTGACCCAGTGCGCAGTGTATGATATGTACCTCATCTGCCCATGCCTGCTGGTCCATGTGTTAGTGGTGCAGTGCACCCTGCCACAGACGGCATGATCCAGCGACAGGGACATATTCTCCACCACCTGCTGGTGGAGGACAGGGACGGCCTTCCTGAAAAAATAATGGTTGCTGGGGATTTGCCAGTTAGGGGCAGCACAAGCCATCAGCTATGGGAAGGGGCTGCTTTGACTAGCTGATAGGGCAGCAGCTGCACTTGGGGGTGGCTGGGGGAGAGAGGAGTCTTGCAGGTCAGGAACTGGGAAAGGTAAACCTGGCGGGACAGGGGCCGAATTGAAGAGGAGGCTGCAGAAGAGGCTGAGTTCCACAGTGGCTGCCTCCGACTGTGAGCCTCAGAATCCTCTTCCCTTGCTGCAGGGTCTGGGGAGCTAGCACCTCTTCCCCGAGGAATGGGAGGAGGTGGACAAGAAGCACCACTGCCCTCGGTATAGGGTGCCGTTTGTCCCAAATACATTCTGCATACAAAACTATCCCTGATACACAGAACGAATGTCTCTCAAGGTATATTACTATTTCTGACCATATACACAAATAAAAAATATACAAAATACTTATTTCTATTAAAGAATGAGAACAAAATATGATTAGAGCACAAAAGGATGTCATTATATTACAAACTCCATTTTACATTTTAACAATCAATCAGTGTCACAAATTTATAACCTCCATGTAACAGACTCACTTATATGCAAAGTTACTTACAGAATGAATTATGTAAAAAAAAAACTTGGACAGAATATATAATAGTGCAACTAACTAGTGCATGTCAAGCTAGATTTGAATGACAAAATAGTTATTTGTGACAGAAAGCAAGATTTTATAGCACAGAATTCATTCTTTCGACAAAATGAAATAAAACAGATAAAATAACCATTCTGTGAAGCAATACTGTCAGTTACTTTCCTGAACCAATAAGAACAAAGCTTACTGGCCTGCTTGTGCAGACATTTTGGTTAAGGGCATTCCTGCTGTTTTGCCATTGTCTTAGGATTCCTGTTTCCCTCTTCCTGTCTAAGCTGAGTGGAATTATGGGGCATGCCACAACCAGCTGCCATGTAGTAATAAATGTAGTGTGCTTGTGTGAGTGCTTTACCTGAACTAACACACACAATCATTGAATCCACTAGCAGCCAGTTTGTCTGACAGTTTATTATCTTGCAGCCTAACTGTAACATCATTATAATAGGCCTAATATCCCTTCAATGAGTCACTTATACATTGTGTATATGATGTTAGGCTCTAGTGTCTCCTCCTAGCTCCAATCTTGCACCACTTAGCTTTTAGCTCTCTCAATAATGTGCTTAGTTATAGTTACACTACTACATAATAGGTTTAGCCACAGTGTGGGAGTGATCATGTGCACACACATTCTGTA
>CM044432.1:83314915-83328603 GCA_024363595.1 Xenopus borealis | reverse complement strand
CCCCCACAGTCCAGCATCTTATTTACCTCATCATAAAAAGCAATCAAATTTGTCTGACATTGCCTATCCTTCATAAAGCCATGCTGATTGCTGCTCATAATGCCATTCACCGGGACAAAATGTTGATCCCTTAACAAGTCTTCAAATACTTTGCCCAATACAGATGTCAAACTTAATGGCTTGTAATTGCCAGGCTGAGATGTAATCCCTTTTCAAATATTGGAATGATATCAGATTTTCTCCAGTCCATAGGCACCATACCAGATGAAAGCGAATCTGAGAAAATCAGAAATAGAAGTTGGTCTAAAACTGAACTAAGCTCTCTTAGAACCCAGGGGTGTACAACTAGTTTGTATACGAACAAAACGTGCCCTCAAGTCAGGAATTTAAAAAGAAGCACCTAAAGTACTTTTGAGGCCACTGCGAGCAATATCCAACGGGTTGGTGAGCAAAAATTAGGGCCCGAGTTATTATAAAATTAAAGTTTGAGGCTTTACCATGATTTTGCCAAAAAAAAACCACAGACAGTAGATACCCAAGAATAGTCTTCAGAACTTCGAATAGTTAAAAATTTATTGAAGAAAAAAATAAACATTAGAATAAACTCTGCAAGTAAAAACTGAAGAGGTTCAATAGAAGTCAAGGGGAATTGGCTCTAACAAGTTTATTTATTTACTTTTTCAGTTCATTAAAATGAGTTTCAGCTTCATTGAAAAAGCATTGGACAATGGGATCTCAAGAGTACTAAGGAAAGCTGGTAGAGACCCCCAAATGCTGTGTAGAGATCTCAATAAACCAAAAATATTAAGCAAGTTTTGCAGTGGTGAGTGCCATTTGACTGAGAATATGGTTTATTGAACCTTGTTCACATTCATTTTTATTAATGTTTAAGGGCCAGATGGAATACACCCCGGGTTCTAAGAGAGCTTAGTTCAGTTTCTGCTTGATAATTTGTGGCAACCCCTAAGCTTAGCTTCTCAACAGCTGCTCAGAGCCCACTGAGCATGTGAGTGACACTTTCCATGATGGTGACCCCCTGTGACAAGTTTGATGTCCTGGATCATTACTGCTATTGATAAGCTGAACCTTATGCTGGTGCAAAACATTCAGTTTATAAAATATGACATTTTTAGCCATATTCATGTTTAAGGTTTAGTTCTCCTTTAACTTGTTTATAATGACTTAGGGTAGAGTATAGTACAGTAAGTGCAGCCCAATTAATTCCATCAAGGATGTGGCATTCTTGGAAACAGGATCTTGACAAAGTGGCAATCTGGGCAGCTAAGTGGCAAATGAGATTCAATGTTTATAAATGTAAAGTCATGCATCTGGGATGTAAACACGTCCAAGCCACTTATATCCTTAATTGGACTGCACTAGGCAAATCCATATGGAAAGGACCTTGTAGATAATAAACTTGGCGGTAGCAGGGAATGTCAGTCAGTAGTATCAAGAGCAAACAAGGTCTAGTGCTTAGATTTGTTGTTGTAGGAGGTTATTTTCCACTGTACAGAGCACTGAGAGGGTGCAGAGAAGGGCAATTAGGTTGGTATAATGTATGAAAAATCTGAGCTATGAGGAAACACTGGCCAAATTGGATTTTTTTATATTATACTCTATAATGCTTTATGTACCAGTAGTTTCTTTCCAGGTTACTCAAGGTCAACCAATCTGATTAGAAGGTTTTTTTTTTACAGTGAGATCTTTGAAGATGTGGAAATCTCTCCCTGAATCAGTCATACTGGCGTATACATGAGATAGCTTCAAGAAGGGGTTTGATGGCTTTTTAGCAAGTGAGGGAATACAGGGTTATGAAAGATTACTCATTGTACAAGTTGATCCAGGGACTGATTGAATAGCCATCTTGGAGTTAGGAAGGATTTTTCAACTTTTTTTTTTTAAAACTAACTTACTACGTATGTTACAACCTACAATGAGAATTTTAACCTGTAATCAGTGTATATAGGGATCGATTTTGAGTATTTAAACCAGCTCAAATCATTTATGAAATGGAACAAATGAATAAATCTGCTGACCCTGTGCTTTACTTTGCTAATAGTGTTGCTGCTTTTGCAGCCCTTAACACTTGAGCATGTTTGCCGTACAGGGACAATGCAGTGTAAAAATAAAAACTGTGGAAATAAATAGTATGTGCAAAATAAAAGATGATTGTGTATCATAATAGAACATTTGCAGCTCTCTAACTCCTAGTTAGTCAGTGACTAAGGACGGGGGCACATGGGACACAATTGTTCAATGAGTTTGCAATTGATTCATCGGCATGCAGCTCAGAGTCAAAAACAACTGTTATTATGACCCAAGTGCCCCCCCCAAATCACTACCTAGTAACCAATCAGTAGAAACCAAGAGAGCTGTAAAAAGCAGGAAGTAGTGTTCTCACTATAATGTCCTGTTACTCCAGCCTTTATTGAAAACATTGTTTTTATTTTGCACAGCCTATTTACCCAGTTTTTATTTTTATACCAATTACTTTAATGTTGAGTAATACCTACTCCACTGTAAAGTATACTTGGATGATCCAATAAGAATCAAGCTGTTCTTTTATTGTACTCATGTGGTTGTATCTGTTGTTATGAGCCATAGCCACTAGCTGGAAATAGGAAGGTTGTTATTAAAGTTTGAAAACATAAATACAGATATGGGAACTGTTATCCAGAATGCTCTGGACCTGGAGTTTTCCAAATAACGGATTTTTCTGTAATTTGGATCTTCATAACTAAAGTCTACTAGAAAAAGGATTATTCTTACAATAAGGATTAATTATACAGTAGAACCCCCATTTCAAGTTTTGTAGGGGACCAAAAAAATGGTGTAAAATCCAGGAAATTGTAAAATCAGGGAAATGTATTATGCATAATATACAACAATGTAAAATGAGGGGAAACTTAAAATCAGGAGATGTAAAATGGGGGTTCTACTGTATCTTAGTTTAAATCAAGCACAAAATACTGTTTTATTATTACAGAGAATTTCTTTTTTTTAAATATGTATTATTTGGCTAAAATTGAGTCTGTGGTAGACAGCCTTCCTCTTATTCTGAGATTTCTGGATAACAGGTTTCTGAATAACAGGTCTCATACCAGTAAAGGAATCAGACATGTTATCCGGAATGCTTAGGACCTGTTGTTTTCCAGATAATGGATCTTTCTGTAATTTGGGTCTTCATGCCTTCAGTCTACCAGAAAATCATGTAAACATGAAATAAACACAAGAGGCTGGTTTTGCTTTCAATAAGGATTAATTATATCTTAGTTTGGATCAAGTACAAGTTACTGTTTTATTTTTCAGAGAAAAAGGATATCATTTTAAAAAATTTGGAATATCTGGATAAAATGGGGTATATAGGAGACAGCCATTTCGTAATTCTGAGCTTTCTGGATATCGGGTTTCTGGATAAGTTATCCCATACCTATACCAAGAAAATATGAAAAAACATCACAGTACAATGGCCACATTGAATGTACAGTTATATAGGAATATGGACAGCTTGTTATTCTGGAGAAAATCCATATGTACTTTTACAGTTGATGCAAATGAATTGTAATTTTTTTTTTTATTTATGCATTTATTATGTTGTCTATTATTGTTAGACTGGCCAGTCCCAATGAACTTAACACACATGAAAATTCAGGAAAATAATTTTTGAAACATATAGATAAGCACTGGAATGTGCAACGCCTTATTTTGATACTGGGCTTTCATTTGGTTTTCAGAACAAACAGAAAAGAATATTTTTACATTATCATTGGATTTACAGAATTTAGAAGGAAACAACATTCCAGAAGCTTGTGTAATGCATAAAAAATTTGATTTATTGTTGCATTGCGGCTTAATCCCAGACATGATAAACCAACCCACTTCTGTCTAAAAGCAGACAGCTAAATATTATAAAGATATGTACTGTAAGTACAGTGTATGTAGGAAGTATATTTTGCATTTTTGACTTCTGTAACAATCACAGATTTTTGGAGCATTCTCAACAAGATGCATAATCAGTATGTTTTAGCTTTCTCTGCAGTGACATCTGGTGGCAAAATTTGACATTTGCATTTGGAAAAAACTAAAGTAGCATTTTGTTGTTTCAGTATCTTAAAGATAGTAAAAAACAAATATTATTGAAGAGAGGGGAAAAAAACCCAAATAATTCTGGATGTATTTTGGGTTTTTTTTTGGAGTTAAATGACATTTACTTACTACAGGAAACCAGACTTTATAGGTAACAAAAGTTTTTCTAAAATGTCTATTGGCCTCTGAAAAATACTGCAAGGTTTTGCTTGCTGACTGGCCTCTAGCAGACATGTAGTTTGACAGCAAAATGCTGGAGTCCCCTATAAGAATAGCCCTGCACTTCTTTCTGGTTAAATCAAAGGCAGTGTTCCTTTTATAAGATAACATCACTTTTGGCCACTGCCAGACTAGCAATCAAAGCAAATGGGTTACAGAAGATGAGTAGCAAGACTGATCATAGCTTTTGATAGATCTTAGGGATGTAGGATACAGATATATTTGCCATTTGCAGGGCTGGATTTACATAGCAGGCACCCCATGGCAGGCATGTTTCAGGGGCTACTGCCGCCAGAGGCTGCAGCCCCGATGCCACTACCCTCCCGTCACCCGATGCCACTCCCCTCCCGTCTCACCTTGCCTCATTGCCCACATACCATTCCCTTCCTTTGTGCACATGCGCAAATTTTCAACATCGGGTCTGGAGTTTTGGGGATTGCAGGGGCACTTCAGGGGACGCTGACGCCTGAGGCAGCAGCCCCCCATGCTGCCCCGCACCGTGCTTCTAACGTCTAGAGTTGGAGCAGGTTGAGGGGGGGGTGCATCGCTATTGCAGTGAGCGATATTGCACTTCGTGCCGCTTGAGGCAAAATTCTCACCAGGCTGGCCGGGCACCGTAAGCAACCCAGCTGGCCAACTTGCCTCCTTCCTTCCCTCGTCGCATGCAGTTACAGGTGAATCCAGTCTAGTGAATCCAGTGCCCCCCAATCATTACTCCCTAGGTAGCTGCCTCTTCTACCTACCCCTAGTTCCAGCCTTGGTTCTTGCCTTACATCATGGCAGGAGCCACCCTGTGGGAATGGTGCACATGAAATTTTAAAAACTATTGTATCTCCTGTGAATAATAGAGAATTTGAAAATCCAAATTACCATCCAACAAGCCGATAAAGATAGTTCTGTTGTTGTTCTCAATACTGTTGATTATATTCAGTAAGCCACACGACAATTATCCGATACCGAAACATATCAATAGCTTACAGATAACCCTACCAAAAAATTCCAATCTGAATTGCAAAATTTGATTGACTTTGGTATATCCCTGGGGGTGATGGACATAAAGTATAAGCCTTTTTTTATTCGTGAATGTACTATTACTCCAATTTTTGACCATCTACCAAAGATACATAAATCTATTTCCCACCCCCAGAGTAGACCTATTGTTTCAAGTATTGGATCTTTGAGAAGGTTAATCCATTTGGGTGGATCGTTGTCTCCAGCCTATTGTTTTAAATTTGAAATCATGTTTAAAAGATACAGGTCACTTGTTGTCCTTATTGAATGACATACCTTGGAATAGTGGATATAGCTGGGTAACAATGGACTTTCAATCCACATGTACTGGTAGATGAATTAGATGGTTGGATGCCTTTTTAGAAATTGATAGAATACAGAGTTACTGAAATTAACAATTAGGTACTAGGGGCTAGTCCAATTGCCCTCTTGGAGCGATTTTCACCTTCCTTTGTTCACTTTTTAATATGAAGTAAGACAATTTGCAATTGATTTTTATTGTTTTATGATTTCTGTTTTCTTTTTATTCAGTAGCTTTCTAGTTTGTAATTTCAACAATCTGGTTGCTAGGGTGCAAATGACCATAGTAACCATGCATTGATTTTAAACAAGAATGGAAAATTAAAAAGAGAGGGCCTGAATAGAAAGATGAGTAGTAAAAAAAGTAATAATAACAATACATTTGTAGCCTTACAGAGCATTTGTTTTTTTAGATGGATCAGTGTCCCTCCAACTGAAGGCTGGGAAGGGCAATAGAGCAAGGGAAATAACTCAAAAACTTAGGGTTAATTGAAGAAACTGTGTTATCTAAAGTCATCTTAACTCATTTAATGCATTTAACCTTTTCATTAGCATACCAAAGCACTATTGTTTTCAATGGTGATAAGATTTATGTGATAAGTGAGTTAAATGGGATGTCTGAGTTAAGTTATTCTGTGTCAAATGCACAATCCAAAGTGGCTTCATCTATATAAATAATGAAGAACAAATTGCAAAGTTGTTAGGAATTGGACATTCTATAACATACTAAAATTACCTCAAAGGTGAACTGTCCCTTTCACTACAAGTTGAAGTGGGCGATATCGGGATGATCCGATCGAGGGCCCTAGGGCCCAACTATCGTATCATAATGTAGGCGATATGGGCGGTCGGATCGCGGGACCGCATACACGCACAGATGCGCCCGAGATCCGACTAGGTTTTTTAACCTGCCCGATCGAGATCTGGCCGACTTTCGGCCCCATAGTCTGTTATTGCCTTAAAGATTAAAATGCCAATATGTTACATGTACTAAGAAAACTCATCAAAAGTACTATTCTTCACATGTACATACCTGTACAGTTGTTGCCGAGGATAGATGGATAATTTGATTCCACATAGTAGTACATCGCTGAGCCAGAGGAATTTTTATGGAACATGCAGTGTCAGACTGGGATGCCAGCCCACCAGAAAACCTTAGACCATGCATCCACTTTCCAAACTATTATTCTTACTCTACTCACACAACCAACTTTAAAGAAAAAGGAAATTACCATGAAATATGCCACGGGTAAAGGGTTTTGAAAGTTTTTCTAATGCTTTATTTATCAGTAGTTCCTTTCAGCAGCAACAAGGGCACCCATTCCAATTAGAGGAAAGGAGGCTCCATCTAAATATTAGAAAAATATTTTTTTGCTGTGACATTGTGGACTCCCTGATTCAGTTGTACTGGCAGATACATTAGATAGCTTTAAGAAGGGATGGCTTTTAAGCAAGTGAGAAAATAAAAGGTTATTTAAAGTCTTAAATATTATCTTACAGGAAAATTATATCCCCAAAATGAATACTTGAGCAACAGATAGTTTATATCATATTAAGTGGCATATTAAAGAATCTTATAAAACTGGAATATATATTTAACTAAATATTACACCCTACATCTCTTGCCTCAAGGCACCACCATTTGGTGATGGTCTGTGTGCTGCCTCAGAGATCACCTGACCAGAAATATTTCAACTCTAACTGTAACAGGAAGAAGTGTGGAAGCAAAAGACTCTGTCTGTTAATTGGCTCGTGACCTAACTTTATAGTTTTTTTGGTATGCTTCTGTGCACAGTTGAATCATACAATCCCAGGAGGCTGTCCTAAAATGGCTATTTTCTATTTATGATGAGCCAATGGGACATGCTACTAAAAAATCATATTATTATGAAAATGGTTTATTTGCATGAAGCAGGATTTTACATATGAGTTGTTTTATGCAATATCTTTTTATAGAGACCTAAATTGTCTGGGGGTATAGTTTTCCTTTAAGACCAAGTTGATCCAGGAAATGGTCCATTTGCCATCTTGGCTACATCATGGATTTTCTATGGAAAGTTGAAGAGGTTTCAGATGGGTTTTTGTTTTTGTTTTGACATAAGAGGGTTAAATGAATAAATGTGCCTTTTTTAACCTATGTTACTATTTCATTATTTTCACAATTTCATTCCACCCATCCTCATGGCCACATCAGTACTAATCTTGTCTGTTTGGATTATGTTCTAAAATACAGAAATTCTTATCAATAACGACTGTGCAGTGATGAGAAAAGCTAAGCATTTGAACCACAGCCCCATCTACCAAATTTGATTTCTGTACCTTTTACAACAAACCAGATTTTTTTGTTTTAACTTTGCTCCTGCCTAGAAAATCATTGTGATTATTACCATCTTTTAGTGCATATCTTATCTCTGTTCTAGTTCTGCAGCACAAAGCACCCAACAAGCCCTGATAAACATGCAGAATATAAAATAACCCTCATAAGCCCAGCAAAAGATTACACAACTGAAACTGACAGTACACTAAGGGGCAAATTTACTATTACTCCCAGAAATTAGCTCGACTAAATTCGCAATTCAATAAGTATTCGATCATGGAATGCTTATCGAATTGTTTTAGGCTATCATTTGGCTCAATATCCGATTTCTCAATGAATTCGTACGGAAAATCAATCTGACGAAGTAGGCAGTTGAATAACTAAAATTTTCATTCCTACGATCATCGAATGATGGAATTATCGAATATCCGATCATTCGATCTATTCGATATTCGATGATCGAATAGGCCAAAATTCACTTTACGATTTCACGAAAAATTTGTGCAATCGGTATTCAATCGAATTCGATCGAATTTCGATAATTTCACGTGAATTTCGTAAATTGGCCCCTCACTATTCCAACTGATCACCAAATCTGTTCACCTAATTTTGCACACAAAAAGAGCAAAAAGCAACCATTGAAGACATTGATAATATTTTTCAGTAGTTGACCAAAAAAGACAAGTTGGTTAGTTGATGATGACATGTAGATATTCCAGTATTTCTCATTGCTGTAAGATTAGGAGCTAATTTCATGCCAGGCATTTATTATGTGTCTGCATCGGTGTACTGGTGAAATTGCAAATGGGCTTTAGCAGGGATAATGTCATGATTTTTATGGCGTGTTTTTTATGTCTTTTTTTTATTTCTAAATGACATTGTTTACACTGCAAATAATTCACTCTACTATATTAAGTTTTATTCCGAAACAAAGAATGGTGTATTTTTTTTTTTCCTATTTGTTGGAAAACCTTTAAACATAAACATATATCTGGCTTCCGCCCAACACACTCTACTGAAACGTTACTCACCAAAGTAACCAATTATTTTCTGCTGGCAAAGTCTAAAGTTCACTATTCCATACATTAATGACCTGGATGTGAGCATTGTAAGTACGGTTTCTATTTCTGCAGATGATACTAAATTGTGCAGAACTATAGGTTCCATGCAGGATGCTGCCATTCTGCAGAGTGATTTGTCTAAGTTGGGAAACTGGGCAGCAAACTGGAAAATGAGGTTCAATGTTGATAAATGCAGGGTTATGCTCTTTGGCAAAAATAATATAAATGCAAGTTATAAACTAAATGACAGTGTGTTAGGAGTTTCCTTAAATCAGACGAATCTTGGGGTTTTTATAGATAACAAGTTGTCTTATTTTGGGCAGTGTCATTCTGTAGCTACTAGAGCAAATAAAGTTCTGTCTTGCATAAAATCAAGGGATGAAAACATAATTATGCCTCTTTATAGATCCCTAGTAAGAACTCCAGTCCTTAAGAGAGATATAAATGAGCTGGAGAGAGTGCAGAGACCTGCAACTAAACTGGTTAGAGGGATGGAAGACTTAAATTATGAGGGTAGACTGTGGAGGTTGGGGTTGTTTTCTCTCGAAAAAAGGCGCTTGCGTGGGGACATGATTACACTTTACAAATACAGTAGAGGACATTATAGACAAATAGCAGGGGACCTTTTTACCCATAAAGAGGATAATCGCACCAGAGGCCACACCTTCAGACTAGAAGAAAAGGACTTTCAATGGAAGCAGCGTAGGTGGTTCTTCACAGTGAGGACATTGAGGTTGTGGAATGCACAGCCGGGTTATGTTGTGATGGCTGATCCTGTTGATGCTTTTAAAAGGGGCTTGGGTGAGTTTTTGGACAGACAGAATATCAAAGGCTATTTTGATACTAAACTCTACGGTTAGTTTAGCTATGGGCATATACGGTTTGTGTGAAAGAGTGGAAAGGTGTGTGTATGCTGGGTTTTAATTTGGAGGGGTTGCGTTTGATGGACGTTGTATTTTTTCAACCCAATTTAACTATGTAACTATGCAACTATGTATCTATGTAAGATGCATTGTACTGCACTGACACAATTAAAAAACAAAGTGCTTGAGAAAAGCTTTTTCCAAATCACCACAAGCTGGTGCTGCAACACTACAGAAAGCTTTTCCTGTTTTGATTAGACTGAAGGTTTGTATTTGGCCTCTGAGATTTATGCCACTGTTAAATCCCTCCTGTTGTGCCGTGATTTCTTAACAATGCAGAGACTTAGCAAAGAAAGCTGTGCTGATTAAAAAGGCACGTGGAGATAACTGCAGTCTACAAACATTTCTGCACTTTTCAGATGACCTTTCAATCTGTTTTTCTTTTTTCCAAGCAATTTAAATGTGCATACATTTTAAAAAAGTATTTGTATAATAGAATTATTTTGGTACTTCATAATCCTTAATTTTTCTCAATATTCCAGTGTTTACCAATCTCACTTAAGAGCCCTGCTGCAGGTTATGCCTTTAGGATGTGTACAATTTGTATTGATACTTAATCTACATAGATATGTGCAGTATACAAGAAAAATAAACCTTGCATCACCTTGTGTTTTTGATTCCACATTTTGGGACTGGCTTTTTTTTGCCAGTTTTAATTTGTTTTGCTCAAATAAGTATAGAGTATAGAAGGTTAAAAAAGGAAGATGAGGAGGGGGGTACATATCCATAGTTATAAAACATGCACAGATCTCAGGAATTATACAACAGATTCCTTACACCTTAAAAGAATTGTGCAGTGTAAAAATAAAAAAAACAGAGAAATTGATAGGCTGTGGAAATCAAAAAATGTTTTCTATATAGTTAGTCAAAAATGTATTCTATAAAGGCTTCAGTGACTGGGTGTCTAACATAATAGCCAGAACACTTCTTCCTGCTTTATAGTCCTCTTGGCTTCCACTGACTGATTTACTAGTCCAGGGGTCCCCAACATTTAATTGCTCGTGAGCCACATCTAAATTTAAAAAAGAGTTGGAGAGCAACACAAGCATGAAAAAGTCCATGTGGATGTCAAATAAGAGCTCTGATTGGCTTTTTGGTAGCCCCTATATGGACTGGCAGCCTACAGGAGAGAATGTTTGGCAGGACATCTGTTTTTTATACAACCAAAACTTGCCTCTAAGCCAGGAATCTAAAAATAAGCACCTGCTTTGAGGCCACTGAGAGCAACATCCAAGGGGTTGGAGAGCAACATGTTGCTCGGGAGCTACTGGTTTGGGATCACTGTACTAGTCAGTAACCAATCATTGACTTGAGTGGGGCACATGTGTCATAACTGTTTGCTTTTAAATCTGAGCTTCATGCTATAGGGGAACTATCATAATGAAAATGAAAATTTAATATAAGCTACATCATACTGAAATAAGAAACTTTCTAAATGCAATCAATTACAAATTCTGTACAAACAAACTCTAACAAAATAACTGCCTTTTGCACAAATTCTGCATGTAGAACAGCGTAAGCTCTAATACATCTTCTAGGCAAAATGAGCACCCCTATAAGATATATTGGATCTAACTTTCAATTAATATCTGACATCCAACTGCTGTATGTAGACGGAAGAAGGAAAAATAGATGCTGAGGAGGGATAGTAAACATAAACTATTCTGAAATGATTCAGAATATTTAATTGCTCGTGTTTAGAAAGTTTCTTATTTCAGTATGCTGAATCGTAAATTTTCATTTTTGCAATTGGTCCCCTTAAGGAGATTCTGACACCTGAAATTAAACTCTTTTTTACATCTATTATAATATTGGCTTTGAAAGCTACTGCTAACTTTGCCATAAGGTATTTGCATGATGCTTTTACATTACCTGTCTGATCCCCCATGTTCCTGTATGAGGGGGCTGCCATATTTGTGCAGCAGGCATCTGTTATCATTAGAAACTGTAACTAACAGACTGAGATGGGACTGCTAGGATGGCAAAGACAGAGTGTCAGAGTGTCAGAGAGTCAGGCTTAGAAGTTTCAGCTAACAGTTATATACAAAAATAAACCTTTCAGCAAAAAATGATCAATATTACCTATAGGTAACAATTAATTAATGTACATTCATATGTTAAAATACATTTTTTAGTGTCAGTATCACTTTAAGGTTTGATAGCAAACTCACTTTACAGTTAAGTCCCACGTGGCCCCCTTAAAGTTGCTGACTAACTCAGAGTCAGAGAGCTGCAAAGCAGGAAGTTGTGTTCTGTATGTTAGAAATTATTTCACTCCAGCCTTTTTAGATTACATTTTTGGTTAAATAACTATATTAGAAATATTTTTTATTTTGCACACATCTCTTTACCCAGTTTTTATTTCATAGCCATCTCCATGATGCACACTAATGGGTATATTCTCTGATTGCCAATAGATAGAAGGATCCCACCCCTCACTTCATTTAGAGACCTCTGTCCTCTTCCCCAGTGTCTTTTTTTCCTTCTGCTGGCCAGGGTGGTAAGATCCTGTGGTGGAATGATTTTTCTTTTAGCCTTACCTGGGCCATTGTTGGTCCATCTGCTCAAGTTGCCCCCTCTTGAAGTGAAGCCACGTTTAAATGGCTTTCCTGATAGTGGAATCCCCATGGTGAACTGGGCTCTACAGAATTTGTCAACTTACACTGCAGTTTGTGGGCAGATCAGGGCAGCAGCCAAATTGGATTTGGGCATTTTTGTTATCAGCCTGCAATCAGCATTCAGTGTCTATCAGTCCAGGAAGAAGCTGCCCACTGAAGACATGATGAGGTGTATAGGTAAGGCTGTACTACTGGCAAGAGCAATGGGTTTATCAGTTACAGCGAGAAGAGTCTTATGGCTAAGGCCATGGGCAAAGGACAACTATTTGTTGACAATTTAGATGAAACAATAAAGAAGGTTTCATCTGGGAAGAGTCTGTTTTTGCTCCAGGAGAAGGCCAGACATCTTGTCACAGGGAGACTATCAAAGAACAGGAGATAGAACTTTTTTCGAGATTACAGTACCTATTGTCTAGGAAGAGAGTTTGGAAGAGGTAGATCGTGGAAAGGTTGTCAGAGTTCCCTTTGGCAAGGGTCAAGATCTCAATTTGGATCCTTGGGAAGAGGAGCCACTAAAAATGCATGAGAATTTTCAATCCCAAATTCCCAAGATTGGAGGAAGGTTGAGTCTTTTTTCAAGAATTTGGGCTGCCTGGATCAAGGATCAGTGGGTTCTGGAAGTCATTTTCAAGGGGTATTCTCTGGCGTTTCATTAATTACCTGAAAAGATTATTTTGCTCCATCATAGTCAAGAAAAAAGGCAGGCATTAAGGGATTATGTGCAATGGCTAAAACTCTTGGGAACAATTTTCAGAGTACAGGAAGAGCAGCAAAAGTATTTTATTCCCCATTCTAGTCAAGATGGCAACCCTTGGTTTACAGCCTGTATTAGATCTCAGAGCTATCAACAAATACATATTAGTAAACACATTCAGGATGGAATCCATACAATCGTGAATGTGATTTGGCAAAACGACTGGAAAGTCTGGTAAGAGAAACAGAGGTACTGTAATCATGTTATGGGTAGAGAGATACTTGAAGTACATCACAGCAGTGTATTTGCCAGGCAAGCAGAACTTTCTGGCAAACAGATTAAGCAGACAATTTCTAGACAGCTACAAATGGTCTTTAAATCCCCATGTGCTTCAGCAAGTTGGTGTCACGGTCGGCACCCAATACCAGAACAAGTGCCAAGCACCCTGGTCTCGGCTCG
>CM044432.1:83297421-83308755 GCA_024363595.1 Xenopus borealis | reverse complement strand
TTTTTTTTTTTTTTTTTTTCAAACTTGTGTTCCATTTTGCACCTCATTTGTTTTCATTTGCAATAATGCCATTTATTAAACTTACTATTAAACTATACTATTATATATATCACTCAGCTGTATAAGTTAGCATGTCTAATTAGAAATTAATTACACGCCTGTAAGACTGGTTTACTTCAGTAGACTTATCACTTCTAATTGTATGCACATTATGTTGTTTCCTAGATTTATTTTTAGAGATTAATGTGCTGATATTGTTGATAAATGGGATTAAATAGACAGGGCTTTGTTTACTAATGGAGAAAAAAGTCTGAAAAGTCTGAGATATTTTCAATCTCTTATTCAAATCAGTGCCTGGATGCTAGGGTAGTTTGGACTCTAGCAACCAGATTTCTGAAACTGCAAACCGAAGAGCTGCTGAATATAAATCTAAATAACTGAAAAATAGAAAAATGGAAAACAATTGCAAATTATCTAAGACTATCACTTACTCCATTTTGTGAATATTGAAGTTTTGTATGATTTGGCTATAATGATTGTTCTGGAAGCCACTTTAATGAATTTGGAGTGGTATTTTGATTAATATAGTTTTTGGTGTTTGGAATTTTTTTGTTTTTCTGCTGTTAATGAGGTCATATTCAGAAAGATGGGTTTAAATTAGCAAATTATTTTTTTACTACCAACTTTTTGAAGTTAAAAAACCCCAACATTTTGTAGCAGGTCAGTGTAGATTAAAAAAATAAAATTGTCTTTCAGACAATTGGAAATTTATCATAAATAATCTACTCCAGTTTTTATTTTAATTCAGGTAGTTTTATTGGCAAATTCTAAATTAGACATTAACACAATTTTATAACTCATGGAGACTATTTGGGGAGACTCGGGAGTCTCTTGTCATTCCTCGTCTTGAATAATATCTACCACTGTTTCCCATTTAATCCAGAGAGTTTCCAGTGGGGCATCATTGCTAGCCTGCGATAACATTGTATATAGGCTGGAAATCAAGCCCCCAGTGGATGTTCTATTGAAATAGGTGAGCAACTTGTTTTCATGGATCATAGCCTTTGAATGATGCATAGCCATAAGGGCATGACGCACTCCGAGATATTGAAGCCACTAATTAGCTGGCAATCCAGAAGTCCATTGGAAGTCCCTGAATGTAGACATACCCTGTTCAGACCATGTGTCCCCAATAGTAATAATGCCTTTTTCAGCCCAAACTTTCATATTTCCCATTCAGGCCACTTTGTGAAAATATAAATTATTCCATAACGGGGTATGTTGCTCTTTGGTAATTTGTAGAGCCTTTATCCATATATTTTTTTTTTCAATAATGTTTTTATTTCTGTTATGTTTGACAACAAAACATACAGAATCAAATGAACAAAATCGACAAATAACAATCAAGGTAAGTCAAGTAAACTTAAGCTCGTGAACAGTAATCAACATTTCTGTATTGTCAAAGGTGTTCATCGTGTAACACGAGTATCTCCATCTTTAAAGTAGACTTAACAAACAACCTTCATCTGAGTTCTATGGGTGGGGGAGTCATTAACTTTCATTGAAAAATATGGTGACTGGTTTGATAATATTCTCTTGAGGTAGTGACTCCTTGGGGTTTCCATATTATTTTGTAGATTTGTGTTATTTATAAGCATTTGGTTCGCCTCCTGGACAGGTTCGGCTCCATGTAATAACACTAGTTCATACCATGTGGTATGTTGAAATGTTCGTATGGTTAATTGTCTGGTGGTAGGTGGTGATGTGTTAATGTATGTAGTCCAGGTGTTGATGAAATTTGTAGTGTGTTTTTCTTTGTCAGAGTTTCCACCCAGTCCATATGAAAGATGTATTGTAGTTTTTCTAGCACAAGAGAAATGGGTGGAGGGGACTGCAATAACCATTTATGTAGTAACGCTTTTCCGGCTGCAGCTGCTATGTGTTCAGCCAAGGATTTTTCTGGCTTGATGTCAAGTGGAAATTTGCTGAATGTGGCCCAAGATGCTGTGGGTAGCATTGTTTTCCCAGTTACATTGTTCCAGTAGCCATCGACCTCCCTCCAAAATTTTTGGATATGTGAGCATGACCATAAACCGTGAATTAGGTCCGCTCTAGCTTCTCCACATTTAAGGCATTTATTTGAGACTGCTGTACCAATATGGTATCTTTTTAAAGGGGTTGAGTAGGTTTGATGTAGTATTTGTATGGTCATCTCTTGATAGGTGCTGGCTGGTAACTTTTTAATGACCCGTGTGTGAAGTTGAAGGATAGCTGTTTTCTTTGCTTGTGGGATTACCGTGGTCCATCTTGTAAAGTTAAAATCAGCATTTCCATATCTAATGTGGATCTGATTTGTTTATGGATTTGAGTGGTTGCTTAAATTTGTATCCTTTCTAAGCCATAAGGAGTCTGCTAAGTTATTTTTGTCTCTGTCAGTAAGTTTGGATAAGTGTTGTGTAGTGAAGTGAGTCAATTGCAATAATTGACATTGGTGGGATTGTAAAAAATGTATTTTTGTATTACAGTCTACAATTGGTTGTAGGGTGAACTTATCTGTAGTCAGATCTTTGACGTTCTGTATGCCCTGTATTTGCCGTAAGTTGAATATAGCATTGTTTAAACCTGGGGTAAAATTCTTATGTTTTATCCAAGGGAGGTGTATGGAATTGAAAGGAGATATGTTCATTTTTTGCAGATTGCGTGCCACGTTATATAAGTGTAAATGAAAAGTGGATTATCTTGCATGTTTTCGGGATATCTTTTAAAGGTGTGTGTAAAAGAGAGTTAAGGGATGAGCCTTCCGACAATACTTCATCAATAGATATTGTTGTATATGTGTTCCTATGATGGAGCCAGTCTCCCACAAATCTTAAAAGGGCTGCTTCGTTATATTCCACTATGTTTGGGAGATTAAGTCCCCCATCTTGTTTTTGTTGTTGGAGTTTAAAGAAATTGATTTGGGGCCTTTTTTTGTTCCATATGAAGGTTCTATATAATATGTGCTGTAACCGTTTTGTATCCGTTGGTGTTATTCGGTAAGGTAGCATTTGGTTTTGCAAAGGATTTTGGGAAATATGACCATTTTTATTAATTGGATTCTGCCTATAAATGATAAATTGGTGTTTATCCGTTTCTTGTAATATGTGGTCAATGGTGTGTCTAATGTTTAATTTGTATATATCCTGATGAATTTTTTTTTTTTTTTTGATGCGTGTTCTGGCTTTATTAAAAGGGAAAGGATTGTTCCAGTCCGTTGGGGTGGTATGTTGTAATTGTAATGCTTCCAATTTTCCTAAGTTTATTTAAAATCCTTTTTGTGCGAAAGCCAAAAATTTTTGTAAAATGATGGGGATTTCTGTTTTTAGGCTTATTTATGAAAAGCAGAATATCATTCGCATATGCTATTAGTTTTAGTTGTTGTGTGCCTAATGTGATTCCTTTAAAAGTGTCGCTATTCAGTAAATGTCGTAAAAGCGGGTCCAGGGCAATGTTAAAAAGCAAGGGCAAGAGGGGACAGCCCTGCCTCGTCCCTCTTTGTATCAAAAAACTGAAGGAGTTGATTCTATTTGTTGATTCTATTTGTGGTAACATGGGTATAAGAGTGTGTATATAATGTTTTAAATGCCAAAATGCGGAAATTTGAGCAGTCTTTTAATATGTGTGTGATTCTATCAAATGCTTTAGTCTAGATTAATTAACATGCTGTGTTTTCTCATTTCCAGGTTGCACTGATAGATGACTGCAATTGCTTTTCGTATGGCTTGGACCGGATTTCGATTTTTAAGGAACCCCACCTGATGTGTGGTAAGTATGTGCGGGAGGATTGTTTGTAATCTGTCTGCCATGATTTTAGATAGTATTTTTAAGTCCTGATTTAATAGGGAGATTGGTCTGTAGGATGAGGGGAGAGTAGTGTCTTTTCCTTCTTTTGGGATAAGAATGATCCTAGCTTCATTCACTTCATTCCATAGTGGGGCTCCTTGTAATACATTGTTGAAATTGGTGGTTAGTATGGGGGTGAGTTGGCTTTTATAGTACTCTGCGCTAAGGCCATCTGGACCTGGTGATTTTCCATTTTTTTTATTGTTTTATTAATGTGGCTATTTCTTATTCTGTTATAGGTGCGTCAAGTATCTCTCTATCCTGGACTGAGAGTTTGGATACATTTTTTTAAGAACAAGAGGCCCTCTTCAGGATGTCCCTCATAAAATTTCTGAAAGTATGTTTCTCATTCTTTTATTATATGTTTTGTGTCTTGAGTCCAGCCATTCTCTGTTTTATAAAAGGATATGGTTATGAAGCTTTGTAATTTTAGCTAACAGTTTTCCAGGTTTGTTGCTCCATCTATAATATTTGTTCTTCATATGTGATATGAAAAGATTTATAATGTTTAGTGAGTTCCTTTTGTAGATGGAGGTATTTTTCGTTAAATCATTTTTTCTGTTTTAGTAAGTAGGCTGTGATATGCCCTCTCAAGACCAGTTTCGAAGCTGCCCATAAGAGACTTTGATCGTCCCAGTGTTATCATCTATGTAGTTAGTCCATTGTTGTTTTAAATACATTTGAAAATCAGTATTATTTAGGTAGGAGGGAAATCGCCAGCTACGGGAAACATATCCAGATATTTTGTGTTTCAAAATTAATGTTACTGGCGCATGATCTGTGATGGAAATGTTACCTATTGTAGTCTTCACCATAGTGGCCAATTGGGTATAAGGTCTTGAATGAATTATGTTATGGTATCTGTGATTAACCAGATATTTGGTGTTTAAGCGGTGTCACCTGAATGGATCAATATATCAAGCCATTCTGTTTCAGATGGAGTTCGAATTAAACACCATTCAGGAAAATATCAGTCCTGGAAACAGTATGCATCCTCGTGGGAGTGTCAATCGGTGTAGGGTGGGTATTGTTCATAGCAAGGTTCAGGATGGCAGTTATCATTCCCCGTAAGAATTTGTGTGCTTTGTCAGTTTCATTGATGACAAGTTTACATTTATGTCCATGTATAAACTCCTGAGTTCAGTGGTTGCCATAGAAAGAATGGAATGTTGTGGTTATAATCCCTCACCTAGTATTTTAACTAGGATTTCCCATGAGCTGTTTCAAATGAAATAGAAGCAGGTATGAACCACAGAGAAAACATTAAAACAGAATTCCTTATTGGGACCGGTCTGGGGTTGTGTTAGTGAATAAATTCCAGAGTTGAGCAGTTTTCATCAAGTAGTTCCTGGTGAATTCTGTAGTTTCTCGAGAAGTCCATTGTTGTCCTCATTTTGGGATATTAGATTCTACTTAAGTAGATGCTTGTTTGTAGTCCTCGAATATGTAGATCTTATTGGTGTCCTTTTTGATGATCTTCAATTTAGCTGGGAATAGTAGAGAAAATTTGTAACCAGCTTTATAAAGTGCAAATTGGCGCAAATTCTCTGCATTTTGCCATCACAGATGCAGAGTAGTCCTGAAATAGTAGGATAGGGTGTCCATCAAAAGTAAGATTCCTTTTTGTCCGGTATGCATCCAGCATTCTAATTTTATCTGTAAAGTTCAGGATTGTGAGTTTTCAGTCTTGAATTAAATGCCTGACTTTTCCGTGTCTCAGAGTTTGTGAGAGAGTTGAGCATTATTAACCAGCCATCATGGGGCATGGGTGAGCAATCTAAGTCTGTAGGTAGGGAGCCGTTCAGATAATTGCTGCCCCACCACCCTCCCGTGGCCTGTTGTACTTAACTGCTTTCCGAGTTGCAGATACTCTCACTGTTTCCTTTGGCTTCGGGTGTTCCTGCTATGTGCTTGGGGGCAGTGCAGGTTGGTCCTGGTCTGCTGCCTTATTACTTTGTGCGGGCTTCCGGGGTCACAATTCGAGGGGGAGCTGAGGTGATGGTCTCAATTTGCCCTCAGGTATTCTGGTTTTAGTTGCGTTGTTATGATCAGTGACTTTGTCTTGTAATGTGGGAGATTTCCCGATCCCTATGTCAGCGGCACACAGAGCTCATCTATAATGTGGCCATCATGTTGAGCCCGCCCCCCGGAAGTCCCTTTATCCATATTTGAGACATATAATGAAGAATAGGATGAACAGGCAACTGTTTCACATTTTTGGGCATTTTTTGTAACATCCAATCGATAGGCTGGTCCTCTTTACCAGTCAATAGTGCCCATATAGCCTTTAAAGTTTGATGGTGTGTATTATCTAGCCAGGTACTGAGGTGAGACTGACAAAAAATATAAAAACATATCAGGGAACTATACCCCAGCATTGGTCTTCGATCTCATTAAAGTTACCAATCTCTGCATCTAGAATTGGCCCATATCAGTTGCCTGAATTTGGAGTTAATTTGCATAACTAGCTTGTTGTAAAGTGCATAACAATTTAGGAAGTATTAACATTTTGGCTAAATGTACTCATTGGACCTAGAGGGAATGCTTTCCAGGAACTCGCTTTCCTCTGAAGCCACTCCAGCAAGGGCTTTATGTTTACATTTACAAATTCAGTAACAGGTAGTGCTATAACATAAATATGTCATTTTTCATACTATTTTATAAGGAAATAGGTACAAATTTTTATCAGGGCCTGGCGGATCCAAAAGAAGGGCCATAGATTTTAATTGTTTCTAACTAGCCCAGAATTTAGTCCAAAATGATCCTCAATCTTTCCTATAGTCTCGCCTCTGTCCCCCACATAGAGAAGAGTGTCATCTGCATACATCTGAATACGTTCTTCCAAATAACCGAACTTAAAACCCACTATGTCTGTATGCAATCTAACATGTTGTGCAAACGGCTCCATAGGCAGCGCAAACAAAAGCGGGGGAAAGGGGACAAACCTGCCTAGTACCCCACCCTAGGGGAAAAATGTCTGTAAATTCTCCATTTATCCTAAGCAACTGCACCATATTTATAAATTTCTTGTCTAGTCCAAAATTTTCCAAGACCAACCACTCGACCATATCAAAGGCCTTGGCAATGTCCAAGGCTACAACTGTATGCTGACCAGGATTATCATGCATATGCAGCAAATTAACATATAGACGCCTTATATTAAAAGCAGTGGATTTACCTGGCATAAACCCTGTTTGATCTTCAAGCACTAAGTTTAAGATAACCCACCCTAGTCTAAGCACTAGTAGCTTAGCTAAGATTTTTATGTCTGCTGTCAGCAGGGAGATGGGTCTGTAAGCATCACAGTATTTATGATCCTTACCTGGTTTATTAAGCAACACTATAGTAGCATTATATATAGGGAGGGTGGCAAAAGACCTGTTGCAATGGATTTATTAAAGAGTTTTGTGAGATGGGGAACTAGAACTAGAATCTTTGATAGATTTCCAAAGGGAGACCATCGGGTCCGGATGCCTTATGCACCTTATGCGAGGGTAAAAGTTTGATGGCCTCATGTATTTCCTGTTTGGATATATCCTGCCCTAGAGAGAAATTTAGTTCTTGTGGAATCTGAGGGAGTTGGGCTTCATTCAGGAATTGTGAAACTTACTGTGTGCTGTTTTGCAATTTGGACATCTATAAAGCTTTATAAAAATTAGTGAATGTCTCTTTGATTTTACTAGTCTGCATGGTAAGCTGTCCATGATCATCCTATAATTCAGATACTATAGGAGGAGTATCATGCGTTTTAGAAAGATAGGCAAGTAAATTTTCAAAAAAGTTAGCTTTATTAAACAACAGACCTCTCTTAGCTTTTTAGAACTATACTCCATTCTACCTGCCTTAAAAGTTGGAGATTCTGTGAACTAGGATCTACATGGCTCTGTACTGTCAACTGAGAAAATTGTTGCTCGAAATTGGTTTCTTCCATTCCCAGAGGCTTTTTTAACTGCAGCGATTTCACAGTGCAATACTGTGAGGATTCCTGCCGGTATCGAGCACAGGCGCAGATCGAGTCATCAGCACGCATCCACATGGGCGCACACGTCAAGACGTCAGCACGCGCAGACAAGCACGAATCCAAACGCCATCACGCTGACGCTAGTCCTTGGCGCCAAACCAGGCCTATTTAAAGGAGCCCTGTACTCAGAATCATTGCCCGTTTATAGGTTCTACTTCTCGTGTTCCTGGGTGTGTTCTGGATTGTACTTCTTGTTGCTGACCTTCTGCCTGAACTTTGACCTCGTTTCCTTGCCGCCTGTACCGACCTCTTGCCTGGATTTGACTTCTCTTCTGCCTCATCCCTTTGTTACCACGAACTCGCACTTCCTCCTTGGTCCGCACTCCAATCATCGCCTACGGGCCTTGACAAATACACCCCGAAAATAGGCCCTAAAAATATCCCATGCTATTTCAATATTATCTGGAGTTAAATTATGATGAAAAATTCTTCTATTTTAAATTCTAATCCCTAATCATTGTTTATTATGTCCAACCAAATAGGATTAAAGGACCATGTTTGAGCCTGAGGATGTAGAGGAGTCCCATTATCCCAAATCATTTGCAGTGGGGCATGATCTAAAATTCCCCTTGGAAGGTATATAGCAGTGTGAATGTTAGGGCAGTGATCCCCAACCAGTAGCTCTTGAGCAACATGTTGCTCTCCATTCCCTTGGATGTTGCTCCCAGTGGCCTCAAACCAGGTGCTTATTTTTGAATTCCAGGCTTGGAGGCAAGTCTTGGTTGTATAAAAACCTGGTGTACTGCCAAACAGAGGCTCAATGTAGGTTGACAATACACATAGGGCCTACCAAATGGCCAATCAGAGCACTTATTTGGCACCCAAGAACATTTTTCATGCTAGTGTTGCTCCCCAACTCCTTTTACTTCTGAATGTTGCTCATGAGTTCAAAAGGTTGCGGATCCCTGTGTTAGGGAGTAAATCATCAATGTCTATGACTAAGTACCAGGGGGGGTACGAAACGCGTAAGGCGTTTAACTTAACTTTAAAATGTTTTTTTGAATATATTTAAGAAGTTTGTGAACTGGGGGCTATATTCCAATTAATCGTGGCCCTTTAGTTTGGCTGTAATCAATTGCAGCATGGTTGTGCTATTATAACCTTGGAGTAAATCACTAGAGACAAAGGCCATATCAATCCTAGATAAGGACATATGAGTGGCTGTAAAACAAGAAAAGCCCCTGTCTTGTGGATGCACATGCCTCCAAACTTCTTGGAGGCCCATAGTAGACATTAAAGTAGAGGGATTCGTAGGTCTATTCTCTTCATTTATACCCTGGGAAGACTGTTTATCCATACATTCATCCAATACAGCATTAAAATCCCCAGAGGCTATTACTTGGGCCTTTGGATAGTTGGCTACAAAAGACATCAAATAAATGTATTAATAGATAGGGTGGTGAAGATATATATTAGCCAGTATAGTTTCCTTCATATTGAGATAACATTGACTAAATACAAATCGCCCTTGTGGTTCTGAACGAAAGTTTGCTGACTTTATGATAAGTGTAGTTACTCCCCCATGTCTGTTGAAAAAAAAGCAATGATAGGCCCAACGACCCACGTTTATTTTTTAAAGTTAACACTGTGCTCCGTGTCAGTTGAGTTTCTTGCAACATAATTACCTCTGATGTTTTTTTCCCGATAAAGTCTAACACTAGCTTGCATTTCACACAATCATTAAGGCCTTGAACATTCCATGTTAGAATTGAAAGGGGTTTAGCCATAATCTACATTGTTTCCATGAATTAAACATCTTATCAGAGACTTAATGTCCATTACTTGTCTACTGCCTGAGCCACCTAGAATAAAGAAAAAATTATTATAGAACTATGTACAGCCCATCCCATGTAAACCACAGGAAACTTTTCCTCCCTATCCGCTCAGTCCCAACTTTGAGAAGAATTGAACCCTAGAACCTAACAATAACAATCAGCAGCTAAATGGAAGTAAACTGCCATTCTCAACTCACTGACATATCCAAACAAGTCCTCATAGTCAAGCAGGAGATCCATATTCAGAATAACGATCAGTCATGCACATTTATGAGAGAAGGAAACCCAATCACTTGTATGGTATCTTGTATAGTTACTGGCAAAATAAACAAGTTCAGTGTAAAATATTCCAGCCTTTACTGTATATGTACTTCCTTGTGCATAGGAGAGTAGCACACTGAACAGCTCTGCGTATGCTTCCATCCTCGAAACAGAGCTTGTATAAATGCAATCAACAACTGATATGGTGGAATAACTTCAAAGACGGATGTAGAGATCCAATTGAACCAACTTTCCAAGCAAAATGTATAGACATTATTCCATCTAACCTGCAAATGGAAGAATATTTTAAACATTGGCTCTTTCCAGCCATGCTGAGGCATCTTGTGTCGTGGTAAAAAAATGCGTAGTACCATTCACCTGAACTAGCATAGAGTAAACTATTTTTTGATCCCGAAGCTTCCGCTTGACTTCCTGGAATCTGGCCCATTGTTTTTGTACTTCAAGTGGGAAATCAGGGTATATTGCAATTTTCATAGAGTAGTTGCCCTTTAACTCTGGCCATTGTAAGAATTGCATCCCTATCCTTGGTGTTTAAAATACGGGCTATCAAGGCTCTGGGAGGGGCCCCTGGAATGGGGCTCTTCATTGGTATACGATGCGCCCTCTCTATAGTGAAAGTGGAGAAAAGATTATTTACCTCGAAAGTATCCCGCAGCCATTCCTCCACAAAGCCTTCAGCGTTAGCACCTTCTGCCCGTTCCAGAAAACCAACCAGCCGCACATTATTACGCCTTAGGCGGTTCTCCAAATCATCAGTCTTGGACTGCCACTGTGAAACTGTACACTGTAAATCCTGTAACTGCTGCGGGAGAGGGTTGCAAACGTTTTCCAATGCGCTGATGCGCTGCTCAGCTTCCACGGTACGTTCACACGCTTTAATATAGCGAACTCAACCTTCAAATCCTCCGTTTTCGCCATAATAAGAGCAGTAGATACGTACCTGTTAGCCTTTATTTCCATTACCAAATTCGCCAAGGAAGGTTCCAGATTACCAAGAGAGCCATCAGAAGGAGGTAGGTCTGAGGGAAGGGCTGGAAGCGGAGCTGCAACATCTTGGCGTACCCTTCCTCTCTATGGTGTACCCTTACAACTTAGCAGCAGTTTCCGAAACTTTTTTTTGGCCCATATTGCAAATGTGAGCCAGCCAGTCAGAAGGATAACTAGAAGCCCCTTGTTGAAGCAGGTGGTTAGGCAAAAAGCATGAAAAAAATGGTCCGGAGCAGTGTAGACCCTCGTAAGAATGTTTGCTGACAGACCAGGTAGCCACGCCCCCAATCTACTCTAGTTTAATGCCATTTTGGTTTTAACATCACTTTTGTGAATTCTGCTCTCTGTATGTAAAATACAGAGTATTCTGTTGCACTCTGTCCTGTT
>CM044432.1:83258494-83270398 GCA_024363595.1 Xenopus borealis | reverse complement strand
AACTATGTAACTATGTAACTATGTTATAAATTTTTCAAAAATACAAAGAGAATGTTTCCTTTGTAGGTGCAGTTTTCACCCATTTGTGCACAGTTTTCTAACTGATATTAATGCTTGTTCCACTTATGTTCTGCTACTAGATGTAGTCCCTGATTTCAACTAGTTGTTATGCTGGACTTCATAGAAGGAGTATTGCCTTAAAGGTAAAAAATATGTAGTTAATTGCTTTGAATACTGAGTTTGGCACTCCTTTAGTAAAGAATCCCTTTTGCTTCACTAATGCCGTAGATGTCTTAGAGAAACTAAACTAAGGGTAAAATCTAGTGATGGGCGAATTTATTCGCCAGGGGCGAATTCCCGCGAGTCGCGCATCAAAAACAACACTACGCGTCAAAAACGTGCCGCGAATTTCGCTGGAAATTCACGAATTTTTCGGCGAAGCGAAACTGGGTAGATTCGCCCATCACTAGTAAAATCTTTTATGCAAACAAGAGAGTATCTTTTCTCTTTAAAAGAGCATTAAATCATGCCAGCTATAAATTAATGCAAGTGTGATTTGTCAATGTTTCTCTAAACATTCTGTTGCTGAGCAACATAAGGGAGGCTGGAGGGATGCAGGGAATCATTGCACTGCCAGCTTTGCAACCATTTGGTTTCTGGTTAATTTTCTTTCAGGGAGCTCAAATTTTTCTTCCTCTGTGGAAAAGCCCCAATTCACTATAAATATAACTATATAGAGTGAAAGAAATTTTTGTCCATATAAATGAAAGGGCTACTATCACAAGGCAATAAAATTAGTGCAACAAAACACCATGCAGATCACACTTGTGACTGTTTTGGTTCATATTAATAGCTCAATATGCCATTTCGTGCATCAGGCACAAGGAGCACAATGCAATTAACTCTAGGCCGCTCTGTACCTAACATGCGCCTTGAGTAGACAATAAATACAGTACAGTATTTGTAATAAATACAGTATTTGTCTGTGGAACTAATAGACCCATTTGTGCACAGTTTTCTAACTGATGTTAATGCTTGTTCCACGTATGTTCTGCTACTAGATGTAGTCCCTGATTTCAGCTAGTTGTTATACTGACTAATGATGGGCGAATCTACCCAGTTTCGCTTCGCCTAATAATTTGCGAATTTCCAGCGAAATTTGCGAATTGGGGAAAAAATTAGCGAAATGAGTCGCGGCACATTGTCAACACACGTCGCGTGGTTTTCGTCGCGTCGTTTTTAACGCACGTTGCGTCGTTTTTGTCGCGTTGCTTCAAAAATGACACACGACTCGTTTCTTTAGCGAATTTTCGCCAGCGAATTTTCGCTGGCGTTTCGCAAATTTATTCACCAGCGGCGAATCGCGGGAATTCGCAGTGAATTCACCCCTGGTGAGTAAATTTGCTCATCACTAATACTGACTTCATAGAAATAATATTGCCTTAAAGGTAAAAAAAAATGTAGTTCATTGCTTTTATAACGGAATTTGGCACTCCTTTAGTAAAGAAGCCCTTTTGCCTCACTAATGCCTCAGATGTCTTAAAGAAACTAAACTGAGGGTAAAATCTTTTATGCAAACAAGAGAGTCTATTTTCTCTTTAAAAGAGCATTAAATCATCCTAGGTATAAATAATGCAACTGTGATTTGCCATTATAAACCTACATTAGGTAGCACATTTCTCATGTCGTAATAAAAAACCCTACAATGCCCTGCACATGTTATTTCAATATTGAATGAAATATCACAGTGCAATGCATTGTGGGTTATGCTGTCTATAAGCTGCAGAGAAGTTGTTACAATTTGATGCAGAAAGAAATATTTTTCCACTAAAAGATGGTATTTATTCTTGACCAGCATGAATGTATTTTGTCACAGTATATTCCCAAATATCTCTAAATAAATACATGGAGTGCAAGACTGCAGTTTCAAGTCACCTCCTTATAAGTGCATGTGTATCTAGATTTTGCTCATCAATACATAAATATATGTATATATTCTAACTATATAAATATTTTATATAACAAATATTTGCAGTAAGTGGCATAAAACTCTTGGGTTAAAATTCAAGACTGTTTTAAACATCTCATGTCTTCTTTCAGTACATAGCACAACAATTCACTCACGTAACACATAACTATTGCACACATATTAAATGGAATTTGATTTCATTTAGAGAGATTGTAGATCCAGTTGCAAAGAAGGCTTTTTCCTTTCAATATTGGCAAATATTTTGTTCAAATCCGTTTCACATCTTCAAACCAGAAGTAAATCTAAACTTTGAAGAGGCGATTCTAGTAAAAAATATATGGTTGACGTTAATTTCAATTTTAAACACAGATTTGCTAAAGTAAATACAATTGTGTATATAGCAGGCAAAGGCTATTGAAATGTGTTTAGTATTGCAAGAGAAGGAGAATAAACATAGGATACTGAGAACAGATACATTTACAGATAATTACTAGCCTGTGGCTGTAGAGTTTCATCTGACAGGTATCCAATCTGGAAACCAAATATCCAGAAAGCTTTCAAATATGGGAAGTCCATCTCCCATAGACTCCATATTTTATATATTTTTAAAAAAAATATTTCCTTTTTCTCTGTAATAAAAAACAGCACTTGGTGGTAGCTAAGCTGCATAAATCCATATTGGTGGTGTAGTAATTAAAACAAAACAAACAGCTGTGCACAGTAGATTTGAAATAAAAGGCAACAGCTGGCAATACTCTAGTTAGCCAGCTGATAGCAATTTGGGCTATATTTTTGTTATCTGCTGTTTTCCACTTGTACTGTGTGAGGAAGAATGTTGGACTGGAGGCCCTGCTGCTTCTGTTGAGGCACTACTCCCAGCATTGTCTGTTTATAAGGACAGTGGGATTGTTGGACAATTGATTTTAAACTAATGCATTTCCTAAAATTTTGTTTTTTTATTAATTACAAATGTTTAAGATAAAAATGTTAAATTCATAATGATGAGTTTTGATACAAAGCCTGATATGGTATGGTTTTCTCTTTGGAAGGATCAGGCATTTAATGCCTGACATTATGTTACACATGACCATATGTTTCCCCCAGGCTTTCTTTTCCTCACATTATAGATTGCTTTGATTAAGAGCTCTTACAGATGAGTGTTTTTCATGCAGTCAATTTTTTTATGCATTACAAAGCTGGGGAACATCAAGTTACATTCTACCTCTGTTTGGTCCTTCCCTGTGGCAGACTGAGTTCGTGCTCATTGTAATGAACAGACTGCATGTCTTCATGTAGTTTTTTGTGGTAGAACACATGAAAGATGCACCACAAGAAATCACATAAAGAAACACTTGTCTGTAAGAAGCTCAGTGTTTTATTTTTATTTATAAGGGCTATGGTGCCCATTGGATTTCTTTGGTCAGAATGCAGCATTTGATTTAATTACAAATTAGAACCTGTTGAGCTACCACAGAAGTCAGTGGGAATTGTATCACTACCATTCCCATTCTTGACTTAGCATGATCTTCAGTAACCTATTTGAGATTTTTGCTAAATATATGTAAAATAGGAATACAAACATTTCTGAATGAAAGTTCTTACCATTCTTGCTTCTTTTTGGAGTGTTCATTACATTTCACAAAAACGACTGGTCCCTTTCCTCTCTGTAGTGAGGCAAAATTGCCTTCTTTAGCACAGAAAAGCAACCTGTAAAAATTAATTAATTAATTTCATAGTTTGAAAATATTAAAGACATAGTTAAAGTCTTAAAGCATATCATGGAAAATATTGCATGTACAGCATTCTGTGGTCCTTTCCAAAATCCCTTCAGGGAGCTGTATTGACAGCATACATCAGCAGTCTATTTTGCAGCTCGATATTGCACCAGAGTGTAGGTATAAGTTATACTGCTCCACAAAGGGAATGGTATTACAAAATTATTCGTCATTGTCACGGTCGGCACCCAATACCAGAACAAGTGCCAAGCACCCTGGTCTCGGCTCGTGCTTCACCAGTAGTGTGACCACCTTTGGCTTCAGGAGGAGCCCTCAGCTTACTCAGATGCCACCTGGACTTATACGAGAGGTGCAGAGCAGGAGTTCTGGCTAGCAATGGGGCACGACAGTATAAAGTCTTTAAGGCCGATGGTCACGGTACAGATAGGAGTAGGCAAGTTCGTGGTCAAAATAGGCTGGGTCGAGGCAGGCAGATAGCGAAGAGACGTCAGACAGGCAATGGGTCAAACCGGGTGATCAATCAGGTAGGATTAGGTAGAATCGGTAGTCAAACAACAGGCAGGAGTCAAACCAGGAAGTCAGTCAAAGGGTTAAACTGAATCAAGGTCGGTTTCAGGCAAGGGTCAGGTTCCAGAGATCAGAGTAGTCAAAAACAGCCAGGCAGGGTCAAACACAGGTATCAGACAGACTAGAAGCTTTACAGCACAAAGAACAGGCGCGCGCGCACTATGGAGCCTGGCAGCAGGGGGGAAGGAGCGGCGCGGCGGCGTCCCTGCCGATGGCGCGGCGGGCGTCCCCGCCGCACCACTAGACCACCAGGGTGAGTAACACTCACAGTCATAGAAACATGTGTACTATAGTAGCATGCTTTACACCAGTGTACATAAGCTATCAGTATCACAGTTGTGACTGGAATAAAAATGCAATTCACAATTAGGTTAAAAAGAACTGGTTTTGATGTATATCCGATTTCTAATATAGATGCTTAGAAAAGCATTAGTGTAGTAAAACTGTTGAAGGAAACTTTTAATTTTGTAATTATTTCTAAAATTGGAAACTATATGACCATCATCAAGATCTTTTTGATGTCAACAGAATCATGCTCAAAGCCTATGAGGGATGAATCTCTTCAAGTAGCAAATACTTTTATTGTGAACTTACTGCAGTCTCACAAGAGCACCGTGCAATCTATTATTAAGCCTATCATCTGCTGAATAGACTCTAGATGGCAGATGCAGACCACAGATTATAGAATGTCATGGTACCCTTGCAAAACTCATTTTCTTAATAGAGACTTTTCCCATTAGATTTAAGAGCCTGATTTGAGTTCATTGATACATAAATAATGAAAGGCATGGGTCGATATCAGGCTCATGGTCTTGTAAAATGTTTAAAGGATGTGAATAATAGGGATGCACCGAATCCACTATTTTTAATTCGGCCGAACCCTCAAATCCTTCACAAAAGATTCGGCCGAATAACAAACTGAATCCTAATTTGCATATGAAAATTAGGGGTGGGAAGGGGAAACCATTCTTACTTTCTTGTTTTGTGACTAAAAGTCACGCAAATTAGGATTTAGATTTGGTTTGGCCAGGCAGAAGGATCCTGCTGAAAAAGGCAGAACACTAGATTTGGTGCATCCCTAGTGAATAATGAAATGCTCAGTGTAAAACATGTCTGTGTTATAGATGATGATGATGATGATGATTAAAAGAAAATAATCCACTCACAAGAAGAGCTTTTTAATTTAGTAAATAAGACTGAACATGGGGCCATATCAGTGTTCCTTCTCTACATATTTGCATTCATACTAAAAAATAGCACCAACTCATGTGAGTGTGTTGAGGGTTGTCCACAGAGCTGAGAGTGATATAGACTCCCCTTCTTTCCCCAAGCATAAAAAAGACATTTGTTTTCAGGATGCACCTCATACACATCCCTCAATGGATGGTATAGGTAAGCTTTAAGTCAAATACATAGCTAAAGTTTATAAGCACATGAGCATTTAAACGGAGTGCATACAATTAAATATCTAATCAATACACAGGTTCTTACTTTTTTTGGAATTCTCCAGATTTCACTCGAATCTTTTGGATGTCGAATGAATAAGTGGTAAACCAATCAGACCAACTGAAGTAAGAGTCTTTTTCCCACTTTATTTTCAACATCAGAAGATCTCCAATATCTAATTCAGTGTAGATTAAGTATGAATAAGTCTTGTTGGTAGAAATTTTAGGTCTGCAGATTAGTAGTGAAAACATATGAAATTAGACAAAATGTATATTTAATATCCCTTTTCTGTTACACTTTGTTACACAAACTGGGGGTTTCAACCCAAAAGGAACAAGTGGCTACTAATTTATTACTAAAAAATTTGACGTGACAGCTACCTTCTCTCTGCCTGAGAGGATAGTAGGTGTTCTGTAGGAGTCTATGAGATACACAAGTGCATTAAATGGATATGGTCCCTGTTTGTTCAGGTGTGGGAAGCCATTGTATTTGGCAGTTTAGGTATAGGATCTATTATACAAAATGCTTGCTTTTCTGGATAAAGGATAACAATACCTTAAGTCTGCTGATCTTTCTGTAATTTGGATAACTAATCATTTCATAAACCCAATAGATTGTTTTGCCACCAATATGGATTCATGCAGCTTAGTTAAGATAAAGTACAAATATTTATTATCGCAGATAAAAAGGAATTAATTTCAAAACGATCTTCCCACAATTGGGGTCATTCTGGATAATGGGTTTCTAGATAATGGATCCCTGCCTATATCTAGATGAGAATGTGATTTTACTCTTATATAAATTTATTTGTTGTATGTTCTAACCAAATATACAAAGATGGTGTGAAATAATCAGGGCTGGATTTACATAGCAGGTGCCCCTAGGCCCGCTGTCCTTTGTTGCGCCTGTCCACTCCCTTTTATTTGTTCAAATTTTAATTATTGGGACGGAGGAATGGGAATTGTCACACAGGAATTTGGAAATTTCGGAACCAATGTGGGTGTGGTTGGGCAGGATTCCGCCCCCAAAAATCCTGCTGCCCTAGGCCTGGGCCTAGGTGGCCTCTCCACAAATCTGGACCTGGAAATAATAATTATTATTATTATAATAACAAGAATACTATAAAAGAACGAAAGAGGGCTCACACAGGTATGTTGATTATCAATAATAGACACTTTCTTATAACAATTAAAAAATACACCCTATTAAAGTGACATACAAAAGTGATAAATAGAGAACCCTCTCACAATTCTCAAGTCCTATGTACCTTGGTACAAGGAGAATCCTAGATTCCCCTAAATGTTTGACCAGTATCACAACATATGAGCATTATATACCAGATCAAAATAAAGATTCCCATACCCACATGTGCACAAGTTAGACATTTACCTATATTCAATGAGAGAAAAAGGATTAAATAACCAAAGAGGACCTCAAGGCACCCATGAGACACATTAAAGAAATGTGTTTACCAACAAACTGTCCCGATTCACATTTCACCATTAAGGCTCCTCTGGGGTTAATGTAATTAAAATGGTCAGCTTTAACAAAGTCTGTCTTAGTATGACTTTTAGCATGTTCAGCAGGTGCAATCCATTCTGCATATGTTTACTGAAGCCTGCCTCTGTTGAAGCCCAGGTACTGAACCTGCATGCAAGGATGCAGGTACTCCTAAAATTCACTACACCCCACCACATTTAAACATACTGTTGCACTTGCCTTAGCTTTCTGTAATTTGGGAGTGAGGCTACGGGATATGCTTGGTTCACAATGGGTTGGCATTGGACCACAGCTGGAATGTAATTGTGCAGTAAGGCTAGGGGGGAAGGCTTGGTGGCGCTTGATATATGTGGATGCACTGGATGGCATATATGGCACTCTGGACCAGAAACCTTGTTAGGACCAGAGTTAAAAGAATCCCAGGCATCCACAGCCACTTTGTACAAATTTTAAAGGCATGGCCATGCAGTCTGGATTAACTGCAGTAAAAAAAAAAGGAGTAGCCCTTCTGAAGGGGGAGAAGCTATGCCTGGCCTTTAAAATTACTTATAGTGATCTATGTTTCATTATCAGTTATCATCATGCTATGTAGCATAATACTTACACTGTAAGTGGCATATTTATACTTTCTCCTCGGGTTCCATACAAAGAAACTAATAAAGGTTGATCTGTTACAGTCAAGTTCTTTTTTGCGAAGAAGTGCATTTTAACTTGGTAGTGGAAAACTGAAAATAAGTGGAGAAATAATATATTAAATATCTAGCCAGCCATTTAAAAATATATTTCATAGATTCAGTAACAACTCACTTATTAAAGGAATTAAAAGGGAACTGCTTGAATTTAGTCTAAACCGGAACCATTCATTAAAAAATCAAATGAGTGAAATCAGGGGAAATTATTAATACCGTCCATCAAATGACTTAGGAGCAGATTTTACTAGGGGTTGAAGTGAAAATTCAAATTAAAGTTGAATTAAAAACTACTTAGACTATTGAATAGGCTAAAATTCGATTTGAATTGAAAAAATTTGAAAATTTTAATTTTCTAATTTTAAAGTACAGTCTCTTTAAAAAAATTAGAATTCGACACTTCACCACATTAAAGCTGCCAGATATTTTTTCAAAATTTTAGAAATTTGAAGGATTTTGGTGAAAATCATTTAAATCTAACGATGCATTCAAATGATTCGAACTGTTTTAAATTGATTGAAAACTCACCTATTTGATCCATTTTTTGAAAAAAATGGTCGAATTTTTTTTTAATTCGACCCTTAGTAAATCTGCCCCTTAAAGTCACACGACTAAGGATCTGGATTTGGTTTGACCAGACACTGTGACTCTATAAAACTATAAATGGATTCCTATACTCTTGTGCTTTTGAGGTCAGTACTTTTTTGCTACAAATTCTTCTATACAGTCCTCTGAAATTATGTACAAGCAGCAACTGAGTCTGACCCTGCAGAGCAACAAAGTTGGAGTGCTAGTAATGTTAACTATACATCCCAAAAAAAAGAGTTTAGAAACTTATTGTTCTCCCCATATTCCTTTAAGTATGTTTTACCAGCTAATAAATGCTGTATTTTAGAATTACTTTTCAGATAAAGGTTGCCCTAGCTCTAAAATAAAAGATGCCACACTTGCTACACGAGCAGCCATCATTTACTGGTCAATAGTTTGAAGGCAAGGGTTAGATTTGTTCTTTACTGGACTTGCAAAAACATTGAGTACTAATTACAATATCCCATATAATCCAATCAGTGATTTGACATTGGTTATGTTGCAACATGAGTTCTAGTCTCTGAAAATCAGTGCCACAATGGGGTAATGTTAATGCTGTGTTTTTTCGGCATGGACAATAATATGGGAGGCAATACATTCAAAACTACTACATATACATTTGACCTTATGAACCAGGATATTTTGGCTGAAAAAGGCTGCACTGAGGCTTTAGGGTACTGTATGTTATGATTGATTAATCAATTTTTTAATCAAGTGAAACTTGAATAAATACACTACAAACTAGATAACAGTTATCTATGGGGAAATGTAATAGCATTCCCAAAGAGCAGAGATTTAAAAATAAGAATTAGCCTGCCACAATGTAATATTCTTCACTCGGTTGCACTCCTGCTCTGGAGTTTCATTATATATTTTCTCACAAAAAATGGTTTGTGATTGCAAAATTTTATTACATACACTCGAATGTTCACAAAAGCAATATGGTAGCAAACTTTGTGAGGAAGTCATTGATGACTTTAATCAGTAAAAAATGGCGCAAACATGGTTGCTAACATTTGCAAAGGTGTTTTGCAAATGTTTTCTGCTTTAACAAAGCATGTTACATTTCCCCATATATGTGTAATAATGCATACAAAAATATTTATTTCATAAATATGGAGCACTCATTTTGTACCAGAATTCCTTCACATTTACACATATCACCTTAAATGACTTTGAGAAAAACTGGTTTCCCACTATCATCCACTGTTATCGCCTATACAGGTGTCTGTGATGTTACCTAAGGTCACATATTACAGTGATCACATGCTCTTTTAATGAGCTCTACCACTAAATAATTCAGCTTTTCTCTAGTCAGTCCTAGAATGCTATTCAAATAGTATACAAACAAATTCCACAAGTTTTCACTTGTGTTCACTAGAACATACCTGTTAAACTAGCATAACAAAGGGCAGCTTTTTCTAGAACTAATGGAAACTAAAATTAGCAGAATATCTAAATTAGTGTATTCAATTATGTTGCTAATATTTGTTTACATTTTTCTGCTAATACTAATATTTCTACAAAGTCTTCTTATATGAGATATAGGGGCAGATTTATCAAGGGTCAAATTCGAGGGTTAAAATACCCCTGAATTCGACCATCAAATTTTGTAATTGAATTCGATTTTATCACAATTCGAATATTCGAACAATCAACTAGAAAAAATTAGACTGAACCATTAAATCGATCGAATCAAACGATTCGAACGATTTTAACCATTGATCGAATTTTTTTATTTGATCAAAAAAAGCTGCCCATAGGGTTTAATAGCAAATAAAAATGCAAGTAATTCGACTGACAAATATTTGAATAGAAATTTATTCAAATTATTCGAATCATTCAATTTGATCGTATTTTCAGTTCGATAGTCGAAGCGGCCTTCAAAAATATTCGAAAATTTTAATTTGAATCTTTTTGAGGATTTAGAATCATTCTTGTGAATTTGATAAATCTGCCCCATAGTGTTTCTATTTCAGACTTGTGACCAAGTAAAGGAGTTTATTTTATTATATTCTGCGTATAGCTGATATCCCAGTTCACACACACACACACACACCTTTAAAAGGCATCTGGGCTCTTGTTTTCAAGAACATCTTGCTGCTTCTCTTTTCCCGAACTTTGTTGACCTTATAACCCAGTGTATTGCAACGATGTTTCCTGCAGCTTAAGCAAAGTCCCTTTTCAAAGGCTTCTTTAGAACCACAGCGGTAGGCCGTGCTTGCCTTATTTTCATACAAGAGAGAATCAATGAAGAGATGAATGGAACGTTCATGAGAACATTTGACAAGTTGATCCATGTCTAGGAAAAAATAAATAAAAGTGGAAAAAATTCTGTTTACATAAATGTGACTTCATATCTGCCACTATGACATTAACGTTATATTAGTGCTACAACATTCTCAGACATATATAAATATATTACCTCCAAATCCTTTTTCTGCAATAAGTCGGAGTGCTTCCCCAATATTGCAGCCAGGCTGAAAGCTTCCACCATTTGGATAAATGTCAACATGGCCTACAGGCTTCTGAATACCAATACTACGGTCAGGAGAGCCCCTGGTGTAAGTATGGAGGACATCTACAAATTCTGCATCATCAGGGGACAAAATAATAGCATTCTTTGCATATTCAAAGGTAGGACCTGCAGGATCCAAACCTGTGACGATTGAAAAGTTGCATTTTTAATATATTATAAAGCACAAGCATGAAACAATAATTGATTCAATTATTATAGCAGAATAATAATTTGAACTGAAAAAGAATATTTGTCTTCTTCTAAAAAATATTTCCCTTATAAGCAGTTAGTACAGAATAAGCGACAGTTTCTTTTTTCAAATGATTATAGAAGATTCCAGTGGCACAGTTTTACACTGTATCATAATGAAAAAAATGCATGTTTGGGAAAAGTGAACAAAAAAAAGAAACATTAGCATATGAATGCTACAACTATTTTACCCAACATGGCCCTATTATAATATAGACATCAAAGCCATGTGCCTGAACATGTGACATGAGACATTGAAGGTTAACAGCAAAGTTGCAGGAAAGCATAAGGTGACTTACTACATGCCAAATTTTTGTGGTGCAAGCCCATACACTACCCATAACCTACCTCTGTAAAACTTGAATTATTAAGGTCACTTCTCTATCCTTATCCTGCTTCACCTATCACCTGCATTTGATCACTCTCTCCTGATTCAAATTCTGTTTTCATTTGGTATCTGCAATCAGGCTGCATCTTGGCTCTCTTCTTACGATTCTAACCAATCATTCATTGTCTCTCATGCCAATAAACCTTTTCTCCAGTTCCATTTAATGTAGGGGTGCCACAAGGCTCTGCACTTGGCCATTGTTTTTCCCCTGTACACAGTCTTGATTTTACTGATCATCTGTATATATATATATA